>CM044112.1:8695024-8831135 GCA_024174645.1 Lemna minuta
TTGAGATTGTTGGGCTCAAGATGAGACCCAAAGTTGAATGCGATGCACATTGAGGTGTCCAACTCAGTATCAGCTCTGATCCTCACAACAAAGTACCTTTAAAAATGTAAGAATTTGTAGTTTTATCACTCAGGTTCTCTCAGCTTATGTAGGAGTATTCCAAACTCTGTGTTCTTCTGGTGATATCAATCATTCGTAGTTTTGTAACGATAAAATTTTGATTTTAATGACTAGTTTAGTTCACTATATATATAATATTTCAACATCTATTTGAGGCTTCAACTCCATGTAATCATACATTAGTACATCCATCAATTTTATTTTATTTTTATTTACTTCAGCTTAAAATAATTTGGTGTATCTAATGGCGTATTATATATACTGAACTCATAAGTAATTAATTGGCAAGATGAAGTGTAATATAGTCTTGCACAGATAAAACAAGAAAATATTTTATGCTTAAAAATATGTTCTCTCTCTCAAAAGTTCTTCAGTCTTTTCAATTGGTTTGTATAGAAGTTCTTAATAAAGGTTTTTATCAGCAGAATCTAAAATAGTCCTCCGCTTCCGGGCCAAGGTTAGGTGGAGAAACGAACAGCTGCCAACTGGATTAATGACAGTTTTCAATAACACCTGCCCGATGCCACGATCAGCTCATCTGATAGCAGAAATTTAACCCCTTTATAATCGATAAACTACCAAACTGCCCTTGTCTTTGGTTGGAGTTGACCACGATGTGATCGACTTGCACCTGTCGCGATGAGGAACAGGTGGCAACAAACGTAAAGTAGTAACTATTATGACGGGCTTAACGTCTTATCGGAGGATTGGAGCCCTTTCATTTCTTCGCTGTGTCGCTGGAAAGTGGGCCGGCTCATTCCGAAGAAGTGTCTGTCTCCTGCATTCAGGAGAAAGGGTTTTCGCCAGGTCGGGAGTAAGAGACGACCGATTTCGTCATTGATCTTCCCGGCTTGGAATCCCGCATTTCGTCGAGGAGTTTTAGGTGAACCGTTTAATCTTTGTCCTGTGTTTCGTCGTTTCAGCATTCCTGTGGATGTGCCGCGACGGTTTGTTACCATTAGCGTTTCTTGGGCACTCTTTTGATGTTAACGCACAGATTCCGAAAACCTGCAGGTTTCTATCTCGGGAATCGCAGATCGGACCACTTTTTAGGAGATTCGCGTTTTTGATCTGGACACTGGCAGCATAAGATACTGTATGAGAGGATGGAATTGCGGAAACGACCTAGAAATGATAGATTCGCCAGTTTCCTGGTGGATAGAAATACTTGGTGCGAGGATTTTCACCTTTTTATGGGGAATTAGGGTGCGATCTCTCTCCTGCAGAAAAATCTGCAATGTTCCATACTAAGTCATTCAGTGGATATTGCAGTCATTCGTCTGTCAAGCTCTTCAAACTAGTCTGATTCGAAAGCTTATTGTTAGGAAATTTCATATTTAGGTGTTTGGGGGCCCATCCATCTGTGTAACAGCGAGTCAGCAGTTATGGATTATTTATTCTCTTTTGTACCCTAAGTCAACAGAACATCAAGAGAGACTCTAAAGCCCAGAGGCAGAGTTAGCACTGAAGAGAATGATAGAACAGTTTATCAATTTTGTGATCCGGCCACCAAGGTAATTTCTCCAGAGCTCTTATTTCCATGCGAATAGACACTGTCGACATTTCACAGAACCTAGGGCAGTTGGAGTTTTCGGCTGCCTGTTTTACCCTGTTTGATGCTCACTCTTTGCTTTTACAGTGAGCAATTAGTAGCTATCCATATTCGAGTTTCTCATGATAATAACGTTTCTGATGTGCCATTTAATCTGCAGTATATTTATAGAATAAATTTGAACTTAAGTAAATATGATTGATTCTGTGTAGATTTTTAGCATTTTTGAGGCTTACAAATTATGTCACTTTATCTCTTTTACTCTTATCAGTGAAATTTTGCTTTTGAGAAAAGTAGTTGAAGCTGACTTTGCAGTATTTTTGGCCTAAAGGGCGGAGTGCGATCCTGATCAATTCTTATGGGAACCAGAATTCTCACTTGCTGGCGAAAAATACAGCGGCAAGACATCGAGGCAAGTTCAGTGATCCTTATTGAGACATTCCTCTACGTTGCTATCAAATTTGTAATGCTTGATTCTGTTAGAACCCTTAATCTTTAAATTCTACAGATCACAAAATGCAAGAGGACATATCCGTCGATGTAGTCCTACGTTCCTGCTACTTACAATGAAGATACTCCACTACCCTGTGTTATCTACTGCCATGGAAATAGGTTAGCCATCATTTCCTGTCTCATGGGCTATTTTTGTGTCAGCAGCATCACTATACATAGATACACGTGTGGTTCTATTCATTTTGTAGTAGGACATAGCTGCTGTTGTCCCAATGATCTGCACTATCTTAGTGATGGAACTTACAAAGTCAAAATATAATAGAAGATTAATCTAGTAATGACGTCATAAATCTCAGTTAGAGGCTATTGGGCCAGGGAAGAATCTCTAGAGAACTGACACTACTTGCAGAGGATCACCGAGAAACTCAAAATATTTTGTGTCCAATGTTATAATTCTCTAGAATCTTCAGAATATTTCTGTTAAGGTCTTCTGGAGCTTAGAAGCTTCATTTTGGTTTTGTCAGGTCTAATCCATGATACGAGCATAATGTTAAAGGTTATATTTCCAAGACTTTGAGTTGTCTTTTCTTGGGTTTTATCACTTGGACGACCTTTCATAGAGCCTATTTATGGCCCCTATGATGTACTCTGAGGACATAATTTGAAATTATTCCATTTTTGGGAGCTTTGTTGTCTCTCTCTTGAGTGTTCTCCTGTTTGAGAGTGCTCTAGTTCTTGTAGATTTGGTACAACCCTTTTGTTTATTCAAGGGTTAAAAAGGTTAGTTCTGTGGATTCAGACATTGTCTCTTCTTGTAGAGCAAGGCTATGGATTCAAGTTCTTATTTTACATTGTTCCTCTGCTAAGGCTGCGTGTCACAGATTCCTATGGTTGTGGTATAAAGCAGTGCTGATGCAGGTGGGATGAGCTATTTCACATTGTTCCAGAGATTTTCCAATTCCAAGCACCTCGAGTCTGCCTACGAGATTGAATTACCTGCAGTGGAACCAATACCATATTTTTCTTCTCTTTTTCCTCATCATGACTGACCAATTGAAGTCCCTTGACAATTTTCTAGGTTCACTAAGCTGGTTGGTGTGTGTTCGGGAGGGGGACACTCAGGGTATGTGAGAACCTGCTAAAGAATAGCTGCACATTTCTGTTTTTGCTCCTGATAGAAGAACCTTACATGAGGAAACATGTCAATGACTGTGGCAAGTAGCTATCATTAAGTTTCTCCTATCTCCTGCTGGCCCTCCCTGCAGCTTCTGCTCATCCCTTTAGCTCTTTGGAAAAACATTATTTTGGATTTCACTGAAGCTTCCAAAATCTGTAGGACATGACACAATTTTCTTTTGTGGTATATTGCCTCTCAAAGTATAGCTACTTGATTCTTCTTTAGAGCATCCCTTCAATGCCAGAGACGTTGCATGACTTTTCACCCAAAGAGGTAATCCAGGTACATGACACTCCTTAGGCTATCGCTTTTTGATGGACAAAAACCTTTATAACCTGCTTTGGAGAGAATCACGTAAGCTGCTATGGATGGAGATGAATATGACCTCTTCCTATCATCCTCAATCAGATGGGCAAACAGAAATAGACAATAAATGATTGAACTATTATCTATGACGACTTGCTTCTACTCAGTGGGAATCATGGCATGAAATGTCTCACACTGGGCAAAAACTTTATTACCGTTAAGAACACCACTCCTTTGCTACAAGATACGCTTGTTGACGGAAGTTAGTGTACAGAGAGGGTAGAAGTGAAAGGCGTATCTTTTATCATTTAATGCTCAGGGGTATTTATACAGTCTGTATTTGACCACTACGTGTAACGGTCAATTTCTACGGTAACTAATGATAGGTCAATATGTAAAGAAAAAGGATAGAATTACAATTTTGTAAGTTAAGCGGTAAAGTTGCAATGACTCCATTTTTCTCAACAAGTACTATACAGTCCTTTACTCAAACATCAGAACCACACCATTAAAAAGTGGCATATGGGATTGGCCCTATTACTTTGATAAGACAGGGTTCACCGCACTCACCATTGGATGACTCAGATAATTATCTTCCTAGAAAAGGATGCAATCATCTTTGAGCTTTTACTTCTGGGGTATGCTCAAGCATTCATGAAAACTACGAGCACAGAGGAGTGATGTTCAATTGGAGGTGAATGACATCCTTCGAAGTCTCCTGCAGAGTGAACAATGACGAAAGCTCTCTCCCAAGTTTTTCAGCCCATATGAAGTACCAGAGGGCATAGGAGCAGTCGCCTGCATTCTGAGTTTATAGGGTTATTGTCTGTTCCATCTGGTAGTTCACTTTTCTTGGACGAAGAGAAGTGCTGGGACCTTATATCTGGCCTCAGCCACTACCTCCCAACCTCCAAAATTATGGAGATGTCAGTGGAACCTCACATCATCCTGCCTGGATGCACCCCACTGGTGTGCTGAAGAACCGTCAGACTTATAAGTTCCTTGGGAATCAGTTTCCTGATTTTCACTTTGAGAACAAGGTGAAGCTATTGGATGGGACGTTTGGTTAGGGGAGAAATAGACGCACAGGTCCTGGCACCCAGTCAATCTTCTGGAGGCAGCCTGCTGGGACCCTGGCCAGTTTAATCTGTAAAACCAACTGAGCCAGTGTACCTAGAATAGCTATTATAAGAAACGCCAGAGTGTATGCCTCGGGTGTGGCATCTGTAGAAACCTGAGGAAGAGTTGAAGAGAATTCTGGGGAAGTCTCTCAAATTCCCTCGCCTCTCTCTGTGTTCCTATTTTCCATTAACCCTTTTTACCTTGTACAAATTTATTTCTTGCCCATTGATTCCAATATCTGTATTTTGCTTGCCCAGTGGTGCATTTATGTGACACTCTAAAAGAACACCATATATTTTTGTGTAGTGGTTGCAGGGCTGATGCAAAACGCGAGCTGCTGCTATTCTCCTCCCTTCAAATACTTAACAAGTTTTTACCCTAGATTTTTCGGGCTCAGGCCTATCCCGAAGGTGATTATGAAGTCAGTCTTGGCTGGCATGAGGTGCGGTTTAAATTAATTTGTTTAGTCTTTCCAGTGGTTGGTTTTATCACTGTTAACAATTGATGAAAACAAAAACAGAAAGATGATCTCAAGGCAGCTGTGTCCTTTTTCTACGGGAGAGCAAGCAGCGTTTCATGCATTGGTCTGTGGGGACGATCAATGGGTGCCGTCACAAGGTAAGTCTTGAATATTTTCCATGTTTTGACTATTGGATTTGTATGATTTACTAAATTTCCATCTTTATTGTTCCTTTTGAATTGATGAGAGAATAAATTACTCTAGGCTACAATTTTCATGGCTTTAACCTTTTATTGATTTATTCATTTTTATTTGTCAGATACGAGAGAACTGTTAATGTATATATCTAAGGGAGTGTGGTTATAAGATCTTCCATCTGTATGAGAGATATAGGTAAAAGTATCGGTCCTACCATGGGGCAAGACTCTTCGGATCTGGTACTCTACACTCGGATCAGGGAAGTGATAAGTACCAGTGCATCGAAAGGTCAGAGATCAGAGATGAGTTATTGCTGGAGAGGAAGAGAGAAAAATGAGGGATAGAGGAGCTAGCGGAGGAGCCAATAGAACAACGGGAAAAGATGATTTTTCTTACTAGAAAGGTGCTCACTTATGCAAGTGTGATGTGAGATAGCCACAAATGTACCGGTCATCTGACATGTCATAACGGCTAGTCTACAGTGACCAGAGTATAAAGTCGCGATATTTACTCTAACTGGTGTAATAAATTTAAAACTAAGTATTTTAGCAGGAAGAGAATTGAGGGTATGCAGTGAGAAATTTTGTTCTTAGCAGCAAAGTCTTGCCTGACTTTACACTATATATGATTTCTTTAAAAATCCAAAGTAGCAGGTGAGCTAGTTGTATTGTCTTTATGTTTTTGAGTTTCTTTTATCAGTGCAGAAAAGCTGAAATAATGCGCATGTCCTTTCTATTGCTCCGGATTTTCATTTTGTGCAGTTTTGACAGTATGCCCTGTATAATTTATTCTCTCTTGCAGTCTTCTGTACGGGGCAGAAGACCCATCTATTGCCGGAATGGTGTTGGACAGTGCCTTCTCTAACTTATTTAATCTTATGATGGAGCTAGTCGATGTTTACAAAATTCGTCTTCCTAAATTCACTGTGCGTTTCTTCTCTCATCATCTTTTAGGATCTAATTCATTATTATTCCTGACGTCATTTTCATTTTCAATCACTGTCACGTCATTTTACCTACATTTTCTTGTGTTTTCTTCCTGCATTTATTTTCTTCTACATTTTTCATAAATTGGTTGTTCTTGTAACATTTGACAATTATTTGGTTCATGTTTAACATTCAACACCTGGTTTTTATGCTGTTACCTTTTACTCAGATCAAACTTGCAGTACAGTACATGCGGCATGTCATTCAGAAAAGGGTGAAGTTTGACATCATGGACCTCAATGCTGTACAGGTCTGTTCCTTTTGCTTCTGTTTTGGGTTCCTGAAAATCGAATATGAAATGTATAATAAGCAGTTTTTCTATGTTTATGGATACTTAATACCGTCTATAATTAAGATGTAATGCGAATCATGTCTTCTTTCGAAATTTGTTTAGTAGATCGCTATAATCTGTATGCTGATTGATGTCTGTCTGAACAGTCTGCCCCAAAGACCTTCATTCCTGCTTTATTTGGACACGCTGCAGATGACGTATTTATTCAATCGCATCACTCTGACCTTATTTACAGCTCATACGCGGTAAAAAGCCCTTTGTGCTTAGTGTTGATTTGCCTAGTTTGGGGGGATCACGGCTTACTACTAAGTAGTAAGTTAAAACTTGACAGGGATCATAACTCATTGTGCTTTTGGCAGGGCGATAAGAACATTATTAAATTTGAGGGGGATCACAACTCCCCACGCCCTCAGTTTTATTATGATTCAGTCTCCATATTCTTCTACAACGTCCTTCGCCCTCCTCAAATCTCTTCGCCGGGTTCTACTAGAGTGGAAAAATATTACGATCTGGGAAGCTTGAAGGTCGGTTCTGCAGTGGATGAGGTAATTTGTGCAGGTCATGCGGATTAAGGATTTCCTTTTTCTTCATTTTTGATTTGCTACCTTATTTTTCAACTAAAAACATGAGTTTTCAGGTTTATTGTACGAGATTATTGCTGGTCTTCGCTCAGCCAGCAGTGATGCAGCGAGTTCCTCATCAGCACCATTTCTTCCTAAAAGGTAAACTGTGCATTATTCGGATTGTAAAAATCATTTTTCTTGTAATAAATTTTGAATGCTAGTCAGGTCGCACAAAATCCGTTGCTTGAACTCCTCTCTGAAAGTGGAGCCGTCACTCAAACCCGAAGCCTTAGTGTATGTTTCTCTAATTTTGCTTTAATATAATTTAGTTTCGATGAGGATATTGAAGTTGTTCATTCAACATTTTCAGGCAAGTAGGGAAGCCAAAATTCATTATTGAAGCAGGGAAACAATGACTCGAGACCATTTCCTGGTAATTTGATGGTTTTTAGTGCGTGGAAGTGAGGGAAATGAACACTGATTAAATCCTCTACCCTTGGAAAATTTGTGTAACAGGAATGATCATCAAGAAGAGTCTCTGGGCTCCAGATGAGGAGTGCTGCTCCTTATCGACTCAGAACCGGGAGAGCTGGGGGAAGGTGTTCCTCGTTGGGAGGAATCAGCGAAGAAGAGTCTTCTTCAGCAAGGGCATCTTGTCGAGAAGCTACTCCAGGCACCAAGGTTTTGTTGTTTTCTCTTGTTTAGGCCTTGGGGTTTATCTCATGGGCCGCTAGGTCGTTGGAGTCTTAAGGTTGATTAGTGGGATCATATCTTGGGTTTTGGATTTTGGGGTTTTCCAGTTTTATGATCTAGGGTTTTGAGATATACGAATTTCTTTAATGGTGAAGTTTTCAGGTTTTTATGTTTTGGCTTGATGTTTAGTGTTTTGGATTTTAGCGTTTTAGGTTGGGTTTAGGGGATGAGAGTGGAGTTTTCAGTAAAGCGTTTGAGATTTACAGGTAAGGAGAATTCTGGTGAAGGGTTGAGTATCTAATATTTGGGGTCATGGTGTCGGATTTAGGGTTAGTTTATGACGTTTAATGTTTACAATTTGTGATTAGTGTAGTAGCATTATTGAGGTTTAGGCCTATGGGTAAGAGTGAGGGTTTAACATCAAATGTTTGGGGTTTATGGTCTGTGCATGTTGCTAAGGCTTTTGGAGGTCTAGATTTGGTCTGGGCCCTCTGGTAAGGTTTTAAGCTTTACACGCGCTGGTCCAAGTTTTCTATATTGGGGTTATGAATCAGATGGCTCTAAAGGGTTCTGGCCACGCTCGCTTCGAAAGAAAGAATACAAGGAAAATCGAGCACACTCATCCAAAAAGAAGGAGAAGATATGAAGAAAAGAAGAAAACCCAAGGATGAGAAAGCCGGACAAGTCCAGTCACTCAGCCAGCGTCTGCGCCACTGCTATCTGGAGTCAGCTCCACTGCTAGCAACCAGAGAGCAGAGTTCTTCAGTGATCGCTGTCACTCATTTAAAGTCCACTTCAGCCAGTCTAATTCCCATTCTTTTTCAATCATCTATTCTCTCTCTCCCCGAGACAGGGAGCATAGAGAGATGATCCACATGAGTAATTGGAGCAAAAAGCAGCATGATCCACGCGATGCTGATGTTTAGGTACCCTATCTGATCTAGTTTGTTTGTACATAATGACTCTTACGCGCCTCAACCTGATCAATTTGATCATCAATTGAGGTTCCATGATTGAACAGATTGCTTCTTAATTAATTACAGACACACACACACACACACACACACACTAATATATAGTGATATATATATATTATCATCTGTAGCAATGGAAGACCATTGATTTAGATCATGATCTGCATTGGTTGATCAGATGCAGCTCCTATTCGTCAACGCTGTCATCATGGCTAAACCGTGATGAGTCTCAGTCAGATCACCACTCCTAGAGGATAAAGAGTTTGGCATCTGTGCGCGGAACAATGGTGCATTGTATGCCAACTGAAGTAAATGTGTACGTCCCGCAATTCATGATCCATTGAGCAATGGTCCAGCAATGTTTAGAAGTACCAATGGATGTGAATAAAGAATGTTGAAATCATGTATGTCTTACTAAATTTGAGGAAAAAGATAATCTCAGACAATCAGATTTCGTCAGAGACACAGTATTACCATGCATTTGAAGCTAATGGTACAGAGATTTCACATATCAAGATAATCAGTTAACAGTTGCTGACAATCTATTAGAAACATAGTAAGAGATCAACTTTATAAATCTAGATCTCCATTTTGCATACAGGTGGTATTGTTCAGCCCAAGTTAGTGAATCGGATGTTACAGTATTGTTTAGCCTAACATTAAAGAGTATTTTGATGTATTCTTAAAAAATTTGATCAAATCGACAATGAAATAAGGTTAGAAATTAGGAATTTCTACATTTTTAGAAAAGATAACTCAAAATTGAATCTATGGAATCAAAAATCATAGAATTTGGATCAATATTCGCGGAGAAATCAATGAAACAGAGTTTAGAGAGAAATTCTGATTGCGAAGAGAGAAAACAAAATTAAAAACAAAATTGACTAAATCTACGATTCAAAATTGAAATCTAATTTTTATAGGAAGAAAGATTTGGGGATGAAAACATGATGTCTAACCCCGGGGATGGCGCTCGAATTGATTCGATTTCTTGGATCAAAGGCTTTTTATTCCGCGAATTAGGAAGACGATCGATTTGGTATTCAAGAATCAATTTTTCCTATTCTCTCAACAAAATCTCACTTTTCAAATACTCCTTGGACACGAAAAATTGATCTAGAAGCGAAGGGAAGTAAGAGATTCAAGGATTGTGGTGTCTAGGAGTTCGATCATACCCAGAATAATTTACATAGTCAAAAGAACATCTCAATTTATAGGGAGAATTGGGCGTAATCATTGGATTGTCGTTTTAATCTTCAATCAACGGCTCACGATGGAAGTGCACATATATACAAAATCTGTATGTGCTTTTAGAATTGTGTTCGTTGGATTGCAGATGGACCACCGAGATTTTGCCACGTCGTGCATCAGAAGAAGAAACACATGAAACACCATCCGTTTGATCTTGATCCAATGCTCCAAATTCATTTTGTCGAGTTTTATTTCAAGCCGTTATAACTCCTAGATGACACGCTCGAGACTAAATCATTTTAAAACAATTCAGCCACGAACCGCAGTGCGCCATGCACCCTTCACTTAAGTGGCAATCGATGATCGCGAGATTAAATTGCACGATCGGACGCTCACGACGGCCAAGCCATGTCACTGCGCGTACAAACATAGTCACATGATGAAAAATTAGAAGAACGCAGCATGTATATAAGGTATGTGTATATAATGATACAACAAAAATCTTGAAATGGGAAGCTATCTCATACATTTATACACACGCGCACGCAAAGCACACACGCGCACTGAGGCGCACACACGCGCACATGTACACGTGTGTGACACAGCCGGGTTTCTATACGCCGCCACGTGAGTACTCCTATTTTGTTTTGCGCCACGTCAGCTGCCACGTCAGCATGTGATAAATTATAAATTTTGATTCATTTTAATTAAAATAAATCGGAATTAAGTGTATTAAAATTTAGAAAAATTCCAAAAATCCCTATAGAAATGTTCATAACTTTCAAAATAATCCAAGAATTAATCTAATTTATGGATCAGAAATTAAATTATCTATCATTCTAATGAAATTTTAATAAATAACGAGAGAATAGAATTTTATTTCAAAACGCTACTCATTTCTCTTAGAAAACAAAACTTAGAAAAATAAATGAGTGTATAAAAATATTTTCACTTATTATTTGACATTAAAACCTAATTATAATCTCATAATAAAAATTGAAATAATCTATTCTGAATGAGTAGTACATTTTGTTATAATGATCCCTAAATTAGTACATTTTGAGATTATTACTTAATTTTCATAGAATGATAGATACACATTATATGTTAATGTGCATCAAAATGGAATGTTTTATGCCTTAATTTTGCATAATAATCACATATTTCTTATGTATAATTTACATGTTATCAAAATCAAGCAGATGTTTTTGGCATAGATTTAGAAAGGAGAGATGAACGATGAAATTAAAAAGATGTATGCGTAGAAATGAAATTAACCGGATCAAACGCTTCCAAACTCACTTTCTTCTCAATCATTGGAAAAACCCTGATTGATGGTGGAAAAGTATGGGCGGCTTTATAACATAGAAATGTGGATACAAAGATGAGAAAAGAGAAAAGATGGACATAAAATGACTTCTAATAAAAATATTTCAGATGAAAACACAATCCAGTTGATGCTTCCTAATCAAAACGCACCTTCGAGAGCCTCGAGACTCTCTGCTTCCAACCTGGCACCCTGCATCCAACACGAGAGACTGGCCAATAGAAAAGGGAAGAAACTCATCAAGAATGGAAGCTCAACACTATGAAGAATGATCAATCATTGCTTTCTTTCCTTCTGCGCTAACCAATGCTAGAAGAATACAATGAAAACATTCATAACCCAAATTTTTCATTTTAGAACTTTAAATCAGCCCCACTCATATTCATGGAGGTTGAAATGATGATGATGCCCATGAAATTTCAGCCCCTAACTTTGATTAGGATAATGAGATATCACGATTTTTAATTTGGAGCAATCTGGACCGTTGATATGATCTTCTCTCTCCTCAGATTCTGTCAATCAAATCGCTCCCGCTCAGTCAATTTCATGCATTAATATGATACATTTTATGTACTTTTTATTAAAAATCTAATCAGAAATGCATGTTATCATGATTTAAAATGAATAAAATGTTAAATCTTATATTTTAGATAATATCTTGATTTTTCATAAATTATAGTATTTTATGAGTATTTTATGAGTATTTTATGATATTGATTTATCAAGAATATTGATTTAATTATATTATGAGCATTTTATTTTCTAGATTTTCTTGAAATTTTAAAAAAATTTAGAAATTAAAATTATGAAAATATCTCTCTCTCTGCCGATCTCTCTCTCTATTTCTTCCCTCTCTCTATCCACTTCTCTCTTCCAATCACTCTCATGATCTCTCTCTCCCTCTCTCTCCCTCGCTTCCACAATTTATCATCTCTCTATTTTCTCTCTCGTGTGACGGATTTCTCTTCCGTCGCTCGTAAAACCTCTATGTCGAGCCCTACTCTCCTTTCTCCCTCCTTCCTTCTCTCATGCATGTGCGCATGTGTGTGCGTAAGGGAGAGGAGGAGGAAAATTCTTTTCCTCTCCTCCTTTCTCCACAGTAACTTTTCTCCTCTTCTCCTTCCTTCTCTCCCTCCAGAATTTCTTTCTCTTTCTCTCTGTGAGAGAACCAGTTTTGACATAAATAATAATCTTGAATTGCCACTGATTGATTTCTTATTCTGGATGATATTTATTGTAAACTTGTTTGGATGGCTAATTATGAATTTATTGAGGGCAATATGTTTGTGTTTTTTTATTCCAGGCAAAGCTGAATATATCGTTTGGGCGATATCACTTACGTTTATTTTATTTTATCTCTCCTCTACTTTCGGGAAATGTCATTCACATCGCACTTAAGTTATTAATGTCTTTAGTTTTTTTACTAATCTTAAACAACCTGCTATTAAGGGCAGTACCGTCTCTTACTCCTATATTTCCTCTAACCCAATATAGTGAGAAAGTTAGGGTTTGAAGTGTTGCGGTTTTTGAGCAAAAAGAGAAAGAAAAGCGGCAGAAGACGATTCGACGAAACAAGGGAAAAAGCATTCTCTTCTTCTCTGCGATCTGTGTGAAGGCGAAAAATCGGTGCGAAGAGCGATCTTCATCTGGCATCTGATTTGCATTCTCTCCAGTGCGATTACCACGGACATCCTTTCGAAACGTACAGGTTTCGTCATTGTCGTTTAAAAATCTGATATCTGCTTGGTCGTTGATTGAGTTTCGTTTCTTGCTCGCATCTGATTCCTCGTCTTAGGGTTATTGCAAAGTAGGTATTAGATACCAAGAATACACGTCTAATCTAAGTTTTAGCATCATTTGGGATTGTCTATCTGGTCGTGGTTTCGTCAGTTTCCACTAGTTCATCCGGTCGTGGTTTTATCGATCTAATTAACATTTAATCCTGTTAGATTTTATTACTGTTGTCCTAACCCTATATTTGTAGTGGAGATATGTTGAACTGGTAAGCCTAATTAAAAATATATTTATACAGTTAGAGTAACTTGTCGTTGCTACTGTAATTCTAACTTTGATCATAGTAATTTCGGTTAATTAATCTTCTGGAGTAATTCGATTTAATCAGTAATTAATCTTGTTAAATTTTATTACTGTTGTTCTAACCCTATATTTGCAGTGGAGATACGTTGAACTGGTAAGCCTAATTAAAAAATATATTTATACAGTTAGAGTAACTTGTTGTTGTTACTGTAATTCTAACTTTGATCATAGTAATTTCGTTTAATTAATCTTCTGGAGTAATTCGATTTAATCAGTAATTAATCTTGTTAAATTTTATTACTGTTGTCCTAACCCTATATTTGCAGTGGAGATACGTTGAACTGGTAAGCCTAATTAAAAAATATATTTATACGGTTAGGTAAATTTTTAAGTTAGTTACTTGTAATTCTAACTTTGATCATAGTAATTTCGTTTAATTAATCTTCTGGAGTAATTCGATTTAATCAGTAGTTAATCTTGTTAAATTTTATTATTGTTGTCCTAACTCTATATTTTGCAGTGGAGATACGTTGAACTGGTAAGCCGAATTAAAATAATATTTTATACCATCAGATTAATCTGTTACGCTAAATCGGTTTGAATTTAAATTGTATTCCACGAAATTTCTAAACAAAGCGTTATTTACTGTGTTTCAGAGTATTTTAAGTTTCTGTAGCTTGATTTTATTCTCTCACCTCTGGTTATTTTAACCCTGATGTTCCAGTTGCAGGATAAATCTACTATTCTGTTTGAATCAATTGTAGATTAGTTAGAAAGTAATCTGCATTCCATAAACCACATTAGCACAGTCTTCCTTCACTGATCCCAACGTGTGTTAGTTAGTGCATAAGATCAGTGTATTGGGTGGATATTCGATAGAGTCAAACAAAAGTCAACTCTAAGAGCTAGAGTCAACAGAAGTCAACTCTGAGAGCTAGAGTCAACTAAAGTCAACTCTGAGAGCTAGAGTCAACAGAAGTCAACTCTGAGAGCTAGAGTCAACTGAAGTCAACTCTGAGAGCTAGAGTCAACTAAAGTCAACTCTGAGAGCTAGAGTCAACAGAAGTCAACTCTAGGTCTAAAGTCAACCTAGAGTCAACCAAAGTTAGAAAAAGTCAACTTTAGCAGAAAGTCAACTCTAGGTCTAAAGTCAACCCAGAGTCTACAAAAGTCAGAAAAATCATATAGTTAGTTTGTAGTATTTACATTGACACGCATCCAGAGGATTGTAGTATCTCATTGGTTGAGCCGAGAAGAGGTCTAGACCTCTAGAGCGGGAAGATCAAGTAAAGCCGGAAGACAAGGTCTCAAGTTACCAGTGGTCGGCGGCATTAGCAGAAGAGGCACGACAGGGCGTGAAGGGACGAGCGATCGCGTGGAGATCAGCCTGAGGGAGTCAGGGCATCCAGGAGCCGAGGAGGTCGAGGCCTAGTGGGTAGTGCCGGAGGTAAAGGTAAAGGTGAGTGTTAGGTTTACCGTAGGGGGAAAATCTAAAACCTTGTATTTGAACATCGTCCTTCACCCTTTGAGTGGTGAGAGGATTAGGTTTTATTTGGTGAGGAGGAGGCTCCGAGTCTATAGTACTCGGGACTGGGTTAAGGGACATTAGGTCCCCCAACCAGTATAATAATCTTTCGTGCATTGAGAGGAGTAGAAGGGAGTGATTAACTAACGAATCATGTTAAACAGACATTTAGAACCGATAAAATTAAAATAACACCTTAAACCTAATTCACCCCCCCTCTTAGGTTAACCACCACCCTATTGGGAGTTTTCACTCTCTTTATTTTTCTCTCCCTCATCTGTTTCTCACCTCTCTCTTTCTCCAGCTTCCTATTGCTCTCTCTCCCCTCTCTTCCTTCCTCTTTCCTTCTCTCCTTCTCTATCCCAATCGCTCTCCTTCTCTTCCCATCCCTCTCTTCTCTTGATTTCTCGTCCTTTCTCTCTCTCCTCATGACGAAAATAGCTTTTATCGCGAGGAGAGCCTCCTGAAAACCTCTCTCTTGTATCCTCGCAGGCACGTAACTTTGTCTCCCTCTTCTTCATCTTCTCCTCCTCTCCCTTCCTTCCTCCTCTCCCTTTCCTTCTAATTCTCGCTCTCTTGTGTGTGAGGAGACAAGAGAGAGAGAGAGAGAGAGTTTCCTCTCCCCGCTCTCTCTTCCTCACCCGAGCTCGCTTGATCTCTTCTCACCATTGCGAGAGAAAAGACGTAGCGAGAGAAGAGAAGAGAATGATGGATATTATGTGGCCTATAAGCCAATCACACTTTCATGTATCTTTTTTATGTTAATTGAAATGACATGTATTCATTGTCATTCTTGTGTGATGTTTGTAATGAAGTCCATGAGCATATGTAATGACTCAGTGAATTATGATGAGATCATAATATAGTGATCACTAGTCTTTAAACATATATTCTAAACATTCCTATTCGTGTGATATTCGAGAAGGACATCGAATTACTCAGAAAGAATAGCACTATATAAACCAACTCATATGATGATTGATCTTGCAGCTATCTATGTGGAGATACTAAGGATAGATAGTGGGTGCTCTTTGGAAAAAGAGTTCACTAAATTAATTTGTATGAATCCTTGAATGGTATTATACCTAACTTTCAATCAGGTTGATTCATGGCATGGTTGTGTATGTGGTCCTTTGACTTGAGACACCAAAGACATCTTGTGGATGGATGATCATGTTTTGGTTATCACTTACGAATCCCTAGCCACGGGATATCTAAAACGTCATATATTGGATACGACATGAAGTCCACGAAGATGATTGTGTGATCAAGATGGGATCATCCACCCTCGGTATTTGAGGAGATTGACTCAAGGAATGAGATATCAAAGAAGTATCAAAGAAGAAATATCCTTGGCCAAGGTATTAGAAATATCAAAGAAGGAGTTCCCAATGATTTCTACACGCGTCAGTACTAACTTGAGTGACCAATTTGGGTTTGACCGTACCCTAAGTCATTCATGAGTCTAATGTAGATGAAGGATTATACATACATGGTAATCGATGACAAGAAGGTTCTATGAGGGATTTCTTACATACTCCATATCTCCTAGTGTACGTGGTGTAGCTTGGCACCCAACGGGTTGGCAACTCAACCTATTGATTGGGTTAAATTGATCCTTAATTAATTAATCTATATGTGGATGTGGATAATTAATTAAGGTTTACCAATAAGGTATTATTTGGTTTATAGAGTTATTAATTGGTGAGATATATGGACCTAGAGGGTCACACATTTAAGGTCTATAGATGTTGGTGGATATAGACATAATTATGAGGGTTTTTATGAAAAAACCTCATACCAAATGTCTATAAATATGGGGGGAACGACCACAACTCAAGGTGCCCATGAAAGCCTTGTGGGAATTCTCTCCTTTCTTCTTTTTCTCTCCTGGTGAAGAGCTTTGAAGAGGAGATCCAACCATTCGGAGACCGTATGGATACCGCTAGAGGCTAGACACTTGAATATCTTCAAGAACTCCTTCATGAAAACCTAAAGTATGTTTTCTCATACATATTAGATGATAGGATCATCTTTTTTTGGTGTCTCAACGTTTTGAATATCCGATTCAATGAATTCCGTCGCATTCGATGTTTTGATCAAATTTTCAGAAAGTTTATCGTCATCAGATCCCAACAAAGAAGAGACGAGAGAGGAGAGAGAAGAGGGGAACTAACGTTATTAGTATTTTTTAGCAAATTTTGACTAAGCGGGAGCAGTTTGATCCACAGAATTTGAGGAGAGAGAAGATCATATCAACGGTCTAGATTGCTCCAAATTAAAATCGTGATATCTCATGATCCTGATTGAGTTAGGGGCTGAAATTTCATGGGCATCATTGTCATTTCAACCTCCACGAATAGGTTGGGGTTGATTTATGTTCTAAAATGAAAAAATTAGGGTTACGAATGTTTTCATTGTATGCTTCCAGCATTGGTTAGCCAGAAGGAAAGAAAGCAACGATTGATCATTCTTCATGTGTTGAACACCATTCTTAGTGAGTTTCTTCCCTTTTCTATTCATTCCTCTTGTTGGATGTAAGATGTCAATTTAGGGTAAAATATATGGGCTCTTGAAGGTACGTTTTGATTAGGGAGCATCACGCGATTGTGTTTTCATCACAAATCTTTAAATTAGAATCATTTTATGTCCATCTTTTCTCTTTTCTCATCATTTTATCCCTTAAAACCACTTTTCCACCATCGATCAAGGTTTTTCAATGTTCGAAAGGAGTTTAGAAGCGTTTGATCTATTCATTTCATTTTTATGTACATCTTTTTAATTTCATCATTCATCAATGCTTTCTAAATCTAAAAAAATACCAAAAACATCTCTTGATTTTGATAACATGCAAATTATACATAAAAATATATTATTATTATGCAAATTAAGGCATAAAACATTCTATTTTGATGCACATTATCATATTTTTTTTAATGTATATCTATCATTCTATGAAAATTAAGTTATAATCTCAAAATGTACTAATTTAGGGATCACTACGATAATTAAGAGAAATATTTTAAGATTAGATTATTTCAATTTTTATTTGAGATTATAATTAGGTTTTAATATCAAATAATAAGTGAAAATATTTTTTATACACTCATTTATTTTTTGAAGTTTTATTTTCTAAGAGAAATGAGTATTCTTTTTAAATAAAATTTTATTCTCTTGTTATTTATTAAATTTCATTAGAATGATAGATAATTTAATTTCTCATCCAAAAAAACAAATTTAGATTAATTTGGATTATTTTGAAAGTCATGAATTTTTGTATTTTTAAGGATTTTTTAGATTTTTTATGAATTTTTTATCCATTTAATTCGATTTATTTTGAAATAAAATGAATAAAAAATATTTTTTTATCACATGTTGACGTGACAGTTGACGTGGCGCAAACAAAACAGCGGTGCCACGTGACGGCGTATGAGAACGCCATGTGTCACACACGTGTACATGTGCGTGCGTGTGCGCCTGGGCGCACGTGTGTGCACGCGTGTGTATAAATAATGAGATAGCACCCATTTCATGTGTGACTATTTTTTCGTTTTTATGCGCGCATGTGACGTGGCAGCATGTTGAGCGTCCGATAGCGCAATTTAATTGCGATCGTTGATCATCACTTAAGTGAAGGGGTATGTGGCGCACTCTGGTCCGTTGGAGAATTTTTTTAAATTGATTTAGTCTCAGCCGTTTATCTAAGGATTTATAACTGCTGAGATTAAAACCGACTAAACGTATTTGGAGCGTTTTATGCATTTGTTCTTCATGCACGACGTGACGAAATCTCGGTGGTTCATCTTCGATCCAACGGACAGGATTTTAGCGTAACATTTTGCATATATGTGTTTCATCAGAGGTGCTGATTGAAGATTGAAACGTCAATCCGATGGATACGCCCAATTCTCTCTATAAATTAAGATGTTCTTCGACGATGTAAATTATTCTTGAATCAAACTATCTAGACACCATAATCCTTGAATCTCTTACTTCCCTTCGCCTCTAGATCAATTTTCACGTCCAAGGAGTGTTTGAAAGTAAGATTTCGTTTAGAGAATAAGAAAATTCGATTCTTGAATGCCAACGATCGTCTTCGAATCGCGGAATTAAAAAGCCTTTAATCCGGCAAGAAATTGGATCAATTCGAGCGCTATCTTTGGTTAGACATCATGTTTTTATCATAATCTTTCTTCCTATAACATTAGATTTTAATTTTGAATCATAGATTTAGTCAATTTTGTTTTTAATTTTGGTTTTCTCTCTTCGCAATTTGAATTTCTCTCTAAACTTCGCTCGTCGATTTCTCCGCAAATCTTGATCCAAATTCTATGATTTTTTATTCCATGGATTCAACTTTGAGTTATCTTTCTAAAAATATCAAAATCCCTAATTTCTCATTTCATCATCCGATTTGATCTAATTTTGAAGAATACATCAAAAATACCTTAAATTTGGGCTGAACAATACCTTAACATATGATTCATTAACTTTGGGCTGAACAATACCTCCCTTGTTGTGCAAATGGAGATCGAGATTTATAAAGTTGATCTCTTACTTTTAATGTTTCTAATAGATTGACAAACTATTACTGATTATTTTGATATGTGAATTGAACCATTAGCTACAAATTTTCTGTAAGAGTGGCAATTGTAATTGTGTTTGGATTGTCTTTGGATATTATCTTTTTCCTAAATTTCCACTTTATTCTATGATTTTCTACATCTTTATTTATTTATTGGTACTTCTAAAAATTGTTGACCAAGTCAATGGATCACAATCTGGTGGACCACACACATTTACTAGTCATACGATGCACCAGTCCAAGTACAGATGCCAACTTTTATCCCTAGGGAGTGGTGATCTGATCAGATCATCATGATAATGATGAAAAAATTGGTTGACCAATAGAGTTGATTGATCAACCAATGCAAATTATGATCATAACAATGGTCTTCCATGGCTATGATGATAATATATATACATATAGGGGTGTGTGTGTGTGTATAATTAATTAAAAAGCAATCTGTTCAATCATGGAACCTCAATTGATGATCAAATTGATCAGAGGTTCTATGTTCACTAATTAGATCGCCTGCAGCAATCAGTTCAATCATGGTCATTTGGTCAATGATCGACGATCCATAATGAACCCTTCAGCTCGTAGTCTCACTTCCCGTTCCCACATTGGAATCTATGCCTTAATTACTTATTGATTGAAGTGGTCCATCTAGATCTTTCCGAATTCCTTGTGCAGTGATCTACAAAATCATCCTGAAACTTTCATGAGAAACCCTAGAGATCGCTTTGACTATTTTTCTATTTTACAAAGAGATAGCATTGCCTTAAAATATGGAAAAATAAACTTCATAGCAAATGCAAATGCACAGCATTATCAAGGAGTATAAGAACAAGGCAAACTGAATATTTTTTAGAAGAAAAAAAAATCTGAAGAGAAAACGATACCATTATCAGGTTGAGGCGCGTAAGAGTCATTATGTACAAACAAACTAGATCAGATAGGGTACCTTAACATCAGCATCGCATGGATCATGCTGCTTTTTGCTCCAATTACTCATGTGGATCATCTCTCTATGCTCCTGTCTCGGGAGAGAGAGAGAGAATAGATGATTGAAAAAAGAATGGGAATTAGACTGGCTGGAAGTGGACTTTAAATGATACAGCGATCACGAAGAACTCTGTCTCCGGTTGTTAGCAGTGGAGCGACCCAGAAAGCAGTGGCGCAGACGCTGGCTGAGTGACTCGGACTTGTCCGGTTTCTCATCCTTGGGTTTTCTCTTCTTTTTCTTCATCTTCTCCTTCTTTTTGGATGAGTTGCTCGATTTTCCTTGTATTCTTCGAAGCGGCGTGGCCAGAACCTTTAGAGCCATCTGATTCATAACCCCAATAAAAATAGAAAACTGACCAGCGCATGTAAAGCTTAAAACCTTACCAGAGGGCCTAGACCAACCTTAATTCCAAAAGCCTTAGCAACATGCACAGACCATAAACCCTAAACATTTGATGTTAAACCCTCACTCTTACTCCATAGCCTAAACCTAATAATTACACACTAATCACAAATTGTAAACATTAAACGTCATAAACTAACCCTAAATCCGACACCATGACCCCAAATATTAGATACTCAACCCTTCACCAGAATTCTTACTCTGTAATCTAAACGCTTTACTGAAAACTCCACCTCTATCCCCTAAACCCAACCTAAAAACGCTAAATCCAAAACACTAAACATCAAGCCCAAAAACATAAAAACCTGAAAAACTTCACCATTAAAGAAATCTTATACCTCAAAACCCTAGATCATAAAACTGAAAACCCAAAATCCAAAACCCAAGATATGATCCCAATTAATCAACCTTAAGACCTAACACCATGGCCCATGAGATAAAACCCTAAGGCCTAAACAAGAGAAAAACAAAACCTGGTGCCTGGAGTAGCTTCTGACACATTCTGCTGAAGAAGACTCTTCTTCGCTGATTCCTCCCAACGAGGAACACCTTCCCCCAGCTCTCCCGGTTCGAGCTCGTATATGAGCAGCACTCCTCATTCAGCCCAGATACTTTTTCTTGATGATCATTCTGTTACACAATTTTCCAAGGGTAGAGGATTTAATCAGTGTTCATTTCCCTCACTTCCACGTACTAAAACTATCAAATTACCAGGAAATGGGGGTTCGAGTCATTGTTTCCCCCTGCTTCAATAATGAATTTGGCTTCCTCTAAAAAACTTGCCTGTGTTGAATGAACAACTTCAATATCCTCATCGAAACTAAATTATATTAAAGAAAATTAGGAGAAACATACACTAAGGTCAGTTTGAGTGACGGCTCCACTTTCAGAGAGGAGTTCAGCAACGGATTTTGTGCGGGGACCTGATTAGCATTCAAAATTTACGACAAGAAAATGATTTTTACAATCCGAATAATGCACAGTTTACCTTTAGGAAGAAATGGTGCTGATGAGGAACTCGCTGCATCACTGCTGGCTGAGCGAAGACCAGCAATAATCTCGTACAATAAACTCTGAAAAAATCATGTTTTAGTTGAAAAATAAGGTAGCAAATCAAAAATGAAGAAAAAGGAAATCCTTAATCCGCATGACCTGCACAAATTACCTCATCCACTGCAGAACCGACCTTCAAGCTTCCCAGATCGTAATATTTTTCCACTCTAGTAGAACCCGGCGAAGAGATTTGAGGAGGGCGAAGGACGTTGTAGAAGAATATGGAGACTGAATCATAATAAAACTGAGGGCGTGGGGAGTTGTGATCCCCCTCAAATTTAATAATGTTCTTATCGCCTGCCAAAAAGCACAATGAGTTATGATCCCTGTCAAGTTTTAACTTACTACTTAGTAGTAAGCCGTGATCCCCCCAAACTAGGCAAATCAACACTAAGCACAAAGGGCTTTTTACCGCGTATGAGCTGTAAATAAGGTCAGAGTGATGCGATTGAATAAATACGTCATCTGCAGCGTGTCCAAATAAAGCAGGAATGAAGGTCTTTGGGGCAGACTGTTCAGACAGACATCAATCAGCATACAGATTATAAAAAAGCGATCTAAAAAAAACTAAACAAATTTCGAAAGAAGACATGATCTTCGCATTACATCTTAATTATAGACGGGTATTAAGTATCCATAAACATAGAAAAACTGCTTATTATACATTTCATATTCCGATTTTCAGGAACCCAAAACAGAAGCAAAGGAACAGACCTGTACAGCATTGAGGTCCATGATGTCAAACTTCACCCTTTTCTGAATGACATGCCGCATGTACTGTACTGCAAGTTTGATCTGAGTAAAAGGTAACAGCATAAAAACCAGGTGTTGAATGTTAAACATGAACCAAATAATTGTCAAATGTTACAAGAACAACCAATTTATGAAAATGTAGGAAGAAAATAAATGCAGGAAGAAAACACAAGAAAATGTAGGTAAATGACGTGACAGTGATTGAAAATGAAAATGACGTCAGGAATAATAATGAATTAGATCCTAAAAGATGATGAGAGAAGAAACGCACAGTGAATTTAGGAAGACGAATTTTGTAAACATCGACTAGCTCCATCATAAGATTAAATAAGTTAGAGAAGGCACTGTCCAACACCATTCCGGCAATAGATGGGTCTTCTGCCCCGTACAGAAGACTGCAAGAGAGAATAAATTATACAGGGCATACTGTCAAAACTGCACAAAATGAAAATCCGGAGCAATAGAAAGGACATGCGCATTATTTCAGCTTTTCTGCACTGATAAAAGAAACTCAAAAACATAAAGACAATACAACTAGCTCAATTACTTTGGATTTTAAAGAAATCATATATAGTGTAAAGTCAGGCAAGACTTTGCTGCTAAGAACAAAATTTCACTGCATACCCTCAATTCTCTTCCTGCTAAAATACTTAGTTTTAAATTATTACACCATTAGAGTAAATATCGCATTTATACTCTGGTCACTGTAGACTAGCCGTTATGACATGTCAGATGACCGGTACATTTGTAATATTCACATCACACTTGCATAAGTAGCACCTTTCTAGTAAGAAAAATCATCTTTTCCCGTTGTTCTATTGGCTCCTCCGCTAGCTCCTCTATCCCTCATTTTTCTCTCTTCCTCTCCAGCAATAACTCATCTCTGATCTCTGACCTTCAATGCACTGGTACTTATCACTTCCTGATCCAGGTGTAGGTACCAGATCCGAAGAGTCTTGCCCCATGGTAGGACCGATACTTTACCTATATCTCTCATACAGATGGAAGATCTTATAACCACACTCCCTTAGATATATACATTAACAGTTCTCTCGTATCTGACAAATAAAAATGAATAAATCAATAAAAGGTTAAAGCCATGAAAATTGTAGCCTAGAGTAATTTATTCTCTCATCAATTCAAAAGGAACAATAAAGATGGAAATTTAGTAAATCATACAAATCCAATAGTCAAAACATGGAAAATATTCAAGACTTACCTTGTGACGGCACCCATTGATCGTCCCCACAGACCAATGCATGAAACATGCTTGCTCTCCCGTAGAAAGGACACAGCTGCCTTGAGATCATCTTTCTGTTTTTGTTTCATCAATTGTTAACAGTGATAAACCAACCACTGGAAAGACTAAACAAATTAATTTAAACCGCACCTCATGCCAGCCAAGACTGACATAATCACCTTCGGATAGGCCTGAGCCCGAAAAATCTAGGGTAAAAACTGTTATATTTGAAGGGAGGAGAATAACAGCAGCCTCGTTTGCATCAGCCCTGCAACCACTGCACAAAATATATGGTGTTCTTTTAGAGTGTCACATAAACGCACCACTGGGCAAGCAAAACACAGATATTGGAATCAATGGGCAAGAAATAAACTTGCATGCATATTCCCAGATGTCTGGAACTGAAGATAGAAGAACAAGGAAACTGTTCAACGTGATACAATTACTGCATTCTCCCACAGTGTTCTTTCCTTGCACTAATTCTCGTCTAGTTTTTCTACGTAATTGTGGTAAAACTTCAGGTCTAATCATAGTCAAGAATGCTGTCGAGAAGGGAACTAAAGGTCCAACTTTCAAAAGGAATGTCTCCAAGGAGATACAAGGTAAAAAGGGTTAATGGAAAATAGGAACACAGAGAATATGGAGGGAATTTGAGAGACTTCCCCAGATTATCTTCAACTCTTCCTCAGGTTTCTACAGATGCCTCACCCGAGGCATACACCTCTTTCTTTATAGCTATTCAGGATACACTGGCTCAGTTGGTTTTACAGATTAACTGGCCAGGGTCCCAGCAGGCTGCCTCCAGAAGATTGACTGGGTGCCAGGACCTGTGCGTCTATTTCTCCCCTAACCAAACGTCCCATCCAATAGCTTCACCTTGTTCTCAAAGTGAAAATCAGGAAACTGATTCCCAAGGAACTTATAAGTCTGACGGTTCTTCAGCACACCAGTGAGGTGCATCCAGGCAGGATGATGTGAGGTTCCACTGACCATTCCATAATTTTGGAGGTTGGGAGGTAGTGGCTGAGGCCAGATATAAGGTCCCAGCACTTTCTTCATCCAAGAAAAGTGAACTACCAGATGGAACAGACAATAACCCTATAAATTCAGAATGTAGGCGACTGCTCCTATGCCCTCTGGTACTTCATATGGGCTGAAAAACTTGGGAGAGAGCTTTCGCCATTGTTCACTCTGCAAGAGACTTCAGGTCTAATCTCACCTCCAATTGAACATCACTCCTCTGTGATGGTAGTTTTCATGAATGCTTGAGCATAGCCCAGAAGTACAAGCTCAAAGATGATTGCATCCTTTTCTAGAAGATAATTATCTGAGTCATCCAATGGTGATGCCGGTGAACCCTGTCTTATCAAAGTAATAGGGCCAATCCCATATGCCACTTTTTAATGGTGTGGTTCTGATGTTTGAGTAGAAGGATGTATAGTACTTGTTGAGAAAAATGGAGTCATTGCAACTTTACCGCTTAACTTACAAAATTGTAATTCTATCCTTTTTTCTTTACATATTGACCTATCATTAGTTACCGTAAGAAATTGACCGTTACACCGTAATGGTCAAATACAGACTGTATAAATACCCCTGAGCATTAAATGATAAGTACGCCTTTCACTTCTACCTCTCTCTGTACACTAACTTCCGTCAACAAAAGCATATCTTGTAGCAAAGGAGTGGTGTTCTTAACGGTAATAAAGTTTTGCCCAGTGTAGACATTCATGCCATGATTCCCACTGAGTAGAAGCAAGTCGTCATAGATAATAGTTCAATCATTTATTGTCTATTTCTGTTTGCCCATCTGATTGAGGATGATAGGAAGAGCTCATATTCATCTCCATCCATAGCAGCTTGCGTGATTCTCTCCAAAGCAGGTTATAAAGGTTTTTTGTCCATCAAAAACGATAGCCTAAGGAGTGTCATGTACCTGGATCACCTCTTTGGTGAAAGTCATGGCAACGTCTTTGGCATTGAAGGGATGCTCGAGAAGAATCAAGTAGCTATACTTTGAGAGGCAATATACCACAAAAATATTGTGTCATGTCCTACAGATTTTGGAAGCTTCAGTGAAATCCAAAATAATGTCTTTCCAAAGAGCTAAGGGATGAGCAGAAGCTGCAGGAGACCAGCAGGAGATAGGGAGGAAACTTAATTATGCTAGCACACTGCCACAGTCATTGACATGTTTCTCAGTAAGGTTCTTCATCCGGAGCAAAACGAAATGTGCAGCTATTCTTTAGCAGGTTCTCACATACCCTGCGTGTCCCCCTCCCCGAACACACACCAACCAGCTTAGTGAACCTAGAAAATTGTCAAGGGACTTCAATTGGTCAGTCATGATGAGGAAAAGAGAAGAAAAAATATGGTATTGGTTCCACTGCAGGTAATTCAATCTCGTAGGCAGACTCAGGTGCTTGGAATTGGAAAATCTCTGGAACAATGTGAAATAGCTCATCCCACCTGCATCAGCACTGCTTTATACCACAACCATAGGAATCTGTGACACGCAGCCTTAGCAGAGGAACAATGTAAAATAAGAACTTGAATCCACAAGCCTTGCTCTACAAGAAGAGACAATGTCTGAATCCACGGAACTAACCTTTTTAACCCTTGAATAAACAAAGGGTTGTACTTAAATCTACAAGAACTAGAGCACTCTCAAACAGGGAGAACACTCAAGAGAGAGACAACAAAGCTCTCAAAAAAATGGAATAATTTCAAATTATGTCCTCAAGGGGTTATCATAGGGGCCATAAATAGGCCTAAAAATGAAAAAGGTCGTCCAAGTGATAAAACCCAAGAAAAGACAACTCAAAGTCTTGGAAATATAACCCTAACATTATGCTCGTATCATGGATTAGACCTGACAAAACCAAAATGAAGCTTCTAAGCTCCAGAAGACCTTAACAGAAATATTCTGAAGATTCTGGGAATTATAACATTGGACACAAAATATTTGAGTCTCTCGGTGATCCTCTGCAAGTAGTGTCAGTTCCTAGAGATTCTTCCCTGGCCCAATAGCCTCTAACTGAGATTTATGACGCATTGCTAGATTAATCTTCTATTATATTTTGACTTTGCAAGTTCCATCACTAAGATAGTGCAGATCATTGGGACAACAGTAGAGTCCCACTACAAAATGAATAGAACCACATGTGTATCTATGTATAGTGATGCTGCTGACACAAAAATAGCTCACGAGACAGGAAATGATGGCTAACCTATTTCCATGGCAGTAGACAACACAGGGTAGTGGAGTATCTTCATTGTAAGTAGCAGGAACGTAGTGACTACATCGAAGGATATGTCCTCTTGCATTTGTGATCTGTAGAATTTAAAAGATTAAGGGTTCTAACAGAATCAAGCATTAAAAATTTGATAGCAACGAGAGGAATGTCTCAATAAGGATCACTGAACTTGCCTCGATGTCTTGCCGTTTGTATTTTCGGCCAGCAAGTGAGAATTCTGGTTCCCATAAGAATTGATCAGGATCGTACTCCGCCCTTTAGGCCAAAATAATTGCAAAGTCAGATTCAACTACTTTTCTAAAGTAAAATTTAACTGATAAAGAGTAAAAAAGAGAATTTTTTTAAAGTGACATAATTTGTAAGCCTCAAAATGCTAAAAATCTACACAGAATCAATATATTTACTTAAGTTCAAATTTATTCTATAAATATACTGCAGAGTAAATGGCACAAAAAAAAATCAGAAACGTTATTATCATGAGAAAACTCGAAATTATAGCTAATAATTGCTGTGTAAAGCAAAGAGGAGCATCAAACAGGGTAAAACAGCGGGGAAAAAACTCCAACTGCCTAGGTTTGGAAGAGAAGTCTATTCGCATGGAAATAAGAGCTCTGGAGAAATTACCTTGGTGGCCGGATCACAAAATTGATAAACTGTTCTATCATTCTCTTCAGTGTAACCCTGCCTCTGGGCTTTAGAGTCTTCTTGATGTTCTGTTGACTTAGGGTACAAAAGAGAATAAATAATCCATAACTGCTGACTCGCTGTTACACAGATGGATGGGCCCCCAAACACCTAAATATGAAATTTCCTAACAATAAGCTTCGAATCAGACTAGTTTGAAGAGCTTGACAGACGAATGAATGGGTTTTTTTCCGTTAAAGCTATAAGATGTTTGCGCTGACTGCAATATCCACTGAATGACCTAGTATGGAACATTGCAGATTTTTTCTGAAGGAGAAAAATCGCACCCTAATTCCCATAAAAAAGGTGAAAATCCTCGCACCAAGTATTTCTATCCACCAAGAAACGGCGAATCTATCATTTCTAGGTCGTTCCGCAATTCCATCCTCTCATACAGTATCTTAAAATGCTGCCAGTATCCAGATCAAAACGCAATCTCAAAAAGTGATCCGATCTGCGACGAATAGAGCCTGCAGGTTTCCGGAATCATGCGTTAACATCAAAGAGTGCCCAAAAACGCTAATGGTAACAAACAATGCGGCATCACAGGAATGCAAACGACGAAACACAGGACAAAGATTAAACGGTTCACCTAAAACTCCTCGACAAATGCGGGATTCAAGCCGGGAAGATCAATGACGAAATCGGACGTCTCTTACTACGACCTGGCGAAACCCTTTCTCCTGAATGCGGGAGACAGACACTTCTTCGGAATGACCGGCCCACTTTCCGGCGACACAGCGAAGAAATGAAAGGACTCCAATCCTCCGATAAGACGTTAAGCCCGTCATAATGAGTTACTATTTACGCTTGTTTGCCACTATTCCTCATCGCGACAGGTGCAAGTCGATCACATCGTGGTCGTTCCTACCAAAAGACAAGGGCAGTTTAGTAGTTTATCGATTATAAAAGGGGTTAAATTTCTGCTATCGATGAGCTGATCGTGGCATCGGGCAGGGTGTTATTAAAACTGTCATTAATCCAGTTGGCAGCTGTTCGTTTCTCCACCTAACCTTGGCCCGGAAGCGGAGGACTATTTTAGATTCTGCTGATCCACATTGTTAACTGGGTCCAGCGACTAAGCAGAATGATGACGTGGATGTGGCACGTGCGGCAAAGCTGTCTCTTATTGAATTCGCCGGTCGCTTTCAGATGGCGTCGTTTTGGAATCCGATTCCGAAGCTTTCAAATTTAAAGCGGTCAACGGAGAGTTTCCGTTTTAGGCTGAAATGGCCCATGGCCCGATAGGGCAGTTGACTGGTCAACGTGAAAAACATGGACGAGTTAAAAATGGTGAAGACATTAAAAAATAAAAGTAAAAACCTTTATTAGAACTTCTATACAAACCAATTGAAAAGACTGAAGAACTTTTGAAAAAGAACATATTTTAAGCATAAAATATTTGTTTTATGTGCAAGAAAAAACTAAAAAAATATTATGCCAATTAATTACTTATGAGTTCGTAAAAAAAAATATACGTCATTAGATACCAAATTATTTTAAGCTGAAGTTTTTTTTAAATAAAATAAAATAAAATTGATGGAATGTACTAATGTTGATTTAATATAAATAGATGTTGAAATATTATATTGAACTAAACTAGTCATTAAAATCAAAATTTTAAAAATTGTTACAAAACTACGAATGATTGATATCACCAGAAGAACAAAAAAAAGAGTTTGGAATAATTTCCTACATAAGCTGAGAGAATGGTGATAAAACTACAAATTCTTACATTTTTAAAGGTACTTTGTTGTGAGGATTAGATGATTTTGGACACCTCAATGTGCATCGCATTCAACTTTGGGTCTCATCTTGAGCCCAACAATTCAATGTCATGAATATTCATAAGTGATAACATGCAATCTTAACATGATAATACATGATTATTAATGCAAAATAAGGCATAAAACGTTCCATTTATATGCATGTTATCATACTTTGAGTGCATTTCTATCATTACATGCAAATTTATGTTATAATCTCAAAATGCTTTAATTTAGGGTTACTTATGATGAATTAAAGATAAATGATTTCATAACCTATTTTTACTTGAGATTATAATTGTTTTTAAAGTTAAAAAATGAGAGAAATCATTTTTTATAAACATTCATTTAATTTTCTAAAGTTAAAATCTTAAAGAAATGAATGTATTTTTTAAATAATAATTTATTCTATTGTTATTTAAATAATTTGACTTTTTATAATGATAGATAATTGAATTTCAGATCCAATGAAAAAAATCCGGATTAATTTAGAGTTGTATTTTGAAAGTTATGAATTTTCTAATTTTTAGGGATTTTTCCGGATTTTTCTGAATTTATTTTCGATTTTAAATCGTTTAAAATAATTTAAAAAAAAAAGAATAAAAAGGGGGTTTATTTTTGCGTGGGACCCACGTGGGTGTGACGTGGCATGCAAGGCCACGTGGCAGAGCCACGCGGGCCCACGCGAGCACCTGCGTGGCGCGGAGGTGACACGTGGGCAATATTTATATTTACTTGTATGATATAGGGTTATAGTACATATAAGCATCCGATATTTCGGATTTAAGCTAACCCTTATATTAGTCGCATCTTATATACCCGTTATTTCCTCTTAATTTCCTCCGTGTGGGACTAATTCTCTTATTTCAAGTCAGATCGATTGTTGGATTAAATTGTGTGACGCATTGCGCGTCGATGCAATGGACGCGAGGTCCACCCGATCTCCAATCACACACGTGCTTTAATAAACATTAAGTGAAAACACATCGACCGCCCATCTCGAGAGTTATAACTGTCGAGATTCATCGCGATTGGTGAACTCATCGAATCATCAAGACCGTCCGATGAATATCCAACGAAGGCGGTTTCGTGCGTTTTATAACGCATACACATCAAGCTTCATCGGGAGCGTCCATCCGCGATCTAACGGCCAAGATCTATTCATAACGGTTTGTCTTGATGCGTTTAATCCGGACCGTTGATGAAGATTAAATGCATCCATCGGACGGTTACGCCCAATTCGCCTATATATTGAGGCGGTCTTCGATTTTGTAAGACATTCTTGGATGTATTCATCAAATTGATCTATCTACACCCCTCCATCCTTGAATCTCTTGCTTCTAATCTCTTCTAGACTCGATTCTGCGTCCACCGAGTGATTAAAAGTGATATTTCTTCGATCGATTAAGGAGAATTCGTCTCTTGAACACCGATGCTCGCGTTCGAAATCTCGGAATGAATAGCCTTCGATCCGGCGATTAATTGGATAAATTTGATCGCTATCTCATGTTAGAATACTTATTTTCCCTCTAATCTATCGTCATGTATCATCAATTTGTAATTTAGGATTGTAATTTAGTTTAATTTTGTTTTCAATTTCGGTTTATGTTCTTCTGATTTTCAGAAATTTCATCCCACTTCGCTCTTTGATTTCTCCGTGATTACTAATCCAAATCGAGTGATTTTTGATTCCGTGGATACATCTTTGATTTATCTTTATAAATCTACCTTTTCCCTAATTTCTCAGCTCAATTCATCGTCCAATTTGATCCATTTCTAAAAGATCTCTCGAAAATACCTTATTTCCCTGTGGATTCGACCCTTATTTACCATTATACCCCTCAATTGATTATTAAATCCTTAAATTGGTAAGTTCGGTATTATTTTTGACACGAGACCATGTGAAATCGACGACCTCGCGGTTTCGTCTCGTCAATAAGTTTTCAATGAGTATGATTATGTTTTTGTATGTGATAATTGATCTCTTGATATAGAGGAGGCCATGTCGTTGTACATAAATGGATAGGTGTTCCTTTTCTAGTCGCGCACATCAAGTATCAAAATCGCAATATTCCCCCCCACCAAGTTAGCGAATCAGAGGAAAAACAAGCTTTATTGGGGTATCTGTTTACTTATTAGCATAAACTAACCAATATAGTCCTCATCATAATTTGAATTGCACTTGTATGTATCTCGACATTTGATTGCACATTGTACACAACATATTAAATGGTGATGTTATAGACTCATCCAATGAAATTTCAATGATATTTTCTTCATATTTGAAGCTTGAAATTAACTTCATTATTTTGCAACATTACCAGTCGATAAAATACCATGCAATATGAGTGAATAACACCATGAATCTTGGCACGAGGGTTTAAGAGTTAGGGAATCATATAGGGTGAGTTGTGGTGCATGATGTCTTATCCTTAAAGAACTCAGTCTCACCATACACACATTGGGGCATCTCTTGGTTCACTTGTAATCATTATAGTGGCGTCTATACAATTAGTTTTTGTCATCACATATCTTCAATAACTCTTTGCCAAGAGGTAGAAATTTTTGTATTGACATTGCCATGGAATCATTGAACATATAAAAGATCATAAGTCTTGACAAAGATATGTTCAAGAGAAAAATTATGGCTCTAGAATTGTGAAGCTTTTCCTTGATGTGTCTAAGATGTTTGTGGCAATATTTTCTAGCATTTTCTTATTTATGATGGTTTCAAGTACCATTTTAAGCACTCATTTCCAACTTCATCTCTCAATTTTAAATTTTAAGCATTTATGTGTTTTTTTATAAAAATAAAGAATAGGAATAATAATTATTAGTAAAAAAATCTTTTCATTATCCATAATCATACCACTCATAGAATTCCATAAGGCACATTAAAAAAATAGTCATGCTTATTCCCATTTTCAGTTTGACAGCCCAATCACACTCCCACTATGACCAATCATGTTTGGTTAAGTAGATTGAAATGCCTAAGGAAGAATCTAATTTTCAATTTTCCTACGAATAAGAATTAGTAAAACTTATTATATTTACCAAAGTATTAGTATTTGTCTTTTTTTTTGTCTTCATTATATATTCTCATTTGTGTTGGTAAAAGGAATCTTGTTGTTGCAGTGTGCTTAGTGTACCAATAATCTCTTCAGTATCAATCTACAAAACAATGCAAACAAATGATGTGTTTAAACAACATAAGAACATCATCATTGCATTTATTGTTGATATTTTTAAGTTTAATCTTGTTCTATCATAGCCTTGGGAACATGTCGACTATTCAACACACATTTCCATCAAATGGAATCATAGTGTGTAAAACTAAAGATATTACAAGTTACACCATTGAGAAAATCAACTACTAAACCTTATTTTTCAAATTTACCACAAGGGCACTTTGTTTCAATTTTTTGTTGTAAAAATAGTAATTATTATTGCAAGTGAGCCTACTTGGGCCCAATGGAATTATTCTAATTCCTCCATCCGTAAGTTAAGGTATCTGCCTCTTAATATAAAGGGGTAGATTTTACTTCCATGCCTTGAACAAGCTTGTTTTCTTAAGCTTCCACATAATCTCAAAGTCTTTGGTTTCTCATAGCCCTTTATTTATGTTACCTCATTATAACACCATCGTTGTGTCCCCAATTAGAGATAATTATTATGCCAATCATGTTGTGCAAATCAAAGTAATTAGGATCCTTATTTTTCACTTTGTAGGACTGACTAGGATTATTTGCATGGATTTGTTACCATCTCCCTTAGGATCGGACTTATTTTTTTGAAGCATAATTTTTTGACATCAAAACACCTCAGTCTGCATTAGAGGAGAAAGACAACATTGAGTAATTTTTATAAAGGATAAACCCCTTGATGCATGGATAATGGATTGATCTTAGAAAAGGAGTACATGCCCATATATAGAGAGAAGAAGATAATGGAAATAAAGATATACCTATCTGGGAATAAGGCCCTAATGGTTTGATCCTATTATACTATACTCTAACAGGCGTAGTGGCTCATTCTAACACTCCCTGTCAAACTAGACCATTGACATACCTAGCTTGCCATAAAGAGTATTGTAGGATGCCAATCAAGGTCAATTGTTGATAAGGCACTAGCAAGGGCACATGGAAGCAATCCCCATGGTACATGCATTCATTGGCAAGAGTTCCCAAAGGAACTAGACGGGGCGCAGGGAGGCACTCGAAGGGGCTTGTGCATGTGTTGATAGGGCCACACGTAGGAGTTAGCAAGTGATGCATAAATGTTGTTAGAGAGATATGATAGTGCTCTCCCCCTCTTTCCAAGGATGATGGAAGATGATGACTATGATGGCTCCATCCATGGAAGCTAGAGAAGGTAACGGCCGAGAGAGCAAAGGTGGGAGAGGTATCCACATCTCTTTGATAATCACAAAAAAATACATCATTTTTTTCAATTTTTTCCTCAGTTTTTCTTCATTTTTATTTTTATTTATTTTATTTTTCTAAAATTTCCTCTCTCTATTTTTCTTTTGCAAAAATGTGAAATCCTACTTCAAACAGAGCATTGGTCTAGTAGGCCCCACCTAGACCAATGATCTATATAGTATAGGGGGCAGAAATTATCCCAAGATGGCAGTTGTGGTAGGCCTCAATCGAAAATGGCATATCCCAAGACCACAACAGGTTGAATGGTAGGAGGTGGCATTGAGGGTGGCTAGTGATAACATGCAATCTTCACACACAAAAACATGATTATTAATGCAAAATAAGGCATAAAACATTCCATTGGTATGCATGTTATCATGCTTCGAGTGCATTTCTATCATTTCATGCAATTTTAAGTTATAATCTCAAAATGCACTAAATTAGGGATAATTATGCATAATTAAGAATATATTTTAGAATAGATTATTCTCATCTAAATTTGAGATTATAATTAGGTTTTAATGTTAAATAATAAGAGAAAATGTTTATATACACTCATTTATTTTTTCAAAGTTTTGTTTTTCAAGAAGAAATGAATGTATTTTTATATAATAATTTATTCTCTTGTTATTTAAATATTTTGACTTTTTATAATGATAGATAATTGAATTTCTGATCTAATGAAAAAATTATGGATTAATTTGGAGTTGTATTTTGAAATTTATAATTTTCTAATTTTTAGGGATTTTTCTAGATTTTTCTGAATTTTTAATGAATTTTTAATGAATTTCTAAGGATTTTCTGGAATTAAAAATCGATTTTTTGATATATTAATTGCGCGCAGATGACATGGCGCAATTTGGAGCATCCGATCAATCGCTTAAATGTATATTAATTGATATACTTATAGGGTTCACTTAAATGTATTTTCAAAGTTGTTAAAGTATCCAACCTCTAGCGATATCCACACAGTGGCCGCATAGTTAAATGCTCTTTACCAAGAGAAAAAAAAAGAAATAAGAAAATTTTCACAAGGCTTCCATGGGCACCTTGAGTCATGATCGTTTTCTCCTTATTTATATACATTAGGTTGTGAAATTTTTATAAAAACCCTTATAACTATGTATATAAGTTATAAGGATCTTCTTCGCTTATGATTAGTTTATGATTAGTTTCGATATGAGTATTATTAATTTTACCTTATAGAAATTTAGTTCTACTCAAAAGGTTGAGGACGTATTTATGCTACGTCATTTGATATCCATCCCCAAATTGAGCAATTTCTATTCCGAAGAAATATTTTAGTGCTCCAAGTCTCTTAACTTCAAAATGGGTAGTAAGTTTCATTTCCAATTTCATACCTTCTTCCTAATTGCTCCCTATGATTGTAATGTCATCTACGTACACTATCAAGATTGTGACTACCCCTGTTTGGGAATTGATAACGTGTCATTGATGCATTCATTTTTATTATTATAAATGGGTTTTAAATATAATTATTATTAATATAATGTGTGTTATCATGTTTTTATGATATTTTTGCATTCATCATTCATTCCACTGATATACTCAACTTGCATCTATTTTGTGTTAATTTGGTAAAAAAGTAAATATGTCCTATCATGCATCATTCTTTTCAATTACTTATGCTATGAGACTAACCTCATTTGACTCTTTCAAAGTCAAGTGGTTGAATTCTCACATTTTCTACGAGTTATGTGGATATAGAGACATAGGTATGCAAGTAGGAAAGCATGGATATAAATGACGATAATAAGAAAGATGAAACAACTCTCCGCTAAATTTGAACGTCAAGCCAACCATATTTTTATGAAATCTAGTAAATGAGGTTTATATTTGGTAGAGGGATTATCATAAGGTTTTTAGGCTGATCCAAAATTGATTTAGAGTGAATATTGGGTCACCCTCCTTATTTTTTAGGAGGTTAGAACAAACTTAATTTTTATTAAATGAGACCTTAATTATTTCTCACAATTTTAGATTTTTTGGATAAAAATGTAGAGGATTAAATTCTTGATCCAATCAAGAAAATTTCGTTGAAAAAGGAGTTTAATTTTGTGAGATATTCAATTTCTAAGTTTAGGAATTTTTTTATATTTTTTTCTGAATTTTTAGGGACTTTTCTACAAATTTTTGAAATAGAAATTTACACAAATGCCCTCCAATTTTTGAAGCAAAAATTTACAGAAATGCCCCTTTGATTTTTTAAGTTAGAAATTTATAGAAATCTCACTCCACATGATCTCAATCAACGGCTAGGATTTTTCTAAATTAAAATCATGATATCTCATGATCTAGATAGAGTTTTGAGCTGAAAATTTATTTCTAGATTCATCTTTTAACTCTCTATCCATTCATACCTTTGGATCATAAATTGAGCTGGAAAATGATTTTAATAATTTAACTCTTTTACCCCCTCTTTACACTCAAACCCTATGAACCCACCTATAAAAGCCTTCATTTTCTCTCTCCTTGCATTTTTTAGCTCTCTCTTAGCATCAGGCTACCAAAAGGAAATGGAGAGGAGGTCAAGGCCCAAGAAGGAGCATTGGTTGATGCTTAATCTTGTAGTGGAGAAGGGAGCAAGCAAAGATCTTGATCAGAATGGATCGAGCATCACCCGTCATGGACAGACACACCAATGGGGTTTGCAAAAAGATCTAGATTAGATTTTGTATTGGGAACATCTCCATACATAGTAGACATATTGATGATCTCGATTACGCGTGTTTTTCGTCGTTGTTGTGTATCGATTTCATGCAAGAAAATTTATATTTCCTTACTTAGTATAGTGTAATCAAGGGTCAAATCCACAGGGAGCTGAGGTAATGAGATTAGATATTTAAATGAAAGGTGAGAGAGCGTGGAAGAAGTGAGAGCTTGTAAAGAAGTGCAAATGTAAATGCGGCATGTAGAGATGAATATGAGTGATAGTTTATAGGTTTCTTTTTTAATTAGGACAGAAATATGAATTCCAATGGAAAAACAATGTAGAAAGAAATGTAATGGGGATGGGATGATGACAAGGGGAGAAGAGTGGTCGGCGGTAGCGATGGATCGACGAATCGATGTGCAGTGATAGGGAGAGAGAGTTGCAAGTCTCGATGATGTCAAAGCCACTACATTAAAAGAAAATAAGAAAGAAAAATAAAAGAAAAATACAACTTTACTGTTTATGGAGATGATGAACACAAGCAAGAACTCAATCCGGATCGTCGCACAAACCCTGTCGGTGTGCCCGTCCTAGGCCGGGTGATGCTCGATCCGCTCCGATCATGATCTTTGCTTGCTCCCTTCTCCACTACAAGGTTGAGCATCAAATAATGCTCCTCGTTGGGCCTTGACCTCCTCTCTCTTTCTTTTTGGTAGCCTGATGCTAAGAGAGAGCCAAAAAATGCAAGGAGAGAGAAAATGAAGGCTTTTATAGTGGGTTCCTAGGGTTTGAGTGTAAAGAGGGGTAAAAGAGTCTAATTATTTAAATCATTTTTTTTCAAGCTTGATTTTTTGATCCAAGGGTATGGATGGATAGAGGATTAAAAGATGAATCTCGAAATAAAATTTCGGCTGAAAACTCCATCTAGATCATGAGATATCATGATTTCAATTTAGAGAAATCATAGTCTTTGATTGAGATAGTGCAGAGTGGCATTTTTGTAAATTTTTACTTTGAAAAATTTTGGTAAATCAGAGGGACATTTCTGTAAATTTTCATTTCAAAAATCGGAGTGGCATTTTCATAAATATGCTCAAAATCGAAAAAGTCTCGAAAAATTTCAGAAAAATCCTCAAATTTAGAAATTGAATATCTCACAAAATACAACTCCTTTTTTCATGAAATTTTCTCCATTGGGTCAAGAATTTAACCCTCTATCTTTTCATCCAAAAATATCTAAAATCATGAGAAAATATTAACGTCTCATTTAATAAAAATTAAGTTTGGTCCAACCTCCTTAAAAATAAGGAGGTTGACCCAATATTCACTCTAAATCAGTTTTGGATCATCGTAAAAACCTTATGATAATCTCTCTACAAAATACAAACCTCATTTACCATATTTCATACAAATATAGTTGGCTTAGTGTTCAAATTTAGCAGATAGTTGTTTCCTCTTTCCTCTTATCGTCATTCATATTCATGTTTTCTTACTTGCATACCTATGTTCCTACATCCACATAACTTATAGAAAATGTGAGAATTCAACCACTTGAGTTTGAAAGAGTCAAATGGGGTTAGTCTCATAATAAAAGTAATTGAAAATAATGGTGCATGATAGGACATATCTATTTTTTTATCAAATTAGCACTAAATAGATGCAAGTTGAGTATATGAGTGTAATGAAATGATGAATGCAAAATATCATAAAAACGTGATAACGTGCATTATATTACCAAGAATTATATGTTAAAACCCATTTATAATAATGAAAATGAATGCATCTATGACACGTTATCACATATATTTTCTTTTTATTTTTTTCTTCTTTTTATTTTTCTTTTTCTTTTATTGTAGTAGATTTGACATCATCTCTATGTGCATATCTCACTCTCACCCCTGCCGTGCATTTATCCATTGCTAACGACATATATTTTCTCATCTTTCCATCATATTATCTCTATTTTTATATCTATTAATTTAATTATCTCATTTGTTTTCTAATTTCTATTTTAATTCTAAGAGAAACTCAAAATTATCTATCATACTAACCCCCACGTGCTCCATTCCAACTCACATGTCTTCCTCCGCCCTCATATTTCTTTTGAACACATAACCTCATTAATTTAGCTCCCTGTGGATTCGACCCTTGATGCACTATACTAAGTAAGGACCTATATTTTATTGCATGAAATCGACGGACAACAACGATGAAAAATACACGCGATCGAGTTCATTAGGAATGTTGAAAGAATAGTGTGTGATCACCATTGCACTATCTATATCCCAACATTCTCATGGTTCTTGTGAACTTACCGAACCATGCCCTAAGAAATTGCTTCAGTCCATAGAGTGCCTTTCTTAATTTATAAATCTTATCATTTTCATCACTCCTAATATCCGGGGGTAGTGTCATGTATATCTCTTCATCTAAGTCTCCATGTAAAAAGGCATTCCTAATGTCATAATGTCTAAGTTTCCAATCCAAATTAACAACTAAGGAAAAAAATTATGCGAATGGTATTCATCTTAGCTACTAGTACAAATGTCTCCTTATAATCCACTCCATACTTTTGGGTGTACCCTGATGCAGGACCGGGTGCGAAACCGGTCTAACACCGTGATGCTAGGGATGGACTAGGGGAAACTAGTATGATGAAATATACTAATGAAGCAACCAAGCAGAAAGCCGTCTCGGGCGTCGCCTCCGTAGCCCCTGGGGTGTGCCGAGTAGAGTCCGTCTGGGAGGCCGTCCGATCCACGTCCTCGAGGACGAAGGGCCGTGAGTCGTCGAGGGGAGCTCGACCGTCAACCCGAGGGGTTGGACCACGGTAAGGCCCTATCAAGTCGTCTAAACACTCGCCTATACTAAATCCCGATGGCGGCGAAGACGGTGCGGGAAACACTGAAGGAAATATAGACTTGACGTAAAGTAAAGGGGAATGAGTGCCTAACCTGCGGGGCGCTAGCCCGGTCGGTCGTGTCGAGGGGCAGGCAGTTCGCGCGCGGCTCAGACGGACAGCAGAGATGTTCCAATTCGATGGCGTCACAGTTTCGGGGGTTCTCGTGAGGGCTGAGCACACAAGCACAGACGCCGTCAACGTTCACGCGTGATCAGGCGAGGGAACACAAGTAGGCGAGGGGGCAGGTGGGAATGTCGCGATGGCGTGCAGGAGTGCCTCGGGAGGTGGGACCCAGGGGCAGCCCTGCGGTGAGTTCCTTTTAGCCACCTTGAAGCGGTCGCGCGGACCACAACCTCGAGCGAATCTTCTGACGAAAGACGGCGCGGAGTGGTTGTCAAAATCGCGAAGTGGCGTCACACAGGTCGATCGCGGTGCAAAGTCGACGGGTACGTCAGGGAGTTGGAAATCCTCGTGAGGCAGCGTAGACGATGGCGCGCCGGCGGGCGAGGCAGGTCGTCAATATGGAGGTCACGCGGCGACAGGGGCTAGATAAGCACCGGGAATGGTTGGCGGCGAAGAGGATTCGGGAGGGACGACTAGGGGACGAAAGGGCAGGGTAGTGATTGTTGGGAACGGTATTGTCGGATATGGTTTTTTTTATTGTCCGTTGTTGAGATTTTCCGGACGGGAAGGACGGTTGGAATTCCACGACGGCGGTTTCGCCGGTAGGGTAAGTGGAGGGGAATCTGGGTCGTTGGTGTGAAGGTGATGGGATGGATCGTCGTCTCAACGGTGGAGAAGGGAGGTCAGCGAACGTGGATGGAGACGAGGTTGAATTTGGGGAGTTGTGAGGGACGGATTCGTTCGGACGGAGAGGGAAGGGTGGACGTGTGATTGTTGGTCGGGGGGTGGAAATCATGATTGGCAGGAAGGCGAGGGTAAATTCCGGCGAACGAAGCGCTGTGGAAACGGAGGGATCTGGGAATTTTGAGGGACGCGGCTGGAGGGACGGTGGGAAGTCGGGGGTTTGGATCGTTGGGAGGAAAATCGGGAAGGGGGGGGAATTGCGGTTCGGGGAATCGTGGAGGTAGGGCGTTGCCTGTGGAGGGTAGAGTGGGGTGTAGGCAGGGGTTGATGGAAGGAACCAGGCGAGGGGAATGAGTGGGAAAGGGGAGGTTCGTGGAGGGAATGATCGGAGGGGATGGTGGTGCTGTGTTCCTGCGGCGGCGGCGGCGACGGCGGCCTGAGGCGGCGGCGGTGGCGGTGGCGGCGGCAGGAAGACAGCACGCTGATAACTAGCGACCAAGGCAAGGGGAGGCGCGGTCTCGGCGGCGAAGGCACGGCGGCGGCACGTGCAGGTGCGGCGGCGGTGGCGGCGGCGGAGGCGGCGGTGGCGGCGCGGAGGCGACGAGCGGAGGCGGCGGTTGGTCTCCTTCTGATCCTCCTTGAGCAGCCACTTGAGAAAAGGAACACTCCTTTGTTTGTTTTTCTTCAAATGGCGGCTAGGGTTTGTGGGGGTCCCTTCCCCTCTTATAGAGCCCATAGTGGGCCGAGAGAAGGAGGGCCCACTTGAGAGCTCACAACCCACACCTAAAAACATACTCATAGAAATTTAAAGGTTCACGGGAAAATGGCCTCACGAATGGGATCCCGAAACGGAGAGAACCCACTCTACGGCCTAAAAAGAGAAGGAAGAAGAGATGCAAGGGCCGCGCTTAAACACGTGCGGGCTAATAAAGTTCATAATAAAAGAAAAAGACTGGAGAAAGAGGTAACTCACACGCGCAGCAAAGCCACGTGAAGTGTGTCGTGGCGAGATGAGAGTCCTCACTTGGTGTAGTGAAACTCGGCATCCTTCGTCTTCGCCAGTCGAGGGGGCTGGACGCGCGCGGGTGTCGGCTCCTCCGTCGCCGTAGTGTCATGCCTTGGTGGCGACGGGGGTCGTACGCCACCATACCCCTTGGCCACTAGTCTAGCCTTATACCTTCATATTCCATTGTTTGAGTTATATTTAACATTGAAGACCCATTTGCACCCTACAGGTTGTATTCCCTTTTTCATGTTCACAACTTCTCATGTTTGGTTTTTAATCAAGCCTTCTATTTCTTCATCCATAGCTTTCCTCTAATGAGGATATTGATGGATATTTATGTGGCCTATAAGCCAATCACACTTTCATGTATCTTGTTTATGTTCATTGAAATAAAATTTATTCATTGTCATTCATTTGTGATGTTTGCAATGAAGTCCATGAGCATATGCAATGACTAAGTGAATTATGATGAGATCATAATACAATGATCACTAATTTTTAAACATATGTTCTAAACATTCTTATTCATGGGATATTCGAGAAGGACATCGAATTATCCATAAAAAATAACACTATCTAATCCAACTCATATGATGATTATGATTGATCTTGCAATCATCGGTGTGGAGACACTAAGGATAGATAGTGGGTGCTCTTTGGAGAAAGAGTTCATTGAATTGATCCGTATGAATCCCTGAATGGTATTATACCTAACTATCAATCAGGTTGATTCATGTCATGGTTGTGTATGTGGTCCTTTGACTTGATCATAATACAATGATCACTAATCTTTAAACATATGTTCTAAACAAACCTATTCATAGGATATTCGAGAAGGACATCGAATTATCCATAAAAAATAACACTGTCTAATCCAACTCATATGATGAGTATGGTTGATCCTACAATCATCGGTGTGGAGACACTAAGGATAGATAGTGGGTGCTCTTTGGAGAAAGAGTTCATTGAATTGATCCGTATGAATCCTTGAATGGTATTATACCTAACTATTAATCATGTTGATTCATGTCATGGTTGTGTATGTGGTCCTTTGAGTTGCTAGCCCGGTGGGTGCCAAGCTACACCACGTGCTCTAGGAGATATGGAGTATATTAGAACTCTTTCATGGAACCTTGTCGTCATTGGTTACCGTGTACGTATAATCCTTCATCCACACGAGACTCATGAATGACTTAGGATATGGTTAATTGTCAAACCCTAATCAGTCACTCAATTTAGTACTGCTGCAAGTAGGAAATTATTTAGAACAACTTCTCTGATATTTCCACTACCTTGGCCAAGGATTTAACCGCATCACATTCCTTGAGTCGATCTCCTCATATACCAAGGGCGGATGATCCCATCTTAACCACTCAATCACCTTCAAGGACTTCATATCGTATCCAATCTATAACGTTTTGGAGATCTCGTGGCTAGAGATTCGTAAGTCATAGTCAAAACACGATCATCTATCCACAAGATCTCTTTGGTGTCTCAAGTCAAAGGACCACGTACACAATCGTGACATGAATCAACCTGATTGACAATTTGGCATAATACCATTAATGGATTCATACGGATCAATTCAGTGAACTCTTTCTCCAAAGAGCACCCACTATCTATCCTTGGTGTCTCAACACCGATAGCAACATGATCAGCCATACTCATCATATGAGCCAGAACAATTAGTGTTATTCTTTCTGGATAATTCGATGTCCTTCTCAAATATCTCACGAATAGAAATATTTAGAACATATGTTAAAAGACCATCGATCACTGTATTATGATCTCATCATAATTCACTTGATCATTACATATGTTCATGGACTTCATTGTAAACCTCACACAATAATGACAATGAATAAAAGTTTATTTCAATGAATATAAACGAAAGATGAAAGTGTGATTGGCTTGCATGCCACATAATACCCATAAAAAACCTCATACCAAATGTCTATAAATAGGGGGAGAACGACCACAACTCAAGGTGCCCATGCAAGCCTTGTGGGAATTCTCTCCTTTCTTCTCTTTCTCTCTTGGTGAAGAGCTTTGAAGAGGAGATCCAACCATCCGGAGACCGTGTGGATACAGCTAGATGCTAGACACTTGAATAGCTTCAAGAACTCCTTTAAGGAAACCCTGTAAGTATGTTTTCTCATTCATATTAGATGACATGATCATTTTTTATTGGTGGCTTAGTGTTTTGAATATCCGATTAAATGTTTTACACTGCATTTCATGTTTTGATCAAAATTTTGAAAGTTTATCGACATCAAAAACCCAACAGATATTACACTGCTTCCCCATACTACTGTTGGGACAATCACCCGATTGAGTGCTATGAGGAAGGTTTTATAGTTCATTGAAACTTTGTCGTAGTTGAGGTAATTTGATATGGAATGGGGTATGGGTTTTACACACGTTCTTGTGAACTTCCTCAATGCTATAGGTAACTCTTCCTCTTCTGATTTTTCACTCTATGTTTTTTCAGCTAAAGATATCTACCATTTATGTTATCCTTATCATCTTGAGGATGCATGACTAGTTTTTTCTTCCTCCTCATGTAGTATTTTGGGTAGGTGTACAATTGATTATTGCCTTTGATGGGTGGTTGAGAGTCAAATGTCATTGTGTTTTCCTGAATGTCTTGAGGTAATTTGGACCTCCTGCTTGTCTCGTATGTTAAAGGGAGGTAGTGGAGTAAGAATTTCATTACTGACACTATCTTGCTCCATATTGACAGAACGAATTGATGCAATCATTGATTACACACCAATTCGTATCAAAACTAATACCAAACTCTCTAATTTTATCAAATAATCATAAATTAAGGAGTATAGTGGTGAATAAGGGTCGAATCCACGGAGAAATAAGAGAATTTTGAGATATCTTTTGAAGTTCGCTTAAATCAAACAATGAATTGAGGTGAGAAATTAGGGGTCTTGATATATTTGGAAAGAGAACTCAAAGACGAATCCACGAAATAAAAAATCACCTGATTTGGATCAAGATTCGCAAAGAAATCAAAGAGCAAATTAGGTGGAAATTTTTTGACGCAAAGAGAGAGAAATCCAAAATGAAAAACAAAATTAACTAAATCTACGATTCTAAATTACAATTTAATGATACAGGACGAAAGATTAGGAGGAAAATAAATAATCTAACCCAAGATAGCGATCAAAATGATCCAATTAATCGTCAGATTCAAGGCTTTTCATTTCGTGATTTCGAAGATAATCATCAACGTTCAAGAGGCAAATTCTCCCTATTCTATTGAAGAAATCTCACTTTCAACCACTCTGTCGACACGGAAATGAGTCTAGAAGTGATTGGAAGCGAGTGATTCAATGACGGTGGTGTCTAGATAGTTCAATTATTCAAAAACATCGAAGAATGATTTACAATGTCAAAGAACATATCAATTTATAGCAAATTTGGGTGTAACCGTTCTAATGGAGCGTTGAATCTTCGATCAACGGCTCTGATGAAATGCAGGAGTGCGAATTGTTACGGTTGAGTCATGAGTCATTGCATCGGAGATGGACCGCCGAGATTTTGTCACGTCGCGCGTGAAGAAATAAAGCTTGAAACGCCATCCATTTGACCTTGATCTAACGCTCTAGATGCGTTTTCGTCGGTTTTAATCTCAACCATTATAACTCCTCAGATCAACGGATGAGATTAAATCATTTTAAAAACGATTTTCCGATGAGTAAGAATGCGCCATATACCCCCCACCTTAAGTGATGATCAACGATCGCGTTTAAATTGCGAGATCGGACGCTTCACACGCTGCCACGTCATCTGCACAAATTAAAAACAAAACAAAGTCCCACATGACAAAATAAAATAGAAATCACGTGTATATAAGGTGTGTAATTAAGGAGTTAGCAAAAGTCCTTAACAGGGTGCTTTCTCCTTAATTACACACACGCACACACACGTGCGCACACACGCACACTTGCACACTGTGTGACACATGGCGGTTTCACATGTCGCCACGTGGTGCACTTTTTCTGCTCGCACCACGTCAGCATGCAAAAATAAAAATATTATTTTAATGAATTTAAAGCAAATAAATCGATTTTAAATTCAGAAAAATCTAAAATCCCTAAAAATTAGAAATTTCATAACTTTCAAAATAAAACTCCAAAATTAATCCAAATTTATTTCATCGAATAAAAAATTAAATTATCTATCATTTCTAAACAGTTAAATTTAATAAATAATAGGAGAATAAATTTATATTTCAAAAATACACTCATTTCCTTTAGAATTAAAAACTTAGAAAAATACATGAGTGTATATTAAGTACATTAAAACCCAATTATAATCTCAAATATAGATGAGAATAATCTACTTTAAAAATATATTCTTAAAAATATATAATTATCCCTAAAATAGTGCATTTTGATATTATAACTTAAAATTGCATAAAATGATAGATATGCACTCAAAGTATGATAACATGCATAAAAATGGAATGTTTTATGCCTTAATTTACATTAATAATCATGTAATTGTATGTTAAGATTGCATGTTATCACCTATCAACTTCAGTGTTAGGTTGGTAATTGAAACGATTCTCATCAAAGACAATATCCTTTGAAATTATCACCCATCTAGTTAATGGATGGTAGCACTTGTACCCTTTTTGTGTGTTGGGGTACCCTAAAAACACACATTTTGGTGCCTTAGATGATAATCATGTGACCAGTGAGGTGAATGAACATAACTCACACATTCAAATACTCGTGTTCTTAAAACATTCCTTAGTGTTATTTTGGAAACTTTGTTTCGAATACTTCAACTAGGCTTTTCAGATTCAAGGCTTTAGTAGGTAGTCTGTTGATTAGATGTACTATAGTCATTGCAGCAAAACCCCAAATATTCTTCAGAAGGTGAGGTTGTTCTATCAAGGCTCTATACTTATCCATTAGATCTCCTATTTTATTTTTAGCCAACCCATTATGTTGAGTAAAGGGCAAGAAGTTTCATGTCAAATTCCCTCTTGTTAAAAAAATTCTTAGAACTCATTGTTACAGAAGTCATTTGTATTATCAGTCCTAAACCCTTGTACATTAGTCTCAAATTGTATTTTGTTAAGTTAGAGTTTTTTAAGGATTTTGGTCTCCTCAGTTTTATGTTTCATTATGTATAGCTAGCTGAACCGACTATGATCATTCACACATACTAGGAACCATCTAAAACCATTTATATTAGTGTGTGGGGATGGTCCCCAAATGTCACAGTGTATGAGATGGAATGGGGTTAGACTTCTACTATCTATGGATGGGTATATCTTCTTCTTTGACAAGGCAAGTTGACATGCATCGCACGCTAGTTTTTTCCACCGAAAATTCTATAGATAATTGAGGGTACATAACTTTGAACAAAATAAATGAGGGATGCCCTAGTCGTCTGTGTAGTAAGACTACTTCTTCCTCCTTAGGTGAGCTATTCAACATTGCTGCTCTAGAGTAAGAAGGCCTTCCATTGTTGCATGTTGTACTAGGCATGTAGTATAACCCTCGCTGAACTTTAGCAAGTCCAATCCTCCACCCATGGGCCTTACTATAGGGAAGTTCATCAGTATCTGATGGGGAATTATCCAAAGACATGAACACTAGGGTTCCAAGTGAACCAAAATATAACCTAAGGAAGAGAAATCCTCCCCAAGTGCAACAAAATACTTTACTCCTCCTCCCTCATGAGTTTGAAAAGTTATCCATTCATTGAATGGATAGAGAAGACCTCTCTAAATAATTAAAGAGAGTGTAGATCTTAAGGGAATTATCTTCCCTCCTTCCTCTATTTTACACTGATCTAAAGATTGACTTGGTCAAAGTAATTAACCCTTATCCTTAGATACTTAGAACTCTTTGAGTGGACCAAGTCAACCACCTTCTTCCTTGATATAGGATCCTAATTTGCAAACCTTATCCACTATATCATAGGAACCTTGTATATTTATAAAATAATGATCTCAAGGAAATTTAATAGGAACACCATTGTGATATATTCCTTCTTTCTTGAAAAACCACCCTAAGTAGAAATCTAGAAGAGATCTATTTACTAATAAGTATGACAGAATGGTATCCGGAATCTCCCTCAAGACAAAGCTTATGCAAGAGTAAAATATGCATCTACTTATTGATAATCAACATGAAGGATCTACCATTGACGAAGACATTCATCAAAGGCCTTCCTTCTAATTATCCAAGAGCTCAAAGATCTTGAAGAGCATTTATATTTTAATGCTCAATCGGAGGAAAGCTATAATTGGGGACAGACAATCACAAAGGGGAAGTCCTCACTATTTCCCATTTAAATGATACCTTCCCTACCTCCTAATCAAGTAATAACCTCATGGTTAAAATGAAGATGAAGAAAGTTGCTGTAAGGAAGCCAGTCGTGAAGGCCGTCCACCTCACTATCTCCTGCTCGAGTAATGGTATCCCGGTTAAAGGAAAGAAAGGAGTCTTACAGTTTAATTATTCAAGGGCTATCACCTACAAGATCAACGTCTCGATAGTAATATGAAGGCAGTCAGCATAGAAGAAAGTTCCCATTTAAAGGAAGGAAGCTATCATCACTGCCCGTTACCGTCTCAGCCTTCCCGCCACGTCATCCAAAGGAATTTCTCCACGTCAAAGGAGAAAATATCAATACTGTGATCATCAAACTTCCCCTATCTCTTCCTACCTACCTCAGTGATCTGCGAAAGGAATAGCGGCCGCGCCAACTTCTTTCGGTTCCTCCCGACAAAGACAGAGATCTCCATCTTCGTTAGAACGATGCAACGACCAAGCCTTTTTCCCTTCGAAATGAAGGACGATCGACGACGGCTCACCGATTTCCTGCAACCGAACTCATTTACCGATAAATTTGCAGGAGGAGAAAACAAAGCACGGGCCTCTAGATTCTCCGCGGAAAGAGAATTCTGGGAAAGCTACATTTCTGCCAAATCACCAACCGAACAAGAAAGGGGTTATTTACGTCGTTACCTCGAGTCACTGATAGCGCCAGCTCTCCACGACACCGTCAAGTCAGCACCTATCAAGCATAGTCCGGCGTTTCGTCAACCGCCACCACGAGAACCAAGGAAGTCAATCCCGAAGCAATATTATCATATATATGCGGACTATCGCCCCGTCGCCACGAGCATCCAACAAATCCGACGATGGGTTTTCCACGGGAGCTAGTTTCCCCATCAGTCCTCCGAGTGAACATTATCGAAGCCAACCACTCCTTATCCTCTCGACACTCTACCTTGGAGACCCGCAAGAAGATTAGAAACAAATACACTACCTGTAGCTAAGTATCCGCCCTCTTGGCCCGTTGCGAGAGTAAATTCATCATATGCCAGTGGAGCTCCCGCATCGCCAACAAGAACGATATCTTTTCGTCAACAAATTTTACCGTCAACCTTCCTACAAAACCGGAGAATGAACGGACGAAAGCGATCCACGAGAAGATGTCTAACCGCCGCGACGCGACGTTTCACCGTGAACCTCCTCCTTCACTCTATAAAAACAAAATTGTAAGAAACGGAAAGGCAGTTGTATTGTTGAATGAAAACTCTTCCATTTGGTGTTCGCTACCTGTGTTCATTGCCTCCCGTGTCCCATCCATTCCTCCATTCTGCAACTTCACTCCGAGTTCTATCTTCCACCGTCTTTTCTCCCTCCCGTTCTTTCGCTTTCAATCACTGTCGTCAGGAGTTCACTGAAAATAACCCGTATCATTTGAAGAATCCAAGAACGTCGTTGCCTCGCCACTCAGGTAATCATCCTCACTCCATTACGGTGATTAAGGTTCGCTTCAGAATATCTTAAGTCCAACGTTCCTCACTCTTTTACTCTCCTCCCCGTGCTCTTCTTTTCCGCCCTTCTTCTCACTTTCCCTCCACCGCTACTCAATATTCTATAATATAATATCCTTATCGATATCCTTCTTATCTAATTTCTATATTATAATATAATTCATATCCCTTTTGTCCACTCCCTTCTTTTCATACCCGATCCTCCCCATTACCCATTCATTAAATAATAATAATAACCCATCAGATTGATATCTTTTCTAGATCCTTCATTCCTTGTAGGATTATTCTCCTAATCATATCATTATCGCCTCTCATCTCATTGTTCTAAAATATCCTACATCAGTATCCTAAAAAACAATTCAAAATTCCTTTGGCTTAGCTATTATTTGAACTGACACTAGGCTAATAAATAATTTAAGTACATGAAGGAATGTTGATAACGAGCCTATTGGATCAAAACAAACACTACCCATTCTAGCAAATTCCAGTAGCGTACCATCAGCAGTTTGGACATTATGTCTGGTGATACATGGCTCATATTGATGGGTATTATGTGGCATGCAAGCCAATCACACTTTCATCTTTCGTTTATATTCATTGAAATAAACTTTTATTCATTGTCATTATTGTGTGAGGTTTACAGTGAAGTCCATGAACATATGTAATGATCAAGTGAATTATGATGAGATCATAATACAGTGATCGATGGTCTTTTAACATATGTTCTAAATATTTCTATTCGTGAGATATTTGAGAAGGACATCGAATTATCTAGAAAGAATAACACTAATTGTTCTGGCTCATATGATGAGTATGGCTGATCATGTTGCTATCAGTGTTGAGACACCAAGGATAGATAGTAGGTGCTCTTTGGAGAAAGAGTTCACTGAATTGATCCGTATGAATCCCTTAATGGTATTATGCCAAATTGTCAATCAGGTTGATTCATGTCACGATTGTGTACGTGGTCCTTTGACTTGAGACACCAAAGAGATCTTGTGGATAGATGATCGTGTTTTGACTATGACTTACGAATCTCTAGCCACGAGATCTCCAAAACGTTATAGATTGGATACGATATGAAGTCCTCGAAGGTGATTGAGTGGTTAAGATGGGATCATCCGCCCTCGGTATATGAGGAGATCGACTCAAGGAATATGATGCGGTTAAATCCTTGGCCAAGGTAGTGGAAATATCAGAGAAGTTGTTCTAAATAATTTTCTACTTGCAGCAGTACTAAATTGAGTGACTGATTATGGTTTGACAATTAACCATATCCTAAGTCATTCATGAGTCTCGTGTGGATGAAGGATTATACGTACACGGTAACCAATGACGACAAGGTTCCATGAAAGAGTTCTAATATACTCCATATCTCCTAGAGCACGTGGTGTAGCTTGGCACCCACCGGGCAGGCGACTCAACTTGTCGATTGGGTTAAATCGATCCTTAGTCAATTAATCTATATGTTGATATAGTTAATTGATAAGGAAGACCGATAAGTGTTATTGGGTTGATAGAGTCATTAACTAGCGAGATATATAGACCTAGAGGGTCACACACATAAAGTCAATGGACATCGGTGGATATAGACATAATAATAAGGGTTTTTGTGAAAATTTCACATTCCCAAAGTCTATAAATAGAGGGAAAACGACCATAATAGTGGTGCCCATACAAGCCTAGTGGAATTTCTCCTCCCTCTTCTCTTCCTCTCGTGGTGACGAGTGTTCAAGAGGAGATCCGACCGTCTGGAGACTGTGTGGATACCGCTAGAGGCCGGACGCTTGGACGGTTGAAGAACTCTTTCAAATGATCCATATAAGTATGAATTTTATTCTATACTAGATGATAGGATCACCTAGAATGGATGATGAGATCATCTATTCTTGGTGCTTCAACTCTGTTGAAAGTTTTAATTCAACATCTTCGGCTGCAATCATTGTTTTGGTCAAAAACTTGGAGAGCTTGTCGAGCCTCAGATCCCAGCACATATGGCACACAAAAATATGGTATTAGAGTTATATGATCAGTGGCTCCTGAATCTAAGATCCATGGGCTCTAGTAGGACTTCCCTAATGACATTGTAGATAAGGCTGATAAAATTGAGGTCTTACTTGAGTTTGCAAGTGAGGTTGACCCAATGATTGACCAAGAGGAGGTAGATGATCCAGACGAAGCTTGAAGGTCTTGTATTTGTTGTTGAAGGTTCTAAATTTGTTTGTTGTAGACGTTTTATCTTTAGGTCCTGTGGGTGATGAGAGGTCACTTGGGTGTTTGAACATGTTGATGACTGCATGCCATTTGAAGGTGATGTAAAATTTACCGCCCACTGTTGACCTCCTATCATTTCCCATTGATTTACACATGATTGTGTCACCATGCGTACTTGGGGTGGCTTGTTTTGAAGCTTTCAAGACGTCTCCTTCACATGGCCTTGTCTCACTGGTCCTCCTATTTTGTTCGTGTTAACTTGAGGGATACACTGATGAGCTTGAGTTGTTGTTGTGATCCTTGGTTAGGATACTGCACATGCTAAACTTTCTTCTGATAGATATTATGTGGCCTATAAGACAATCACACTTTCATGTATCTTGTTTAAGTTCATCGAAATAAAATTTATTCATTGTCATTCATTTGTGATGTTTGCAATGAAGTCCATGAGCATATGCAATGACTAAGGGAATTATGATGAGATCATAATACAATGATCAATAATCTTTAACCATATGTTCTAAACATTCCTATTCATGGGATATTCGAGAAGGACATCGAATTATCCATAAAGAATAAAACTATCTAATCCAACTCATATGATGAGTATGGTTGATCCTGCAGTCATCGGTGTGGAGACACTAAGGATAGATAGTGGGTGCTCTTTGGAGAAAGAGTTCATTAAATTGATCCGTATGAATCCCTGAATGGTATTATACCTAACTATCAATCAGGTTGATTCATGTCATGGTTGTGTATGTAGTCCTTTGACTTAAGACACCAAAGACATCTTATGGATGGATGATCGTGTTTTGATTCTCACTTACGAATCCCTATCCACGGGATATCTAAAATGTCATATATTGGATACGACATGAAATCCACGAAGATTATTGTGTGATCAAGATGGGATCATCCACCCTCGGTATTTGAGGAGATTGACTCAAGGAATGAGATGCGATGAAATCCTTGGCCAAGGTAGTAGAAATATCAGAGAAGGAGTTCCTGATGATTTGTACACGCATCAGTACTAACCTGAGTTACCGATTAGGGTTTGACAGTTGACCATACCCTAAGTCATTCATGAGTCTGATATGGATAAAGGATTATACATACATGATAATTGATGATGGGAAGGTTCCATAAGTGAGTTCTTACATACTCCATATCTCCTAGTGTATGTGGTGTAGCTTGGCGCCCAACGAGCTAGCAACTCAACCTATCGATTGGGTTAAATTGATCCTTGATTAAATAAACTATATGTGGATGTGAATAATTAATTAAGGTTGACCAATAAGGTGTTATTTGGTCTATAGAGTTATTAACTAGTGAGATATATGGACATAGAGGGTCACACACATAAGGTCTATGGATGTTGGTGGATATAAACATAATTATGAGGGTTTTTATGAAAAAAACCTCATACCAAATGTCTATAAATAGGGGGAGAACTACCAAAACTCAAGGTGCCCATGCAAGCCTTGTGGGAATTCTCTCCTTTCTTCTCTTTCTCTCTTGGTGAAGAGCTTTGAAGAGGAGATCCAACCATCCGGAGATCGTGTGGATACCGCTAGATGCTAGACACTTGGATAGCTTCAATAACTCCTTTAAGGAAACCCTGTAAGTATGTTTTCTCATTCATACTAGATGATAAGATCATATGTTCTTGGTGGCTTGGTGTTTTGAATATCTGATTCAATGAATTCTGCTGAATTTGATGTTTTGATTAAAATTTCAGAAAGTTATCGACCTCAGATCCCATCATCTTCTCCTCCTTTCATTTATTGTAGTCGACTTTTCTCACTCATCAATTATGAGACTGAATTGTCAAGGTAAGAGAGACCTTGAATATAGCTGGCTTCTAATCCCTCAAATTCTGGCTTGAGACCTTGAAGGAGTTTTTAGACTCTGTCCATAAGAATATAGTCTCTGTCTCATGTACTATGTACATGTGGTCTATAATGATCAAGTTCACTGAAAATAGTGCTCAACTCATTGGCATATTCAAGAATCGACCGCTCACCTTGTTGCAGTACACTTGCCTTGTTTAATATTTGAGCAATCTTGGACCTTTCATTATTTTTTGAGTGATATTTGTGAACAACATCTCATATCTCCGTCATGGTCTCACATTAAATGAATGGATTAGCCATCTTAGTGTTCATGGAGTCAAGAATCCAAATATATAGAATTTCTGCTTCCACAACCCATTGTTTATAAATTGGATCCTTACTCGAAGCAGCTTCAATTGTCAGGTGGTCAAGTAGGTTCCTTGGCCTTATCAAAGTTAAGTGGTAAGGGAGTAATGACTCCATTTTTCTCAACACTTATCATACTCCATAGACTAGAAATTTAAAGTCATGATAATTGATTTGATGTCTCCCTTTTATCTTCCCCTTTTGTGTGTCAGTATCCCTCGTTAGGTAGAGAAAATGCATTATGGTGAAATGCATGTAGTAGAATTCTAGATAAACCCCTTCACGAGAATACTCTTCATTTGAGAGCCTCCAAACCTGAAAAAACCCCTAGCAATGTGGAGAGAGAGGAAGCCAACTGAAGATGTTGGAGAGGGTTAGATGCTGCCACATAGGAGAATAGAGGGAGACAAATGAGAGAGAGAGAGAGAGAGAGAGAGAGAGAGAGAGAGAACAAGGGAACAAAGTAAGGGGGGCCACAATGTTGGTTCTCTGTCAAGAAACCTATTATTAAATTGGTCCTGAAAGAACACGGGGCCCATTAAATAAAATACTCAAAAGAAGCTCACATGCAAAACCCTAAAAGTCTATTTCCTCTTGTCAGGTTGTCCACATACACATTCTTCCTAAGAATTTTAACCAATGAATACATAATTCTTATCATCTCTTGAAATTAGTGAACAAGGAGCATCACAAATCCATGATTTGAGGCCCCGACAATCGTCGAATAATTCCGCATCCAATTTGACCAAAACGTTGGTAGAGAAATTCAAACATTTCTCACACTCCATCGACCATGAACAAGCATAATATCGCACTCTCTAGCCAGCCTAATAAGGCCAATTTAAAAAAATGCATCGGTTAATGTTTTTGATAAGCGGGATTATAAGTTCAAGCAATTTTCTCATCCCTAAAAAGTCAATGCAGGGTGCAAATTCATTCTCAATCCTCACTACTAAGAGCATCAAGACTTTCATACTTTGATGTTCTATCATCATAGATTGCAAAAAGAAGATCATTTCTATCATGAGTATTTAATTTTGAAAGAATTAAATACCTTAAGGGGTTCAATTCACCGTTTTCTGCATAGATCGAGGTGTGGATGCGGAGAAAGTCAATGCATGAAGTGTGCGTTTGTGCAGGTCCCACTGATCTGACGGCCCACAGTTACGGGGCAGATCAATCACTGACAATCCTTAAAAATACAGTGATCGGATCATCAATCGTACGACGTCATCTACAGATGAGCGTTTAGTTATTGCTGACATTCAGATCATAAATTCCGATCTCTCGCAGCCGTCAAGTTGAAAGACAGAGAGAGAGATAGAGAGAGAGAGATCATGATGATCGATGTACAGTCCTTTAAGCGACCACCATTGTAGATCAATGATCATGGTGATATAAACGATGCATTTTTGTCTAGAGAATGAAAAAGAATGCTGAAATAAAAACTGAAAGGTGTTGTGTCGGAGGAGAGAGAACAGCCCTTCCACCTACCTCCGGGCCCGAGCCCGTTAAGCATTCAGGGGCCTGTCCCTCGTTTCTTTTACGTCAAATCAGGTCCTCTCTCCCGTGCCACGCGTCATTTATTTTAATCGTAGGCCCGCAGGATCCGCTTAAAAGGCCTCCTACGGGCCGGCCCGACTTCATAGCCGCTTGAAGCACGTGAGCCGACAGAGACGTCACGACCGAGGCCGCGCCGCAAGATCCGGTCACCGTCCCTAATTACGGCCATAGGCGGGGCCGCATGTCTTGGAAGCGGCGCGCCGCCGTTTAATGAGCCCGGCGGTGACCGGCACGCGTGCTCTCCGACATCATTCCACGTGCCTGGCCATGTCTTCCATACATTCCGATCTGGTAGAGAGAGAAACACGATCTTGCCGCCGGAGAGACGGAGAGCTAGAGAGAGATCGCTGTCTTCTCGTGCGATCGGGGAAGGACCAGCGAGGTACTGTTTGACGTATATAGAGAGATAAAAAAGATATCCATATCTTTCTCTCTCTTCCTCGATAAGAGGCTTTCTTCCTCAAATCGTCCGCCATGCTTCCCGATTCAGAGAAGAAAGCGGTCAGAGAGAGACCGCGTCTACAAAATGGAATAAGCTTTTGGAGAGAGGAGAGAGAAAGCTGTCTTCTCTGGGAAATACGGAATCGAGTCGGGAGTACTGGCTACTACAACTGTTCATGTCTGTCTTATCTGGGAAATTTTAATAAAAACCCTTCCCTCACCCTCGTGTCTCTTGCAGACGCATTAAATAATGCAGATAGGGTTCGAATAAAATTTAATTGCTCTCTGTCTCTTTCTCTCTCTAAAAGATGAAGCGACGGTGCATCGCAGATGCAATTAAAGCTAAGAATAACAGATTGGAGTGATCATGGCTCTCTGATGAGCTTCTCTGACGTCAGGCAGTTTAGTTTTTAATGAACGCTTAACGTTCTTCGCGTTAGGGGTATTTACACTATTTTCAGTCATTTTTGTGGTAGATATGTTAATCGATGAGTTTTTAGGGTCTACATTGACGACAATCAATAAAGGTCATGGGAACTAAAGCAGTAGCCAGTCGGGGAGCGTGCTGGAAACCTGGAATCTTCGTGTTTTCTAGAAAGAAGGCGAGCGCAGCACTTTCTCTCTCTACGGCCGCATATATTGGTTGCGCACGACGTCCGCATTCCGCTTTAAGGCGGTCGTCTGAAGGAAGCGGACGGTAGAGTAGTTGTGAATCGTTAAACGCTAGAGCGGGGGCGCTGGATTCCTTTTCTGTCACGGGGATTCCATGCGGCAGATGTTTTTGTTGGGATACACATTTGCGAGACTACAGGTCCTTTTTTCCGAATATTCATAAATCTTTACTTGATTATTTACGATGCAACTCTTGTGAGCAAATGCAGGTGCCTGGCATTGTCGAGATAGTGGATCCGGAGCTTCAATGCGTCCTATCCTGTACGTATTTTTGTTTCATTGAAATTTTAAAATTAGCGGTTACAGGTTTGGGTTCTTGAAGGAATCTTTTTCGTAGATATTTCGTAGGGACAAAGAAAACGTAATTATTTAGTTTAATAAGTTAGACATTGTAGATCTAATCGATTTCTCTATTGTTTTTGAGCTGTTCAGATTGCCGCATTTGAGAACTTGATTTTTCGATATTGAGGGGAAAATGTCGGGTAAGGCTCTCCCTCAATATCCATTTCTTGGTGAAATTGGTCAGAAAGAAATTGCGGTTTCATCGATTTCATTTTCTGCGCAGATTTCCATGATCTAGCGTCCGTGAACGATGAAAAGCGGGAATGGAGATCGGACATAGAGAACTCCGAAGACGAGAGGAGAACGACGAAAATGGCGTCCCTCAGACGAAAAGCTCTTAATGCTTCTTCCAAGATCACGCATTCTCTTAAGAAAAGGGGAAAGAGGAGAAGTGCGCTTCCATTAGTTTCGATTGAAGATGTGAGAGACGAGAAAGAGGAACGGGCCGTGTATATTTTCCGAAGGGAGCTTTTAGCGCGAAATTTGTTGCCTCAGAAGCACGATAATTATCACATGATGCTTCGGTGCGGTCTCTATCGCTCCTCTCTCTGCTCCCCCCATTTCATCTTTCTCTTCCTCCGTTCATGTTCTCCCTCTCTCTAACATGCTTAGTTAACTCTATTCCTCACAACCCAATTTGTCCAGTCACCCTCTCAATTGTGTCCAAGCTTTCGTTTGCATCCTGCCACGTTTTAACCCTTTCTCTCTCTAGATTTTTGAGAGCAAGGAAGTTCGACCTTGAGAAGACCACCCAAATGTGGGTAGACATGCTTCAATGGAGAAAAGAATTCGGAGCAGACACAATTTTAGAGGTAAGGACGATATTTGTTAGTCTGTAAATATCTCTAAATCTCTATCTGAATTCCTCTCTGAAAACCCCTCTTTCTCTCTCTTACTCAATTCCAGTCTCTCATAATCCTTTTCTCTCTGAATCCATCTCTCAACCTAAATCTCTCTCTAAGGTCCTCTACCTCTCCCTACTTAAACCCATTCCTCACTCGTCTAAATGTCTTTCTATTTTTCTTCCCATGAAAGCATTTTTACTCGCTCTAAATATCTCCAAAAGGATTTCGATTTTGAAGAGCTGGAACAAGTTCTTCAGCACTACCCCCAGTGCTACCACGGCGTTGACCGGGAGGGAAGACCGGTCTACATCGAGAGACTGGGGAGAGTTGACCCCCACAAGCTCATGACCATCACTACCGTTGACCGCTATATCAAGTACCACGTGCGGGAATTTGAACGGGCCTTCAAGGAGAAGTTCCCCGCTTGCTCTATCGCCGCTAAACGACAAATCAGCTCAACGACGACCATCCTTGACGTTCAGGGAGTGGTGGGTTTCTGAAGATAGTAATTAAATTTTATTTGAAGTATTCGATTAATTGGATGGAAGACTCTAGGGTTTGAAAAACTTCGGGAAGTCGGCTAGGGAGCTGCTCTTGACCGTGCAGAAGATCGATGGAGACTATTATCCCGAGGTTTTTTTTTCCTTGAATTAAATTTTTTTTTTCACGCGGTTATGTTGGCATATTTGTTAATTAATTGTTTGATGACTGTGTTGGTGGTTTCAGACGCTCCATGAGATGTTTATAGTGAATGCGGGACACGGGTTCAAGCTTTTGTGGAGTACTGTGAAAGGATTTTTGGATCCCAGGACTAGCTCAAAGATTCATGTGCGTATAATCCTCGTTGTCTATTAATATGCATATTTACAGAGGTTTTTAGACTCACACACAGAGCTGATGGAGAGCGATTGATAGATTTTGGGTGAAGAGTGAGATTATTACAGAAATAGTGACGATGGTACTCAGAGAGAGATGGAGGGAGAGGGGTTGATTGGGAAAGCAAAAAAGAAAGAAACAAAGAAACAAAGAGGGATTCAGAATCAAGGCGTGGGAGAGATCTAGGAATATTGATGGATTTCGTTGGAGAGAAAGGGATTTAGATAGAGGGATTTAGAGAGATAGAGATCTACAGAGAGTCTTGGGTGAGAGCGAGAGAGGGATAAAGTGATTTTGTGAAAGAGATGTTGAGCAAGAGAATGATTTAGAGGGAGAAAAACGGATTTAGTTGGATATATGAAGGGATCTAGAGTGATATGACTGATTACTGCTTGCTCATGCAGGTACTAGGTACTCGATATCAGAGTAAACTTCTTGAAGCCATTGACTCAACGTAATCATCAATCTAGCCAATGTGTCATAAATCGATTCATTTTCTCTCTCCTCAACATTTCATTTTCCTCATCCAGCCAACTCCCAGATTTCCTGGGTGGTACATGCACTTGTTCTTCCCATGGAGGCTGTCTAAGATCAAACAAAGGGCCATGGAATGATCCAGATACATTAAAGGTATCAACTCAATGCTTCCGATGAATCTTTGTTTCAATCATCATAACCAAATTAAGTTTATCATCTTAGCTTGTACACAATGCCCGAACAACGTTTGTGAGGGAGGTGAGGAAACTTTCCAATGGAGATCAGATTGTTGACTATGTTACAAGATTACGCCCAGTTAAGGTGGGTCTCTCATGTTGATCTCCAAGTTCTGAACTTCAATCACATGGCGATCTATTACTAATTTTGGTGAGTAATTATTTCTCGCAGGGGAGGATAAGTGATACGTCCACCATAGAATCTGGATCCGACATGGAAGGTTCTAGCTCTCCAGTTTTGGTAAAGGCACCTGAATTCATTCGTCTTGCTCCAGTTCATGAGGAAGTATGCTTATCATCTTATGCTGATGATTAATTTCCATTTATTGACGTGAGATCTAACATTTCAGGTGAGGAGTACTGATTTGAATGCACTGTTGGTGGTTGACAAAGCTGTTGACTTCGGGCTACCAAAGTCAACGTCGTCTGGGGATGTTGTTCAAGCTGGTACCTCACAAGGTACTTGTCTTTTTCGTTGACTTCTTATTTTCCTCAAATTGTTCTTTTTATCTCTTTTTCTACCGAAATCTCTCCCTGTCATTATTTTCGCACATCATCATCTTTCTCTTCTCTCCCACCAAAATCTCTTACTCGATTCCTCAGTATCATTCACTCTCTCAATCGCTCTCTAAATCATTCTCTCCCTCTCTACATCTCGACATTCATCAACCTCTCTTCCTAAATCTCTCTCTGTAGCTCTATAAGTTCATATTTTTCCTTGACTAAATCTCTCTCAAAGCCTTGCTGTCTATCTCTATTTTCCTAAACCCTTCTCTATATAAATCTCGCTATCTCTTTACTATAATCTGTCTCCTAATCCTTCTATTTCTCTCTTGACAAATTCCTCTCTCTCTCTCTCTCTATGTTATAAATAATGCCTCACACTTTCACCTCACCGCAAGTTTCTTAACTTACCTCTCTACCTAAGTCTCTCTTAATCCCTCTGTCGCCCTCTGGGAAGTTATTCGAGGGGATAACCATCAAAGTCTTTAACATTTTTGTTGCTATTAAGATGTCTTTTTGACGAATGTTCTTTTACAAAACTGAAATATAAATTATTTCTCTCAGCGGAAGCCAAAGAACGGGGAAAAACCTTGAGATGGATGGCGTGGACGATGGTAGTTTTCATGTTCAGCATGCTATCCTTTGTCCTGGAAAAGGTCAGCTCTGCAAAAAGGCGAAGTCAAACCGTGGAGTCTCGGCGCGAGGATGACGTCAGGCCTTACGTAGAAAAAATACGAAGGCTGGAGATAATGCTGGCGGAGATGACCTTCAAGCCTCTGAAAATTCCCAAGGAGAAGGAGCGTCTGTTGGAGGAATCGTGGGAGAGGATCAAATCCATCGAGTTTGACCTCAAGAAGACCAAAAAAGTGGGTAAAAATTGAAATCGTTGACCGGTAGACCGTATTTTTATCAGCATTTACTTATCTTTCCGTGTTATGTAAATCTAAGGTGCTGCACGCCACGATGATGAAGCAGCTGGAGTTATCGGAATCGCTTAAATCTGTCCGGGAAACGAAGAAGAAGGTCAGCGGGACACCGTATTTATTTTCCGGAGTTAAAATTTTTTTATAAAATCTTGGGTTGTTTTTTTGAAAAAAGTCCAATGCTTTTTATTTGTAGCTTAGTATTGTAGGATTTGTGGGTCATTGGTATCTCTATCTCTCTCTCATCAGATGAATGCCCTTTTCTCTGGCGCAGAGAACACTATTTTGACGAGTTGGAAGTTTCTTGTATCATATCATTGAAGATCACGCTCTCTCTATCAAGCTTTCTACCTACCAACTTCTGAGTTACAACAGCAAATCCCGGCCAACTGTAAAGACAGGCGAGTTGAATTTTAAAGAAAATGCTCGCACCCCGGCCAGAATCGCCTCTGTATCTCTCTCTCTCTCTCTCTCTCTCCCTCTCTCTCTCTCTTTCTCTCTATCTCTATCTCTTGCTGTTTTTCCCACCTGATGGACTTGGGATGGTTTTTGTAATGCGGGAAGCCTGCGACTTTTATAGTCAATTGTTCCGATTATATCATTCTCTCTCCAGCTTAACACCTCCATCTTACCAAAAACTTGTTTTCTCTAACATCCTCTGCGTCTCTCATCTCTGCCCATGATGGTTCTGCTCTCCCTCATCCCAGAGGGATGGCTCGTCTCCCATCTCGGACCTTTCTCATAATTTTCAATGGCAGTCGGGGCAGCGCAGGAAGTAGGAGCAGAGTCAGTGTGGGAGTGGGTACACGAATAGCCTCTGAAGAGTTCTTTGCAAGATTGGCTGACAATTCGAGGCTCATAATAGCTCCATGAATTTCAGATCTCGCAAATGGATCGTCCCTTCGGGAACAGCGTCAAGTTCCGTTCTTCCCGGAAGCGTTGTTATGTAGGCAGATAAAGAGAAAACGAGGTGTAAACCTGAAGCCCAGCGAGCGGGAAGGGCTTCGAGTCTGTGGAGCTTCTCCTACACTTGGCTGAAGAAAGATGATAAACCAGATTAGAGATGAAAGGCACAGCAGTCTTGAGCATAAGGGAGGCGATGAGTTGAGCATTCGTGATATGTCAGAGGATTAGAGAAATTGAAGGTCATCGCTGATGGAAGATAACTGCACGTTAACGGGTCATTTGTCCTCTCAAATGAATTTCTGAGGTGGTCCACAAGTTCACTGGAAGATGCCAGCGGAGGAGTTTTGGTTTTTTCGCGTGTCAGTCCTCTGCTAGGTCTCTTTCTCTCTCTTCAAGTTTTCCTTTTTGTCTTCTTATTAATTAGCAGTGGCCCCTTCTTCTGCCAGGCTCCATTTTATCCTAGCTTTCTCTCTCCATGCAACTGTGCAGGAGAAGTGGCCGTAAAGCTCATTTCTGGCGCCCTTCCCGTGCCTCTCTGCCCTCGTTCTCTAAGCTTGTTTTCCTCCCTCTGTAGGCTCTCTAGTGATCGTCTATCTCTCCTCCTATCCACTGCTCTATCTCTCTCTCTCTCTCTCTCTCTCTCGCTCCTGCCACTCTCCTCTCTCTTCTTCTCTCTCCACATTGTGTAGGCTTTCAAGTCAGATCCAATTGGATTTCCAATGGAGATGGTTTCTTGAGGCCCCAGCGAGTAATCTTTCCTTGTATGTGGTGATTGTGAAGGGGGGCATCAGGTGGAGATGTGTGCGGGTTGTATCTTGGGCATTCATCAGCACGTTGAGGTCTTGATTGTGCATGTTAGCTAGAACTCTTGATCAATTGAGTTGGTCATTATTGATTGGTCTTTTTGGGCTGCTTGCAATTGCCATAAGAAAATCCATGGTGTCTGATGACCAGGCCAATAGTGTAGTCGACGATGAATCTCGATCAATCATATCGATCTGACTCATGAAACTCTTTATTATGGGGTCGATGGAGATCAAAGATCACAAGTAGACCTAGAAACCCTAACAAGCATAAAAATAAAGAAATGTACAAGGATTGTTGCACCGTCGATTGGGTTGAGGAGCGAGAAAGTGTGGTCATTGAAATGCAAGTTTATTTGTCAAATAATAACCTAACTCACTCCAATTAATGATTACTTGAAGCATAAAAACAAGGGTAGATTCTCAAAGAATAAGGATTAATGAGAAAAGTATGAGGAATCCAATGAATTCAACAAAAATTTGGAAGAAATAGATCAGAAATACTAAAAAACTAGTGTTTACAAATAATAAGGAAATAGGAATCTATTGAATTAAGTCCAAGATCAAGTTAGAAATCGATAAAAGGAAATCATCATGATTGGGAAATAGAGAAAATCACATACCCAATAGTTAAATCTAAGCCCGGGTTTGACTGCATCATCTAGTACAACCATCTAGTAATACCAACATCCCACTCCCAATATCCATTACCTAATACCATAATCGGGTTCTAGATGATGACAATTGTGGTGACGAATGATGGGAACCAAGAAGATGGTATTGGATGACAGATGATGATAAGAATATCTTGATGGATACCATTTAAAAAATTAAAAAATGATATCTAATATTCACTAGCAATATTCAATATCCACTAGAAGAATCCAATATCTTAATTATATTTGATATTGTCATCTGCCATATTATACGTTAGCAGATGAAAACGACGGTAAGCTTATTGATACTTGATAATGTCATTTACTTGTTGATACCTCCAAGCATAAATTAGTAGTTGCACCCTTACATCAAAATTTTATATTTCAGTATTAGTTGATAAACTTGATTGAAGGGTATTTTTAGTCGTTGTTTTGATTTAATTTCATATAAAAATATTTAATTCGTTAGAATAGTGCTTAATCAAAGGTCGAATCCTAAGGAATCATAGATAATAAGATTAGTTATTTATAGGGAGAAGGGATACTTATCCATGGAAGATGGTCTAAAAAATAATGTGGTGGATAAGGGGCACTGAAATGAGAATATGGTTCTGATGCTAAATATATTTACATTTATTACTATTATTTTTTATGACTAATGTGATAATAAGAGGAGTTAAAATGATAAAATGGAGAAGTAAAAAGGATAAAAGTGTGTTTGCGAGAGGATGGTGAATGATGAATGGATATCAAGGATTTGATGATGAAAAGATGAAAATACGAATGCATAAAATGCGAAAGGGTTTATACTATCCATGAAAGGAATTATAAACAAGAAAGAAATTTAAATTGTCACATAAACCCCATTTTTTATGCCAGTCCTAGGGTGGGTGATGCTAGAGTTGATTCGACCTTGTTCCCTGGCTTGATCTTGCCTCTAAAATAAGCACTGACATTGAACAATGCAAAGCTTAGACATAAGCCTCTCTTTTTCCTTCTAATATTTATATGCTTTGAGAGTAAAAAAAGAAGAAGAGAGCAACAGATATTATATGGCCTATAAGCTAAATCATAGTGCTATATTTTGACATCATTGATGATAGCCTCTCGAGATTAAGAAATATTAAAAATATTGCTCTCCTTTTGCTTTCTTCAAATATCTTTTATATTTATTAAAATAAGATTCATTCATTATTTCTTGTTTGATGTTTGTAATAAAGTCTATAAACATATGCAATGACTAAGTGAATTATGATAAGATATCATAAGACGAAGATCATATGTTTTTAAACATATATTCTAAACATTCTTATTCGAAAGATGTTAAAAAAGGATATCGAATCATACAAAAAGAATATTACTATATGTACCCACTCATATGATAAACATGGCTACTCATGTGGCTATCATTGTAGAGACACCTAGGATAAATAGTGGTAGCTCTTTAGAAATAGAGTTCACTAAATTATTTCTTATGAATCCCGGAATAGTTTTATGCCTAATGGTCAATCAGGTTGATTCATGTCACGATTGTGTATATGGTCCTTTGACTTGAGATGCCAAAGACATCTCAAGTCTTAATGATTTACAAATCCCAAGTCACTAGATCTCCAAAATATTATATATAACGTGAAGTCCGTGAAGGTGATTATATAGTTAAGATGAGATCATCTGCCCTCAATGTTTGAGGATATTAACTTAACAAATAAAATTTGATGGAATTTTTGGCCAAAGTGATAGAAATATCAAATAAAGTGCTCCCAATGATTTATTTAATGTATCAGTATTAACTCGAATGACCAATTAAGGTTTGACAGTTGAACTTAAGTTTTAATATTCATTTTCAATGATAAATCATGAGTAAATAATGTATCATCACTTAATGATTACCTAGCCATCAAGGGATATAAAACATTATAGATATGCAGATTTTAAAATTAATTTTTTTGCAACAAATAGTTTATATCCACCAAGTTTTTATGAATTTCCTTTAAAGATACAAACTTTAAAGATATAATTAGTTGCATTTTCAAGAAGAAAAGTTAACAATCTCAATTATAAAAAGTGATTGAAATGATAATCAAGTTTTAATTTGATTATTCAAGTGAATACGTTTTAACAACTAGATTTAAGTAAAATAATAATAAGATAATCGGAGTGAATCTTATGAAGTTTAAGTTTACTTTCCTCAGAATGCTAGTAATTCACTTCAGTAATTTTTTTGAAGCAATGACAAAAATAATAATGAAAATAGATATTCACATTAAATGACAGAAGACTCATCAAAAATAAACTACCAATTCGTTTATCAGTCAATACATTATTATCTGAATTAAGCATTCTTAAACCAAATAAGGATGATCAAGAGATGGATAAATAATCAGTTTTACTTTATAAATTAAAAATTTACCTAAATAATTATTTAATTGAATAATATAAATATTTAATAAACAAATAAATAAAACTTTGGATAATCACCTTTCAAGCCATTCATGTTATCTAAAATATTTTTAATATAAAATGATATCCAATTATAAGTTCATCAATCTTCAAATTTTATTCTTCAAAGTTTATTCTATTCTTTAAGATAAAATTCATTTAGTGAAATCAATCAATGTAAATTGTCGGGTTAGGCATTACAATTACTAAAGACTATAAATCTAGAATAAAAAAATCACTCATTTAGAATATCAACAAGCAAGAAAATGACTTCTTTCTGACAACGACAAAACAGAAATGGATGAGGGGAAAAAATAGCATAATTTCCAAATTTCTTCATATAAAAAATATTTGTATAGCAATATATGTTATTTTTATAACTGAAATGAATTTATCATATACATGTTGTATAATGGGTATAAAATGGAAAAGTATGAGAAAAAAATGGGCAGAAAAAGCAGATTATATAGTCGTTTGACTCGAGCTATTTCAAGAGAACAAGAGTGAATATCCCTCAATGTCTTCTAATCGTGCTGATCTTTGTAGATTTCCTAATTCATGTTCCCTGGGTAGACACTAAAAAGACTTGAATAAAGATGTTTTTGGGGGAGAAATTTACTGACAGGGATTTCGGAAGGGATTGAGGAGTATGTAGAAGAGGGAGAGAGAGTTCCAAGAAAGAGAAACACGATGTAGATAAATACAGAGAGAAAAACATATTCCGGTGAAGAGATTCTGGCTGAGAGTGGATACAGCGAGAGATTTTTACGCAGAGAAAGGAGAGGAATTCGCACAGAAAGATATTTAGACATCAGAAGAAGAAATATTACGACAGAAGCAGGGTTTAAGATAGATTAAGAAAGAGAAAATAGGTGAGTTTTAGATTGAGAGAGAGAGAGAGGTGAGAGCGAGATGAAGCATGTATGTTCATTCTCCACCAAAGATCAAGAAGAGGAAACTGGTGTGGAAGCCGGAAATGAGAAAAATAGGAGGTCTGATTTGAGAACAAATATCGCAGCTGATTCTTGACTATCTTCAGAGAATGCTTCCGTTTATATTTATCCGGTATCAAACATTTTTCTCTGCTTCGAGAAAGAAACCAATCAAATTCCAATTCTTTTTCTATTTCTCCGTAGATTCTTTTCTAATCAGGACGTATGGATTCACGGATCTATGGTTCTGCATAGATCCGCTCATGGTTCTATGTGTACAGAGATGATTGGTCACGAGACTCCTGATGCACAGAGCAGGAGGTGTCTGCAATCATTTATTCCTTCAACTGTAAGTAATACCCAAATCCTTACATCGATTTAAGTACAGAGACTTCAGATAGAGATTTCTGTAGACTGGTGGTGGAAGAAGAGAAACTCTGGAGACAGCATGAGAAATTGAGCGAGCGAGTTGAAGAGGGACTTTAAAAGAGCGACTAAGGTAGATGGAGGAATTTAGGTAAACAGAGAGTCTTAGATCGAGAGGGAATCAATCTCTCTAGTAGATCTCCTTCACTACCTCCTACTGTAATCTTCTCGACTCTGGGAATTTAAGGTTTCCTTTCCATTTGTCGAATGGGGGTTCTCCTACAGCAATCATCCGAGAATTTTTTTTGGGGCTCAGACAGAGAAAATGGATTTAGAAAATTGACCAGGAAGTGATGATGAACTCTCCATCATCAAAACATTGTCGAAAGATTCCATTACACCCTCGAGTAAACTGATCAAACACAGGAAAACAGACGCTCTAAATATCTATTTATTTATTTACTGTAAGAGCAAGCAAACTCATAACACTAAAAGTCTCTAAATATCTATTTATTTATTTACTGTAAGAGCAAGCAAACTCATAACACTAAAAGTTAGTGAATAAAAAAAAATTGTAGAAGGGGATGTCACCGAGAACGAACCATAGCTCTTTGTCCATGCTTCTTGCGAAACTCTTTCTTCGTGATGCACCAGGCATCTGGGAAAGAGCTCACCTGAAAAGTGGCCCAAAAAAGATATCTCGGTTATGATTTCTTGCGATTGAAAATTCCAAATTCATGGGAATATATATTTTCCAAGACAAGTAACGATTATTGTTGACTAAATCAGATTATGTCTGTAAAAACGATTTGCAATGGATCACAGGTTAACGGGCCTGAGGATCCCAGTTACCCGATCGAGTCCATATCAGGTAACGGCTAGTTTTTCTAGCCGTTACAGTAAAAGATAAGAAGAGTGCCTATAAATAGTTGTACAAAAGGAAATAAAAATTAAGCTTTTGACTCAGTTATTCCCTACTCTTACTCCACTGTTCTTCTGGTTACTGATTCTTCTCAATTATCAATAGTCAGTTGTAGGAATAAGAATGATGAGGATGTTGATGATTATGATCTTGACAATAAGGCTGATGTTGACAAGTATAATGATGATCCTTATATTGATGTGGGAATCATTATCTCGATGTTGCTCACATCATCGTGGATATATATTAATCATAATACATAGAGGGATTTCCCATGGTGGACTGACGACTACAAGAAAATCCTTTTGATGTGCAATATGACCTGGCACCAAAAAAACCTCTAAGCACTCATGGCAATTTAATCGTGAACATAATGAAAATTCAGAAAATAACCAATACGCTTTTAAAATTTAAAATCTTTTGAAAACCAACATTACAACTCCTAAAATATAAAGGTTCACTTACATTGCTAACAATTTTGGCGCCAAACCAAGCAGAGTCAACACCGTAAGGTGGTGGAAGGACTTTGATCCCTTTAGATAGTGAAGGCGGAAGAAGGTTGATGAGCTCCTTCTCTAACCTCTCTGAAATTATCAGTAGGAAGGAGACGAACTTATTATGAAATCATCACCCTAGTTTATGTGAGAGAAAGGTTTTTAGGGTGTAAAGTTGTGTCGTTTTCGGAATTACACATTATCTTAAGAAAACGTTATCTTGAGGTAGAATTGAAGATCCAACCTGTTAGACCAGGTAAGCATGATGTACCGCCCACCAAGACAACAGTCTTGAACCATTCATCATCACCAATTACGTCTGCATCAGCACAATGATAAAAGCAAAGAGACACAGCATTTTGAAGACCCATTGCAATTCTGGAAAAAAGAACTTTTAATCATTAAACTTGTATCTAAAAACATAACACTGTCTAATGAATATTATGTCCATTACGTACAGAAATGAAGTGGAAGAAATGACACACGATTTTTTACAGATACTCAGTCAATGTATGTTTGTGTCTTATCTCTGATATTCCAAACTTTTGGATTTTACTTTTCTATTTTAGACACAATCTCTTAGATTTTACTTTTTATCATAATCTAAAACTTATACACCTGCCTCCTGGCATCAGCATTGTACTCCAAACTTTTAGATCTGTCTATTGAATCGAAGTATATCATGCCCCAGAGAGAGAGAGAGAGAGAGAGGGAGAGGGTGACCTTGAGTAGAAGAGGGGTATACCGAGAGAGAGCTTTCTGAGAACAGAGCTACAGAGATAGAGAAAGAGGGCGAGAGAGAAGAGCTCTGCAAAGAACGATCACTCACTCCCTAAGAGAGAAGCCAGGACAGATGAGACTAACCCTAAGATAACGAAGTCCATTTCGTGGTTCTTTCTTTCCTCCAAACGCTCCTCCCCATGCCAATATATAACATCCCACATCCCATTAACCTTTGAAGACCAGCCGAACTCTCTCGTCTGCACTATCCCTTTGGTCTGCAGGTTTGGGGGGGGGGGGGGGTGTGTGTGTGTGTGTGTGGAGAATGGGGGGAGAAGGATATATTGCATAACAACATACCATTCCAAGTCTTTCGTAAAACAATTAACTAAAGGAAGTTTTCGAATAAGAAATAATGTAAGAAACCACTGAAAAGGTTCCAGGTCTGAATCCAGACCTGTTAGGGGATTCATATTCAAACTTTGAATGAAAGGGGAAAATCAGGCTCATAACTTTTTAACTTTTTGGAATTGTGAAATACAAAATGAGTAAAATTATTGAGGAAATGCAGGAAATCAAAAACTTACATTCCTGCAATTTGTGGTTGGAAGAGGATCTCGCCAGTCTGGAAACGTTCCTTTGATAGGCTGTACCAGCCCTCCCCTGGAACCTCGCATGATGCTTCCGTATCTTTACAAAGTTCCTCGTGGTAATCAGAAGCAACATAGCATAGTTTCTGAAAAAGTATAAAGTCATATTTTTTTTAATTAGACACTGACTCTGCAACAGATTACTTCAAACAGCATATCAATATCAAAGAATTATAGCTCTTCTATCTTTCTTTCTATCGATTCCAAAGATCAAAACTGGATGGTAGCCATGGATATACACATCAAGACTATAGGTCAAGATGATTGCAAGGTTAAACCCTTCTTAATTGGAGGCAATATTTCTTACCTCTTTGAGCGTTCGAACTGTGTATAATGACTGAAAGTTCATATTCTTTTGTTGCATCTGTTCCTTTAGAAATCCCGTCAATTTCAGAGCACCTAATCCAATAACTTCAATGCCCACCTCTCGCATCACTTTACCGCCAAAAACTGTATGCAATCATATCCCCACAAGGTTTTAAATATAAAAATTGCATAGGCCACAAAAGAAAGGGCATCTACAAAAGATACCGTAGAAAAAAAAATCAAATAAGAGCCATTCATCATGATCATAACAAGAAAAGATAGCCAATGTTGGGGGATGAGGTCAAAAGTGTAAGACAACACAAAGTAACAACCGAAAATACAAAATTCTTCAAAATCATGCATCTAATGATTAGAGAACTACAGTGATTGTGTCTATCTGGATTCCAAATATTACATTATTGTAAAATATATTATTGTTTGGGGGCGACTTTAATCTGACTTTGGAGACAGGGATACGTCGCACGGAGCCAGTGGGAGGGCCTTGGAATTGGAGGCATTCTGATCTTTCATTTTGGGAGTGGGTGTGCAGGAAATGACTTCTGTGTACCCCTGGAGGAGCATGGCGGGTGCTAATTCCCTATGCCGGTTGTATTGGTTCTTGTGTTTGGTGGAGTGAATGGAGGACCAATGGCAGATGTGCAATTGCTTCCTAGACCATTGTCGGATCATTTACCAATCATTTGGCAGACTCACGAAGGAATTAGGCAGTTTAAACATTACAAGATGAACAGATCCTGGCTGTGGAAGGATGGCTTTAGGGAAGAAGTGGTGAGATGGTGGAATACACAACCCAGGCAGGTCTATAGACTAGCTCAGAAACTGGAGGCATCTAATTGGGTTTAGGAAGAGAACTATGGAGGAGAGGAACCAAGGAGGATAGATACATCAGCAAGAATAAAACAGTTGGATGATCTGGAGTATGCACACAATTTATTGAAGGATGAGGCAATGGAGTGAAGGGCGTGCAGGGAAGTGGCCACCGTGGAAGATAAAAAGGTGGAGATTGATTGGAGACAGAGATCAAGGCAGCTGTGACTGAGGGAGGGGGATGCTTACACGAGATTCTTCCACCTCATGGCTGATGGAAGGAGATGGGAGAACCAGATATTAAGGGTGGAGGTGGAAGATCAGGAGTCTGTCACGGCACATGCAGCTAGTATAGCTTTAGCAAATCACTTTTGGTCTTTTTCCAAGCGAGGGTTTGGCTAAAAGGGGGTCAAATCAGTGGGGTAGGCTACTAGGGGGGCAAACTAGGTTATAGAGGAGGACTAGGTGGATTAAAGCAACATGACAGAGAAAGGGGACCAAGAGTTTTAAGTGGAAGGTCAACTTAGTAAAAGCTTATGACTCCCTTGATTGGGACTTTCTACAGTCTTCTATGAGGAGAGGCTTTCCAAATGAATGGGTGGCTTGGATCAAGAAATGTGTCACCTCTCAATTCTTGGTCCTCATAAATGGGGGTTGGATTCATCCACAAAGGGGGATAAGGTAGGGATGTCCCTGGTAACTGCTACTCTTCATCCTTGCAATAGTTCCCCTATTTGTGTGCATGATTCGGGTTTCTAAGCATGACTTGTTGAGGGGTTTCCAAATGGCCAGTTACCCAGAGGGTATATCGCTTGTACAATTTGCAAACAACACCACATTTTTCATGGAGGGTTTAGTAGAAGAGGCTAGGAATCTTCCTACACTATTGGATCTTTTTGCAGATTTTTTGCCTATGCAGCTTAATCGAGCCAAATCAACTTTTGTTGAGTTTGGGCTTTTGCAAGACGAGATGGTTGATTTCTCAACGACAATAGGAGTGCCAACATGGACAACACATATGCACTATTTGGGATTGTCGTTGATGAGGGACCAAATTTTGTCTACCAATTGGCTGCAAGTGATAAAAAAGGTGGAGAGGAGGCTTAAGGGTTAGAGGGAGGCTGGGAGAAATTGTCAAGGGAGGGATGCCTGATGTTGTTGTGATCGGTGCTTTTCGCAATCCTCATCTTCTACGTGTAAATGTCTCAGTTATATGTGAGAGTTGGAAAGCAATTGAAAGGCATGATGATAAGGTTTGTTTGGAAAGGTCCATGACTGGAGGAGAATAGGGGGATGGCATTGATTTCCTGGGACATGGTATGCAAACTGGTAAGTCAGGGAGGGTTGGGTGAACTGAAGTTGCATACTATAAACTTGGCCTTGTTGACAAAGTGGGGACCATGACAATGAGATTCGTGTAGGACCTCACCTTCAGTTTTTAAGGGATGTCAAACTTGAACTAGCAAGTTTTAAAGACGCAGGGCAGCAAGGGGATCCCCTGCCGCCCTGGAAATTAGGGCAAAAGTACTCTTCATTCATTTAAGACTACTTTGTACTGGCTTCCAAGAGGTTTTTGGAAGTTACAAATAAGTCCTCTACTGAATTATTATTACACATACACCTTTATTTCTAACCAAGGACATTCAGCAAAACTGGGATGTGCACGCGACCGTAGTTTGAGGAGCATCTGCCTTTCTGGAGCAGCTAGAGGCAGTGTTCCTGCACGTTTCACTCTTGCACAAGACGCATGGGCCAGTTTTAGAGACTGATGGGATAGGACGTAGAATCTAGTTCTAGAAGCAACCCAGCTGACTCAAAGGGTGGAAGATCTTTTATGTATACAGAGGTCCTCACTCCACATTAGAACTTTGCTTGGGGCACAAAATGGTTGGGTGTGGGATAGAACACCTCCCTTTGGTCCGGTGCATGCAAGAGAAGATTAGAGGATGCTGGTCACCATTCATATGGGCTAAATCATATGAAAGCAAAAAAGTGTCCATAAAGGTTTGGATTTGAAGGGTAAAATACATATAGAGAGATGAAGAGCAATGGATAAAGCCCCATGTCACATAATTAAGGATAAGAATCTGATAGTTCTTAAAACTATAACATGGAACACCTTTACATAGGGTGTACACAAAACACTTTGAATTAAAGAGGCTACCCTTGCGTCAACAGTAACCCCTTTCATAACTAAATAAGAAAATAGCAGTTTCTAACGCCCAGCATATCCAACTGACAGAAATAATAAACAATTTAGTAATCAGAATCCATCAGTAGGAGACATCAACTTATTTCTTGCATAATGGCATTTCGTCTCGTTTCTCTCTTGTAAATATGTCACATATATGTGTAATTTCCTTTTCGTCTTGAAAATTTTTTCAATGAAAATATTCAAGTTTTGTAAGTTCAAGCACATACTGGGCACCACAGTCGTGACATTGAAGCCAATGTTGACTACAATCCCTGAAGTACGTCTCGCAGCATACAATCCCAAAACTGACTAAACAAGTACACCAAATAAACTTTTCGTAAATAATGAGAACAATGTCAAGAGGCATAAGTGAACTCATATGAAAAAAATACTTAAGGGACAAGAATTCATTATTTCACGAAAGTTGGATTGAAAAAGCAAACACAAGATATACATAAAACAGCAGAGATGTAAAAGATGTGATAAACTAAGAAATGGCAAGATAACCATGAATGGATTCTGGATTTTGTGATGAATAGCTATTTTTTGGTCTCAAAATCAAATGGATATGCCTAAAATTGTGGCAATCAACTCTTGAGTGGCTGATTAGTTAAGGCAACTCTACGTTCAGCCCATTAAGGGAGAGATAAAAAGGGATCCAATTTTGGTATAGGCAGAAACCTAGGCCCTAATTCCAATTTATGGATTAGGAGTCTCTTTCACTCTCAATCTCTCTGTGGTTCTGATATGGTCCCAATAAAAGTATATGAAAGAAGGCAGAGAAATATAAGAGAGAAGGGGGTAAGCCTCGGGACCCAGTTACAGCTGAGCTGTCAGCATAACTACCAGTTCATAGGAAGAAATAAAGAGGGTATAAATAAGCAGAAGAGGAAGAGTTGAGGGTGTTTTTTGGAGAGGTATTCTTGGAAGAGCGGAACCACCAGAAGATTGGGAGCTGCATTCAGACGGGATCTACCTAGAAGGAGCTCGGCTAATCTTTGCTTCCCTCTTCTCTCTGAGCTAGTCTGCGCTATTGATGAAGAGTCAACCGAGACAATAATCCATTGGCAGAAAAAATGTAAAGACGCTCTACTCTCTTTGCTGGTTAAGGGGCCCCTGCAATCTGTCAGGCATATGGCATCCCCAGCAATGGCAAGAATCATTGAAAAAAGGCAACAACATTTCAATATACTCAAGAGTTAGCAGTCTCCAAGGATGGCAAGTAGAGAGCAAGAGAAGCGAGACAATGTCTTGCGCAGGGAGGGAATGAAACCTTGCCGGTGCGGGCCTAACCCGGGGATGGCGGGGTTTCGACAGCGGCTAGAAGTGGGAGGCCAAAACAAGTGTGGTGGCCGGCCACAGAGAGATGCAGGCCCCAACACGATGATCAGCACCGGACGCCAAGAACCTTCAAACATGCGACCCCTCTATGCAAGGATACTTCGAAACGGAAGTCCAGCTCACGCTATGGCAAAATTCGACCACTGTGAGAATCCGGAGTCAGGAAGTCAACCTGAGCCCTTGAGACAGGGCCACCAGTTTTGTCCCAACAACATCTAGTGCTTTTGGTGCTAGGGTAGGGGGCACCTCGCCAAAGACTGTCGGGACCCTATCATCTGCCGTCAATGTCACCGAATAGGCCATCAACAGGCCTCTTGTTTGACTGACGTCAGAGCTCATCGCCCCCGACATTCTGGACCAGCTCATGTCCATAGTTTCCTGGCCTTGACTCTCATCGGCAGAGTCACGAAAGGTGACCCTGATTGTGCTTCAGTTCTACGTGGGTTGGAGAAAGCTCATGTCCCCCTCACCTAGGCAGACCTACAACACTTAGAGTTTGGAGATTTCTTGTGAAGACGGGTCCCCGCAGCCGCCAAAGCCACCATCAAGGGGTGGACACAAAGGGTCCCAGGCTAGAGGAATATTTGATAGAGGGAGACCTCAGTGATGGACGGGACCTCCACAACCAACAAAATATGCATCTTGGTGGAGGCGCGAGGAGTCCCATTCGGGTTATGCACACGACAACACATGACTCTGCTGGTGCAGCGATTTGGTACGCTCCGCAAGATCATTTTCTATGGTCTTTTTGACGACAACCCACATGTCACGATGCTGGAAGTGGAGGTTCAAAATATCAGTGCTGTCCCTCCCTCGATCAGATGGTGTGCAGTGCCAGGCGCCCTAGTCATCCGGATGTTGCGGTTCCACCACCGCTGCCACGTAGTGGTTGCTTGGAACGAGTCTCTCTTTGCTAAGGTCAACCAATTTGTCGAGCAACACGTTGTGGCAGTCTAGTTGGCCTCGCTCACTGATGGGTGACAGTGCGGGGTGGTCTCTGTTTATGGCCCCTCCTCTCCCCCACTTTGGGAGGAGTTATGGGCAGATATCTTGGAGGTTGTGGAAAACTTCCGAGGGGTCCCCCTACTTTTCAGCAGGGACTTCAACGTTACTCTAGAAGTGGCAGACTGCCCAAATGATTTGGGAGGTTGAGACCCTGGATCTGAGCAATTCTAAGCCTGCATGGCTGCGGGCGTATTGTAGGAGATGGGGCCATCAAATTATGTGTACACATGACGCAGCTCGGTGCACACCCATTAGCTTTCTCGTTTGGATAGATTCATGAGCTCAACGGAGCTTCTAGCAGAGCTTCCACAGGCTGATGTATGTGTACTCCTCAGACTATTTTCAGACCACACCCCTATTATGTAGCAATCTATGGACGGGACGTGCAAACTCACCTACTTCAAGCTTGACCTGTCGACACTATTTGGAGACAGCTTCAAGGAGGCTATCCCATAGTGGTGGGCCACCCACTCAATTGATAGGCAGGATGCAAGAGGACTTGCGCACAAGTTGACGGGAGTACGCCTCTTCCTAAAAGAGCTCCAGCGACAAGAGCGGGTTTCTCGTAAGCTTTGTTGAGATGAGGCCTTGTCTTAGATCAAGACCCTAGATGATGTAGAAGACCTTCGGCTGCTCACTAAAGACGAGGAACCCGAGCGACAGCGACACAAGTCTGTCGTGATAGAGGAGGACCTCAAATTCGCGCATGATTGGCGGCAGTACTCCTACCAAGTGTGGCTCTAGGCGAGCGATGCCAACACAAAGTTCTTCCACTTAGCCCCCACTAGCAGGAAGCGATTGAACTAGCTTCATCAAGTCTGCGTGGGCAGCCCCATCGTCTTCAGTTTCACAAACGTTCCTTGGGCACTAACCCACCATTTTTTCGCGGCCTCAAGGCAAGCCCTTGCAACTTTGGGAGGTGATAGGGTCAGAGGGTAACTCAACGGGCGCTCGTGCGTCCCTTTCTCGAGGAGGAAGTCAAGTCGACCATTCGGGGCTTGAATGGAGAAAGGGCTCCTCGTCTCGACAGTCTTCCAGTCTTCTTCTACCACAACTGCTGGGATATTGTTGGGGCAGAGGTGATGACCATTGTGGAGCTCTTTCATCGCGGGGGACCTAAACATGGATTGTATCAACCGATCACATATCATCCTCATTCCCAAGCGTCAGGGGACAGTGGACATAAGGGATTTTCGGCCTATCTCCCTGTCCAACTCGTTATACCAGATCCTAGCAAAGCTCTTGGTAAACCGGTTGCGGGAAAGCATCGATGCCCTCATCAGCCCCTTTCAGTCGGCGTTCATCCTTGGTCGACTAATGACAGACAGTGTAGTGCCTGCAGGGGAGACTGTCTCTGCTTGGAAGTGCAGGGGCACCACGTGTTTCATATGGAAGGTTGACTTTGCCAAGGCCTATGACTCTCTGGACTAGCGGTACTTATGGGTTGTGCTTCGGAAAAGGGGTATTCTGGAGGACTGGATACAATGGGTTAAGAAATGCATCGCCACCAACCCCTTTTCAGTCTTGGTGGATGGCCACCCGCAGGGAGGGGTGGATCCATCCCTAGCGACGTCCGTCAAGTCTGCCCCCTAGCCCCATTATTGTTTGTCCTAGCAATCAATGTTTTGGCCATCTGCACCTAACAACTTTGCTGTGGAGGACTCTTGCGAGGTTTTCAAACGATTAGCTGGCAAAAAAGGGATCCCGCTCCTCTAGTACGCCGACAACAAAATGTTTTTGCTCGAGGGAGATATGGAGGCAGTAGACAACGTGTCAGCAATGTTGAACATCTTCTCAGACTTCTCGGGTCTTTGCCTCAACCGGGACAAATCCAGATTGAAATGCCTCTTTGCCATCACATGAGTCTCTTCCTATCAAATACCTTGGAATGCCGCTATCAATTAGACGGGTCTCAATACAGGACTAGTAGCTGGTGATCAAGAAAGTGGAGCAGCGGCTAGAGTGGTGGAAGGCATGAATGCTATCGCGGGGCGACTACTTGGTCCTGATCAAGGTGGTCCTCTTTGCCATCCCCACCTTCTTTCTCTCCATCCTGTGGGCCCCAAGTACCATTCAGAATAAGCTCACTATGAGTATATATTGATTCTTCTAGCGATGAGTCTGACACGGGGATGCCTAGAGGGTAGCTCTTGTGGACTGTAAGATTGCATGTAGGCCTCCTTGCGAGGACAGTCTTGGGATTTGGGATATTCAACGCACGAATCTCGTCCTCCTCACCAAGTGGGTCTACCGACTAATGCAACCGCTAGGAGACCTGGTGATGTAGGTCCTTGCTAACAGCTATGGCTTCTCGATGAACTGGGAGAGTAGATGTCGCCCTACCCAAGGGGCCTCGACATTTTAGAAGAGACTCCAGCCGGTGTTCCTTGCAGTGCAGGAGTGCTTCTGTCCCAGCTTGGAGGATAGCTCGCACTTCTGCTTCTGGCTGGATGACTGGACGAGGAGTGGGGTGCTGCAGGATAGATTTCCCCGCCTTTTTGCCTTGGTTCGAGACTGGCAAACTATGGTCGCACAATACTGGTCGGACACTTGGCTGTCGGAGTTCCATGGGAGACTGCCAACTCCTCAGTCCCAAGAACTCCTAGACCTCTAGTACTCCCAGGTAGATCTTTGACCGATTGCGTCGGAGGCCGACAAATGGGTATGGGTTGGCTCCCGCTTCTTAGCTAGGGCCGCCCACGGTCAGCTTGGTAACGGACCCCCTCCGGATTCGCCCTTGACTCTAGCAACATGTTGGATCATTAGGAAGAGAAATATCCCTCTCAATCCCAAGATTGGCAAACCATGTTGGAGCCGTCTCTTGACGCAACACATACGCGATGCCCTTTTGATGCAGTAGGTGGAGCCCAGGAATTCGGCAACTTGCGCCCTATGCTCGAGAAGGAGCGAGGACTACTCTCACCTCTTCTTTTGATGCCCTTTTGCTCAGGAGGCGTGGGGTTCGAAGGGGTCTTCCGGCATGGACACATGGTCAGTGGGGTCCTTTTGGGACTCAATCCAGCGAGACTGATATGATTCCCTTGAAGACGTACACGCGCAGACGAATCAAGACCCCACACAAGCCTCTCCAGCAAGACGTCTTACCGAATGGGCCGAACCACGAGGACGCAGACGGTATAAATAGAGCCGAGGAAAGTGAAGAAGGGCATGCGTAAACACCCAAGTATTCTCTCCCTCCCAACTCTCCTCCCAATATCTGAACCCTCGCTGACCCTCTTCACCTTGTCGATTCCACAGATCCGCTCGGACGTGGACGGACGACCGCTGGACGTCACCGACATCTCTCTCTCTCTCTTCTCGTTCGATTATCGCTCTCCCCTCAACTTTTACTCAACGACTCATTTACTCGTTTGGAACGATAATGATAACCGGAGTCTTCATTTGGTTTTAACGATATTGCGATTACCGTATTGTCTGGTGAACCCGACGTGAAAGAAGACTTAACAGAGGCCCATACCACTGTGAAGCCGATTGGCAAAAACTCTTTCGCTTCTCTAGGCTATCTGGCTTCATAAAAAAAAGGTCGTCTTCTGGGGCCGCCCATCCTTGACCATGGCTATCATATACAATGCCCAATCGTTTGCCAACGCTTGGCATTGCCGGCTCTAGCCATCCCGCCTGTATATTTCATCATTCTTTGTTTTTCTAATAGAATGAGGGCACCGTTTTTGGGTGTCTCTCTTTTTCTTTTCCAAAATAAAAGAGTAAATGACATCCCATAGAATTGATGCTACTTAATAAAGGGGCAGTTTGGAGTAGATATTAAGGGATTTAGGACAAATAATGCTAGAGACTTCTGTAATCGTGAATTAAAAGAGTTCTTCGACAAAGCAAGAATTAGACATGAGACATCCTATCAATATAAACTTCAGCAGAATGGACTGGCTGAAAGAAAAATTGGGGACATCATGAATAAAAGGTGAATCTTGATAGTGCAATCAGCCGTACCAAAGCACTTGTGGAGTTTTGTAGTAACGACTGCAATACACCTTATTAATTGACTGTCATCCAAAAACAATAGGGTTTAGAAGTCCTATTGAGATACTAGAAAAGTTATACTCAATAGTGAGATTGCAAAATGGATTGCTTCCCTGAGTCTTGGGGTGTGTAGGATGTGCCCATTCACATAACATGCACTTTGATAAATTATTTGCAAAAGCACTAAAATGCGTGTTTGTTGGGTACTCTCATACCCAAAAGGGTTCTAGTTACCAAAGATGATATATTTGATTAAAAAACCTTTTTTTTTATCAGTCTAACGATTACATTTGAACTTGAGGTAGAAAGGGAACATGGGGTAATGCCAGTTCCAATCCCTCAATTATCGACAATTGAGGATAATCCACCATCTCAAAATCTCATAGCTACTCTGGAAGAGGTACAAAATGATAATCCAATAGCTACTAGTACATTTCCCACATACTATGTTTGACGCAACAAGACACAACAAAGGCCCCCCTTGACCCAATCATTAGACCATACTACAACAATCTCTAGAAAGGCTGAAAACAAAAACACAAAGGAGAGCCCGTCTCCCCATAGTATTTCAAATTTCCTTATAATATCAAAAAGCCTCACCACAGTATAAGAGTTTCCTTACAACTCTAAATCAAACATTGATCCCAAAAACAGCAGATGAGGCTCTATGCACATTGGTGGGAAGCAATGAACAAGGTGATGCGTGCCTTAGTTCAAAATCATACTTGGGATGTAGTTCAAAAGCCACCTGGAAAAACACATGTTGCCTATCAGTGGGTCATTACTATCACGTATAGATCAGATGGAACATTAGAAAGGTATATAGTTCGATTGGTGGCCAAAGGGTATGCCCAAACCTATGTAATAGATTATAAGGAGACTTTTGCCCTAGTAGCTAAAATGAACACGATTATAGCATTAATATCATTGGCAGTGAATCTAGATTGGGATATTGAGCAATACGATATTGGAAATGACCTCCTACATGGAGATCTAGATGAGAAAATCTAAATGGAAATTCCCTCATGTTATAAAAGACCTAGCAATATGAACAAAGTATGAAGGCTAAAGAAGACATTGTATGGGTTAAAACAATCTCTAAAAGCATGGTTTTGAAAGTTTACCTAAACCATGAAGACACTTGGATACAAACAGTACAATGGGGACAATACTTTATTCTTCCAGCACTCAACTTTTGGGGGAGTTACAATTTTGATTGTTTATGTCGATGATATTATTATCATAAGTACCGACAAAGGAGCAACTGCAAAATTGGAGAAGCATCTAGCCCAACAATTTGAAATAAAAAAATTAGGACCCTTTTGAACTGTTTTTTTTGGAATAGAAGTAGCTAAATCTAGTAATGGTCTGATTATGACTAAACAAAAATATATTCTAGATCTTTCAAAAGAAACTAAACTATTACATGGTTATATCAATGATATACCTATTGAAGCCAATCATAGATTAATGATAAGTAAGGATGATCCTAGAATAGAGATAGGCTCATATGAAAAACTAATTGGAAAACTATTGTCTTTAGCTCATACACGTCTTGACATTTCTTACTCAGTCAGTGCATTGAATCAATTTATGCATAGTCCTTGTAGATCTCATTTTCAGGCAGCCCTCCAGGTGTTGAGATACCACGAAGGAACAGCAAGACATGGCCTAACCTTCAAGAAAACAAGTAAGTTGAATTGGTGATTTTTACCAACTCTGATTATGCGGATTCATTAGTGGACCGCAGGTCAACTATGGGGTATTGCATCCTCTTAGGCAGAAACCTAATCAAGTAGAGAAGCAAGAAACAAAACATTGTTGTTAAATCAAGTACAGAGGCTGAGTTCAGAGCTTTGTCAAGTGGAATTGATGAGGTAATATGGATACGGGGTGTCCTAAAAGACATACAAATCCCATATGAAGAGCCAATTCAAGTGCTATGCGACAATAAATCAGCAATTAGCATCGCCCATGACGCAGTCTATCATGACAGAATTAAGCATGTTGATATAGATCGCTTCTACATCAAAGAGAAGTTGGCAGAAAAGGTTATATGCATCACTCATGTCACTTCTACAGAGCAATGTGCAGACATATTCATAAAGGGATTTTTGGCTTATAATTTTTTTAAACATATCTCCAAGCTTGGAATGAAGAGCATCCATTCCGGCACTTGAGGGGGAGTGTTGAGGACACCTTCAGTTTATACTTCTACCCCTATATGAAACTAATTCTATTTATATCCTTGTTCTATTTTAAAAATACCCTATCACTTCTAGCCATTGTAATGTAACCATTAGAGTCTAACGGTCACTCAACACTGTATATATAACTTAAATGAGGAATATAATCAACCTTGTTCTCTCCCATTTGTATCTCCCTATGCATACGACCATTCCTGTAATCAAAGATCATCGTTTCTTCACGACAAGAAATGCATCAATTCATGGACAAATTTCTCAAATTTGACTCACACATAAATTTCATATATACTGGCATGTCTGTAATATAAGTCCAGCAGCAAAGATTTTTCACATATTGCCAGCTTTCTAAATAACTTCGTAAAAAAGCCACATAACTTATCCCAAGAAGTCCACGTTTCATTTCACCAAGAGGATTTCATATGTATTATTTTCCTTACAAAATTATCAATAACACATCCCAACGCCCCATTGCATCAGATGAGGGAGGAAATGAAAATCAAGATTACCCATTCCAAACTATTTTCATTTTTTCAGCCTTTTACTCTCTCTGCTAAAAACAATATCTATATGGATGAGAATTCATAAGAAAAATCTTTCATAAAAAAAACCTCTAAAATGTGAAGGATATTATACTTGATCAATGGCACAAACGGCAGGGACGCTTAATTTAAACAGCACTGTGCATATTGCCAACCTAAGCTCTTTTCTGGACGCTCTAGCTGTTTCAGTATCTGAATAATAAATTAAAGTATTAAAGAAGATTAAAAATTCCTTATTAATCAAAAAAATATATTCCCCAAAATAACGTTTTAGTTGCAAATCGAAATAAGCATGCAAACTTGTGAATAATGATGACATAATTAACTAAAAGGATTGGGTTTGGGAAGTGCAGGGATGGGTTATTTCCTGGGGAGAGGGGCACCGAGGCAGAAAGGGATCCTAGAGTTAAGCATGGTCAGGCTTGGGCAGTGCAGGGATGGGTGATTTCCTGAAAAGAGGAAAGCCAGGGTATTAAGAACTCAAGGGTTAAGGTTAATCAGGATTGGGCAGCCTAGGGATGAGTGACCTCTTGGGTAGCAAGAAGTACTTGTAGCAGGTGATCACCGAGTTCAATTAATCATCCTTTAATGTTTAAAAAATAAATAAATAACTGAATCACTTAATCATAAAGAAAAAAGAAAAAAAAGTATTTGTTCCATCTTCAACATGTACAAGTTTTACTTCTGTCACAAATTATTGGAGTTCCTCGTTATTATATCCTCTAAATGTTTTTCTTCGTATCCAAGCATCTTGAAAAAAATGATCCATGATTGACTCAATGTTCTAAAGAAAAATCTTACAAGACTATTAGAGCGTACGCTCAACAAAGGCAGAGATGAGAATAAGTGAGATACTCAAGTAGAATTCCACTGTGAAAATATAGAACCCCCATGAACTTCTAAATAAATAAAAATCCGAAGTCCCATAAGACATTGAATCTTCCTTATTAACATGTAATCCCATTATCAGGCCTGATAAGCCAGATGGTTTTCGATTAGACTCCACTCCTCATGTACCCGAAGAACCAAGGGGGAGCTGGTGTTGTTGATGACTTGAACTGGATGTCACTTGCAGGGAAAGCACTCCTGTCAACTAAAGTAATAACTGATTTAGACACTGAACCTGAGGGCTGGATTTGGGAGGTTAAAAAGGGAACATGAATGACCAGGGGTAGGACAAATCTGCTGCCTGGAGATGGAAGTGGGAATGGGCTGACGCAGCATAGGAGCTGTTTGCCCCGGGAGCTCAATAGGCATTATTCTTCCTCAATCTTCATCATGTTGCAGTTATACTGTTGACAGGGTTGAAGATGGAGTAAACCTGAGATGATTTTTCCTTGACTCTCATCTTCTTGATCAGTTATTTTGGAGCATATCATTTTCCCTGCTCTAGGCCACTCTTTGAACTCAGTGTCTGCGAGGTCCAAACACAGAGAAGACATGATGCATCTCTTCCACCACCACCACCTACGAATTCTCTGAGGGCAATAGATCCTTCCACTTCTTCAGCACCTTGGTTCCCTGCTGATATGTTGAACTTCAAGAAGTTTCTCCAGCATAGGACGCACAGACCCTTACCTTAACAGGCATTCAATTCCTCATCCATGAGATCCAGGCCCCTTTCGCTGCAAGGTAGTGCTCCCTCTTCTACTCAAAGCCAAAAGGTGAAACACCAGCCTGGTTTCATCCTGTACTTAGGGCAGGAAAATTAGGCAGATATCGCAGCGCTTGATGAGTGGGATGAGCTGAATGTCCCCCCACTAGTATCTTCTGCTCTAGGTTCTTGAGGTTTGCATCCAATATTTGCTATGCCATGAGAGCAAAGTCTTGGAGATCTTGTACCTTCTCATGGTGTATTGCTAGATTTCAATGTAAATTTCAGGACCAGAATGAGCACTGACCAGAATGCTTTCTCCAGTAGTTCCTTTGGTAAGTGCCCGATCTAAATTCTAACACCATGACAAGGTTCTTCATAGAGTCAGTTTGCTGCAGACCAAAGAACTGATGACAAAGCTCCTTGGCTTCAAGGCCCAAGCAAGTGTGGAGCTGTGTCCTGAAGTCACATATTTGAAGCCACAAAATCTTGTGTTGTCATCCTTGTAGCAGAACCAGGAAAATCCATTGCCTTCCTGGTTAAAGCAATACTGTCAGTAGTTGGTTTGCATCCTCAAATAGGGACCACCCTTGAAGTATGGCTCCACTCCCAACAGCCAATGCTCTGGGTCAGCGCCAGTGAAATTTAGAATTTATGCCATTTGATGACATTGGTGGGGTTATTCATTATGGTTATCTCAACGACCCCTGTCTCTGCTGGAAAATTCCAATATCCTGCCAAAGATTGAACTTGAAGTCGTTTGCCTTGGTAGAGAAGTAAAACTGTCCCCTTACTATTAGCTATAGCTTTTGGCATTGTGGTGAGTGCCTGATCCTAATATTTTTTGTCCAATCACACCATCCCTTGTAAGACTCATCACAGGAATACCCAACATCAAGGCAGGTGTCATCATAGTAAGCTTGATTGTGCAGAGTGGAGAATCTGAGTTCGACGAGTGGCATGGCTGGAATAATGAAAGGCCTTGAAATTTCTGGCCTGCAATGAGGGGGGATTGTGGGCCAACACCTTGAGCTTCTGGACAAGGTCCGCAGCAGGTGCAGCCTTTAGGGCTTTTCCCAGTGATCAGAAGTATGCAGGGAGACGTAGGAGTTGTGGACCTGGTTCATGGACATAGTCCCTACTGCAAAATTAGATTTAAGTACTTTTATTATTTGCTTTTATTCCCTACTGCAAAGTGACCGTTAAGATGTTACTGTTGTAACTCAACAGTCACTTCAGTCTGTATAAATACCTCCCTTGTGGAGGAATATGATAACGTTTTTTTCTTTTTCTGTTCCTCAACCTCAACAAATAGATCTCTCTACCTCTCCTCTGAGTCTAACACAGTATATTCAATCTCCACAGGCAATGTGGATAGATTCACCTCCAGGAGCCCCACTAGAACACTATCATGGTGGCATCACCACAGGACGTGGGTAGGGGGACCCTAAAAGAAGCCCTCTCTCTCTGACTTTTCTCTTTTCTTGTAGATGCACTGATCTAATGACTCACATTGGCCACCACAAGACTCTCTGGAAGATTCTGTACTGGATTGATGTACCACCTTGCCAATTTACACTTTACCACAATATGCACAAAATTCTACCATGATGTAGATAGCCAAGGTCAACCAGCTGGACAACCAGTAAAATGAGCATAATAATACATTTTTCATTTTGTACTTTCAACCCACAATACAAATAGCCCACGTCCCTCAGTGTCTTTCAAATAATGTGATATGATCTTGCTTGGGATGTAGTGAAATTACCTAGAGAGAGGGGAGAGAAGGGAAGAGATAATCAAAAGATAAAAGAAATCAACCCCCAAATAATAGATGTCCCCATAAAACCCTATATATCAGGGGCTTTACACCCCCTTTTAACCCAATGACTATCTTACCTCTATTTAGGACGGTATCATAATGGAGTACTTAGTATGCTTCGTAGAAGCAAGTCTCTTTAGGGTTACCCGAGAATCAACTCGAAATCCAACATCACTTTTTTTCTTGAAATACCCAACATCATATTTTAGTATGGCCTATAGGTCCAAAATCCTAAATAATCACAATCTAGAAAACTTTTCCTTGTCAAGCCCTATCACAGTAGGGCTAATTGGAGTACCGCATTATTTTCAGTTATTCTTTTCAGTGTCTTTAAGTGGTTTTCAGATCAACTTGTGATGGTAAATGAAAATAAATTAGGTCGTACAAGAAACCACAGTGCCAAGAATCTTAATCATTCCCAAGATTTTGTGATGTTGAACTATTTAGAAAATTCCAGCCACAAACAATCATCTTACAGATGACTATTGCTTGTGGCTAGTACAACATGATCATGCACTGAGATGACTGTTTTTGAGCTATGTGTTAAGTCTTTGATTAGTAATGTAAGATTATTACCATACTGAAACTTCCAAACCATGTTCATGAAGACAGTTCCAGATCCTAAACGATAGAAATTGATCATATGAGTGAGTGAGGGGCTGGTCGTTGGGTTTAGCAGAAAAAAAGGAGAAGAAAAAAAAGATTGGGTGGCTGGGGGAAGAGAAAGATATACAGGTGCGCTATGTGAAATTCAAAGAAGATGAAAGGGAGTGGTCTAGCAATCGAAAACCAAATAGTCAACCATCCAGAACTCACCAAAGTTCTGGACAGGGTCAGTGTCATGGCTCTGACAGGACTGGGAGAGGAAATTTTAAGGGGAGCCATCCCTAACATAGAAGGGCTATTTCCAAGTAGCCAATTAGGCTGGTAGATGGTTAAAGAGGCTTTGGAAGGAATGTCATCAGGGATGAAATTTATACCTGACCAGCTTAGTATTTGCTCTCCCTTTGTCTCTTATCCTCTGTTACTCCCTCTCCCAGTCCTAACCCTGACCCTAATTCTGCATCTCTCACAATGCAGGTCATCTGCTACTTTCTCGGAAGTCACTGCAGTGACTTACATTATCCTCCTCTTAGTCTTCCATTTATCCAGAGACTCTATGCCTCTCTCTCTCTCTCTCTCTCTCTCTCTCTCATTCCTCACAATGAGCCCATTGGACACTTCAATCCATTTGGGGTACAATTGATATGCTCTTTCTTGGAATAGATTTGATTTCTAAGCCCCAGTACTCAAGCAGTGATCACAGATAGGAGCATCAGACCTGTCTCTCTCTAATCCTTTCACTAAGAGGGTTAAGACAAGGGTATGCCAATAAGTAATTAAGAGTCAGGTACAAATAAATGTGCTATTTTCAGAAGTTTCTCCATTGGTGATTGATGGCTGATGATTATCTGATAAAAAATAGTAAATTTCTTGTTCCATACTCTAGTGTTAATTATAAATCAACCACAATCATGCAAAGAAAAATTAGAAATTTAATCTATCTTTTCACGGGCACGAAAATCTATCAATTTAGAAGAAATCTTATTTCATTAAGAACATGCAGATTTTGGCTAGTAAATGAAAAGAGTTTGAGCATCAGACCATCAGAGAGACAGGTTGCAAGGGAAACAACAACTGGCTGCGAGGAACACTTTACCTGCATCCTATATGGAAAACTTGTCACATTTTTTTAATGAAACACACCTACGAAAGACTAAGATAAGCAAAGAACATCAGCCAACAAAACTTTGAAACGTAAGATATCTTCAAGTACAAGTTTTTTTTGTATCATTATCAATCATATCTTGATGAACTGATGTCAAAGTTGGATGCAACCATATCATAGTTGGAATGCTGTTTTCTCCTTTCCTGCCCTCTTCTTTTACTGACAAGAGACATTCCTGTCCTCTCTTTTCCATTAGGCTACACAATGATTAATTTACAGGAGGCAGAATTCCTGGCCATGGAATGAGTGAAGCAACGTGGATCAAGGGAGTTCACATACCAAGGACCTATCAAGCTTCTACGTGATAATAAATCTGTAAACAACATTGCTCAGGACCCTGTACATTATGATCAGACTGGGTATATGGAAATCGATTACCCACTTCATCATGGAGAAGCTTAACAGCAAGATTATCCCCCTCTCCCTCTGGAGACATCTTGAAACAACCCTCTTTGGGATGTACAGAGAATTGTATTTCTCAGAGAAGTAGACAGTCTCCGGCATAGAGTGAGAGAATTCGAGAAATGCAGAACCAGAAGTATAAAGAGGGCTTCAGATTGATAGAGAGAGAGAGAGAGAGAGAGAGAATGGAGGAGCTAAGAGGGAGATGAGGGAGAAGACTACTGCAGAGAGTCTTAGTGTGTCAGAGAGAAACCGGAGGTGCCAACAGTAAGAGTAACATTTATTTAGCTTTTTCACTGCCATTACCTCAGGGAATATCTACAAACATTTGGAGGGGTCTAGACGGTTAACTAACCATCATACTGAAGGGATATGTTTTGAACTTCCAAACGATCCTTTTGTTTTTAGCCATCAGAGTGTCTTATCACAACTTATCTCCATGGATTTCGAGCTTTCATGATGTGAAAGCGGAGATCAAATCTATATCACAATAACCAAAACTGAATGGATAATAAAATTCATCGTCTTTTCAAATATAGTATGACACATTTCTCAAATAACTTGATAAGTCAGGATGGAGGAGGATATAAGTTTGAAAGTACCTAGTGAAAATTGTTGAGAAGAAGTGTAATAGTCGTTGATAAATAGGAGACTCAATATTACCAAACTCCTGCACACAACCGCATAAAAGTTCAATAAATTGCACATAAGGGCTAAAAGGAATGGAGGTAAAATATGTACAAAAAAAGATATGTTCACCAAGAATGTAGCACATCGTCCTGATGGTGCAGAATATTTGCTCCAACCATATTTGCAATATCCAGATCCACCTTCACATTAGCAATAGAAAGATAATAACTGTCATTAGTCTAAGAGTGGAAGGAGTTACACTAGAAACTGATTACACATTAAACGCAGATAGCTACAGACATTTTCCATGTACGAGCAATATGTTTGTGTATGATGTGTGTGCGTGTGTGGTTATACAAATACTTTTCTGTGTTTCCCTTAATATCCATTCACTTGTTTCCTTCTATCTTCATTAATCTGATGCAAGAACTGATTAGTAGGGAATGGGAGTATTGTTTGGCAAAGCAAGATGTTTTCAACTGAATTGTGGCATCCAGGTTCAGCGTCTCATTATTGAGCTTGGGAGAAATGGTGAATTGTTTCCCTAAATCTTGGTTAACCGGAGGAAATTTGTGATTGTTGGAGAACTGGAGGTAGCACTAAGCAGAGTTATTAATGCTGATGTGGTGTTGGGGATTGCTAATCAGTGATTTTTCTCTTTATCTTTGAGAACATAAGGAGATTTGGAGATTATTAAGGGTGCGCAGTGGAGTGAACCATTTGTGCTTTTCTTGACTTGTTGAAGTATGACATCTCACAAGTTGGGATTAAATCTGTGGCAGAAACCAATTCGCACTTGTGAAAAAAGGAAACAGGTGACTCGGTGGTTTCGCCGAGGATATCCTGCGAAGGAGCAGTGCTGTGTGGCAAGGAGCTCTGAAAAAAGCTGAGCTTAAGACAGATCAATTCTCTCAATTCTTTCCTTTTATTGCCAGGTCTGCAGGGAACAGACCTGGAAGTGTGTACTCGAATACGATTTCGATACGGTCGTAATTATGGTAAACGGGGTTCTGGGGTTAAAGAGGTATTAATACCCCCACTTTCATGTTCGGTAACTCTCTCTATCTCTCTCTGTGTGATTGGGCATTCCTGAACATCACAAGCAGGATCGTATCAATGGTATCAGAATCACTTTCTAGGTCAGAAGAAATGATGGACGAGTAGGAGCAGTTCTTTGAGGAATGGCGAGAAGAGACACAGGACATGGTAAGCCAAATACAGTCGGCAGGACTAGATGCAATCAAGGCATCGAGGATTTTGGATCTTGTTGGTGATCTGCAACAAGAGGAGGGGAACTGTCCGGGAGCAGAAGGCAGTAAGCGGCTGAAAGCTCGGCACATTCAACCCAAGACGGGAAGAGATAATCGTCAAGGTCATTCAGGAATCCCAGATCGCTTCTGCACAGTCCATGTCTGTTGCAGCCATCCCATATATGTAACGCCGTTATCGGCGCTGCCATCATGCTCCACCTACAGGCACTGCATCACCGCGACAGATCCACCGAGGAGAAAATCCGCGGCCACCTGCAGCAGATCCTCCACCAGCGGTCGCCAACCTAGCGTCGCCGTTGGGTGGCGCCATGACAAGAGAGGGAGGCTTTCACAAACCCTAAGGGATGCGACGAGGTTGTTCCATGATGGGCTACCCGATCAGGCCAGGCCCAAAAACTTTGAGCTTATACTAATCAGGCTCTGGCAGGCCAGTTCAAGTCTGGCCCAACTCAAAGAGCCCAACCCAGGGCTTAATTGTCGCAGCCCAGGTCAGCCGAACTCGCCTCATCAGCCTTCCAAACTGTGGCGAAACAGGCCCTACCCATGGCTCAAATGCAGCCCAGCAGTGGCCCATTGACATAGTGCAGCCCACCCGCGGCCCAGCCCAGCATGGGTCTACCCATGGCGGTGTCGGGCATTTTCACTGCCAGCATTTTTCCTATAAATAAAGGAGTTGAGGGACCAGGAGGGGCAGACAAGAATCTTGGAATCTGTAAGGAAAGCACGGGAGAGGCTCTTCAATTCACTGTCCCAGAGGAATCAGTTATCACCTCTGATTCTTCTCTTCCACCTTTCTTCTGTTTTTCTTCTGTGCTGTAATGCTTCTGCTCGAAATATCAAGAAGTCATTCCATTTGTTCGGTGATTATACCAGCTTTGTTGTTCACAGCCATGAATGGAAAACATATCTCCAAACTGATACTATCATTCCAATTGCTGAAACTATTTTCAAAACAATTTAGACACATTTGAAGAGTTTTTTTCATAGAGTCAAATTTCCCCTCATCCACACCAGTCCAGATAGGAAACATTGAAGCAAACTAAGAGTTTCAAAAATCATAATTTAAAACAGACCAATGTTAAAGAAAATAATAATCAGATTTACCATCAATTATGACAGAGCCTGGAACTTTCTCGCGTTGACCATAAAGTTGCAGATAGGATAACTGAGGAGAAGATTTGAAGTAGAACATGGAATCCCTGCCTTGGCTAGATGGATATGAAATAATATATTAGAGAAAATTGTAAGCATCATCAAAGCTTTTGAAGATATCGTTACTTTCTTCAAATTAGAAGAAACATTTCTTGGCTAAAGGAACCTAAGAGGCAAAAAATGGAGAAATATCAAGCAAATTTTGCGCGACTATGGCGCTGACGACCGAGCTGAGCAAGATAGGTAAAAATAAATAAATAAAACACTGGACGAAAAGCTTTCTGATCTTAGAAATATTATAGGATCATATAAATGAATATTATTGACTGATGGAGGAGCCAGGTCTTCAAAAATGTTGATGGAAGGCGTCTGTTAAGTTATCTGCGCATTATCTGATCAAGTAAAATAGTGCCAAATTTTCAAAGTAATAAAATTCGAGCTACTCAGATTTGAACGTAATTTTGAACAGCCAATTATGCAATTACTTATGTCTCCCTGGTCTGAGATACGTCTCTGAGAAGATAACGGTTTCCCAAAATTCCGTCCCGTACTGGAGGAAGAACATCCAGAGCGTATTATCAGAAGAGACCTGTCTCCACGCCCTACACACGGAGCACGCCCTCGCAGCCTCCCTCGGTCCAAGTAACTTAAATACGTGCGTGAGGATATCCTCTGGAATCAGACTGAATGTTCCCGTAGATTCGAGCTCATCGGCGCTGGAGTCGGTAGCAGAGCGACTCATCATGGATTCCCAGAATTTCTTCATAATCAAAGCCATGGGAGCTTCGTTGCAGTTCTGAAGATCCAGAGATCGGAAGAATGCGAAGCTGACGGTCAGCTGTCTCACGGATACTGATCAGGGCCCACCACGAGAGTAAATATCGAGTTCAACTGTCGACGTGGCAAGAGAACGGTCAGACATTTATGGAACGGGACATCAGTTTGAAATGGTTGAAAGCGTACGGCCCAATAAGCTATTTCTTTATCACTCGTTATCTTTTTTATTTTTTAATTAAAAATTGATATATGTTGTATTTTTCATAAGGATTTTAGTGAAAAAATCATTCTAATTTTATTACCAATCGCACGACTAAATTTTCAAATGGCAGTGTTTTTGAAAACAAATTAGGGCCAGAACTATTGAGAACCGTTGCCCTTTCCTGTCGTGTTCGTTCAATTTTCAATCTAAATTTCCTAAAATGTGACCTAACAAGGAGGGAGTCAAACTAGTTTTACCCAATGTTTTTCAAATTTATTTTTTAGATTTTAGGAGTTGGTCGCTCATTTTCAAATTATCTTTAGATAATCTTTGGATGATCTCTATTGCCACAAAGATCAACCCCTTAGACATCATAACACCTAATTATATGTTTATGCATTTAGTCTTAAATTCTCATGGGGTATCCCGCCCCACAAATGATGATCATGACTCATCATCACATGATGTGACCACAACTAGAGCCGTTTTACAAACCACGGCCCCATTATCATTTGTGTGACCATGACCGCACCACCATCTCCAGAGGATTCAGTCTCAAATTTCCCTGCGATTTGGAGTTGTTTGGCCCAACCTTTCATTTCTTCTCTTTTCATATTCTGTCCTTTCATTTTTCTCACATTTTTGTTTCTCTTTTGATGTTATTTTGTCTCTCATCTCTTGAGGATGTCTAGGCCTTGGGCTGCTTTGTGAATATTTGGATAATCTTTTTGTGAAAGTTTTCTTCATCAAAAGAGCTTGCCCAAGGGATTTGTTAGTGCAACTTGATAACATGCAATCTTAACATGCAATTATATGATTATTAATACAAATTAAGGCATAAAATATTTCATTTTTATACATGTTATCATACTTTGAGTGCATATCTATCATTTCATACAATTGTAAGTGATAATCTCAAAATGCACTATTTTAGGGATAATTATGTATTTTTAAGAATATATTTTAAAATAGATTATTCCCATCTATATTTGAGATTATAATTGAGTTTTAACGCTAAATAATAAGAGAAAATACTTTTTATTTTTCTAAGTTTTAATTTTTAAGAGAAGTGAATGTATTCTTTAAATAAAAAAATATTTTCTTGTTATTTGAATAATTTGACTTTTTAAAATGATAAATAATTTAATTTATGATCTAATGAAATAAATTTGGATTAATTTGGAGTTGTATTTTAAAATATATAATTTTTTTAATTTGTAGGGTTTTTTTGGAATTTTTCTGAATTTTTACTGAATTTAATTAGATTTATTTTGAATTAAATGTATGCAAAATTAATTTTATATCGCGTGCTGACGTGGACGCTGACGTGGCGCAGACAAAAATGATGTCACAATGTGGTGACATTTGAGACCGCCACGTGTCACACAACCTATATGTGTGCGGGCGAGTGAGTGCGCATATGCGTGCGTGTGCGCACGTGTGTGTGTGCGTGTGTGTGTGTGGTCCGTCACTTATGGCAGGGGGGGTACGTGGCGCATTTATACTCATCGGTGAATCATTTAAAATATGATTTTATCTCAGTCATTCATCAAAAGAGTTATAACGGCTGAGATTAAAACTGGCAAAAACGCATCCGGAGCGTTTGATCAAGATCAAAAGAATAGTGTTTCATGTGTTTCTTCTTCACGCACGACGTGGCAAAATCTCGACGGTACATCTCTGATCCAACGCCCATAACTTAATCATAATGATTTGCATCTCTACGTTTCATCAAAGCCGTTGATTGAAGATTAAACGTTACATCCAATGACTACGTCCAAATTTGTTATAAATTGAGATGTTCTTTGACATTGTAAATCATTATTGGATGTTTTGAGTAATCAAACTGTCTAGAAACCACCATCCTCAAATCTCTTGCTTCCAATCACTTATAGATACATTTTTGCGTTGATGAAGTGGTTGAAAGTGAGATTTTTTTTCGAGAGAATATGGAGAATTCGCCTCTTGAACACTGATGAGGCGATTTATGCGGTCGTTGAAAACACACAAATATCTGTCAAATAAAATTTATAATTTTGAACTCACAATAATAAAAAATGTAATCAAGTATAGTGTAAAGATCGGGTCGATCAACAATAACACGCTTAACTTTGATCGAAGGGTTGACTTGGTCAAACTTAGGTTTAATTGGGTATATTAAGAAATGAAAGTGATATATAAATAATGGAAATGATATAAATATACGAGAGAAGATATTTTAAGAATGTAGAAAATGATTTGACAAAGAAAAGTCAAAAGTCAAGGTCAATGAGTTGACTTTGACCATATGTTGACTTTCTATAAAATCAGAGAAGAAAAAGAGGGTAAAATATTAAGAAAATTATATATTCAGAAACTAGAGAGAAAATAGAAAATTTTGATATATGATTCATGATTTACTAGAGAATAATTAGATTTCTTATGATTTATTGAAAATCAAATATCAGTAAAATCCCGAAATGAACACTTTGATTTAAATCATCAAATTGACTGACCAAATGATATGTAAATCAAGAAATTAATTTACGAATAGAAATATAATAACCAGAGGATTCCAAAAAGACCAAAATTGTTGAATTTCACCTTGTATTTTAAGAGTAATTGCCCCCGCAAGTCAAAGCCCAAATTCGGATTGAAAATGAATAGTTGATGGTAAAACATCAAATTGAAGGGTCAAATGATGATAAAACTTTTACGAATTAGATATCGAGGGAAAGCTAATGAAATGATGAATCCAATGAAATCAAAATCGAAATTATTTGGACTTAAGATTAGGGAGAAATCATTGTTTCAAAATCAGAAAAAATCCCCACCCAAATTTGGGTGAAATGAAGAACAATTCGATTTCTAAAATGAAATTACCTATCTAAATCTAATCTAAACTAAAAGAAATTGAAAGGATTAGGAAGAACTCATAATAATAATCATATTGAACTGAAGATTGAGCCTCAAAGTGTCTTGATTATGGAGAATTTCTCCGGAACCTTCTTCGACTTACATTCAATGTTTAACCTTTTCTTGCAACAAATTCATGATTAACTTGCGTTGATTGATGTAGAATTGAGTCTAGGATGCAAAAGTAAGAGAATCACGAAGAACTCAAGATCTTCCTTCAAAATCGCTTAATTTTTTCACAATTCAATTAAGAGTTGAGTTTACAAACGAAGAACATCGTTTTTATAGGAAATTTTATCACGAAAATCGCGGACCATCCGATTCGCTGAAGGATGATTCAACTGCTGAGATTGTGCAATTTAAGTGGGCCACGATCTGACGATATCTCCCACGATTTTTCCCATTTTTAAAGGAATTAAATCTGGAAAATGCCTGAAAAATCAAAATAAAATCCAGAAATTCATATCTTTCTTTATATAACTCTTTTTTGACTCAAATTTTCACCATTGGATCAAAAATTTCTTCATCTTTAATATCATGCTACCTAAAAAAATATAAATTCTAACAAGAAAATAGGATAAATTCAAAATAATCTTAAATAATCCCTTAAAAATTCTACTTTATATCATCCCATCACTCTCTTCTTAAAATTAATTCTTCTAATTATCAAGTAAAGTCAAAATAACTCAAGGAAAGTGGTTAATTTCCAATTATTTAACCTTGAAAAAGATCAAACATCAATAAAACACATAATTAACCCTAAATAATGCAAAAAATGGACTTTAGTAAAATGGCATACCAATAGAGAAAATTCATAAAAATATGATAACATGCATCATAATTACATAAAATAAGCATGAATATTAGTTAAATAAGATAAGAATTTAAGTTATATATGCATGTTATTAAATGCCGATGATCGTCTTCGAAATCACGAAATGAAAAACCTTTGATCCGACAATTAATTGGATCATTTCGATCGCTATCTCGGGTTAGATGATGTGTTTTCCTCCTAACCTTTCGTTCTGCATCATTAAATTGTAATTTAGAATCATAGATTAGATTAATTTTAGGTTTTATTTCAAATTTCTTCAATTTCACGTTCAGAAATTTCTACCTAATTCACTCTTTGATTTAACTACAAATCTTGATCCAAAGCGAGTGATTTTTGATTATGTGGATTCATCTTTGAGTTTTCATTCCAAATCTATCAAAATCCTTAATTTCTGACCTCAATTCATCATCTGATTTAAAATAATACCTTAAAATCTCTTGATTCTCCGTGGATTCGACTCTTATTCACCACTATACTCCTTAATTCGTGATTAATCTTTAAAATTGGTGAGTTTGGTAAATGTTTTGACACGATTTTATGTGAATTCAATGACCACACAAAATTGTTTCGTCACAACTACTATTGCATTGGATCCCATTCTTCTCTCCTACACTTAGACCCTATTCTTAATATTACTTGCTACCACTGCACTAGATCTTTAATAAATCAATAATTGATTTAATTCAATTGATAAGTAAATTTTCTAGCGTGTTGGGTGCCAAGCTACACCACGTGCTCTAAGAGATACTGAATATGTAAGAATTCATGTACTTGTCATAAAAAACTATCATACATATATATATATATAATCCTTTGTCTATGTAAGACTTGTGAATAACTTAGGTTATGGTCAAGTGTCAAAACCTAATCAGTCACACTAGTTAGTATTAATGCATGGAGGAAATTATCAAGTATACCTACTTCAATATTTCTACTACCTACGCCAAAGATTTCATAGCATATCATTCCTTGAGTTCATCATCTGAAATGTCAAAAAGGTGAACGATTCCATCTTGACCACACAATCACCTTTGAGACCTTTTTGTATCCAATATATCTTGTTTTGAAGATCTCGTGGATAAGGATTTGTAAGTCATATTCAAAACGTAGTTATCGATTCACAAGATGTATTTGGTGTTTCAAGTCAAAATATCACATACACAACCGTGATATGAATAAACTTGATTGAGATTTAGGTATAATACTATTCAAGGATTCATATGGATTAATTCACTAAACTTCTTTTTTTAAAGAGCATACTAATGGCCATAAGATCATATTAGTCGACGCACACAATGTCATTCTTTATGGATAATTTAATGCCTTTCTTGAATATCTCTCAAATTTAAATATTTTATTCATATCTTTAAAGACTATTGATCATTATATTATGATCTTATCATAATTTATTGACTCATTACATATGTTCATGGACTTTATTGTAAAAATCACCAAGAATAACAAAAGAAAATTCATTTCAATTGACATAAAAGAGATATATGGAAGTGTGATCACTTGTAGGCCTCATAATATATATCATCTTAAAAAAACACTTCTATTAGCACCGCCTACAATGGTAACTTCAGTGATAATTCCTTTAGTGGCACCCACATGTCCTTGTGTCTATACTTATAGTCCATGTCATGTGCATCATGGGTTGTATGAGTGATGCACACCACACATAGATACTGATGAAACATTTTCGTGTGATTTCTGAATACACACAAGCTCATGTCAAAACAAGTTCCAAACTCACTAATTTAAAGTTATAATCACAAATTAAAGATTATTGTGGTGAATAAGGGTCGAATTCACGGAGAAATAAGGGAAATTTTGAGATATCTTTAAAATTCGATCAAATCGGGAAATAAATTGAAGTGAGAAATCAAGGATTGTTGTAGTATTAAGAAAAATAACTCCAAAAAAATCCATGGAATCAAAAATCATTAAATTTGGATTATAATTTCATGGAGAATTTGAAGTTTAAAATCGAGAAAGAAAATTGATCGCAATTCGTAATAAAATCTGAAATTAAATCTAAAATTAATCTAATATACGATTCAAAATTAAAATCTAATGCTACAAGAAGATAGATTAGGAGGAAAACACATAATCTAACCCGAAGTCATGCTCGAAATGATCCAATTAATTGCCGAATTCAAGACTTTTAGCATTTAAGAGGAGATTTCTTCCGATTCTCTCCACCAATTCTTGATTTCAAACACTCCTCTGACATAGAAATGAGTCAAGAGGAAGTAAAAATCAAGTGATTCAAGGACTGAGTTGTCTAAACAGTTCGATTTTCTTGAAACATCCAAGAACGAGTTTTTCCGTCGAAGAACATTTCAATTCATAGAGAAATTAGGCGGGACCGTTGGATGTGCCTCTTCGTCTTTGATGAACAGTTGAGATTATACGCTAATTTGTGAATCATCATCTTTAAGTCGTGTCCATTTGATCTTCATCGAGTGATCGAGATGAGTCCACATGTCCATCGCGGTGCATTTAATCTCGACCGTTATAACTCCCTAGATGAGCGGATGAGATTAAATCATCTTAAAACTGAATTGTCACCTAATCAGATGCAGCCATGTAACCCCTCGAGTAAGTGAAATCTGATGATCATGATTAAATCGTGCGATCAGACGCGTCTCGTTGTACCAAGTCACCTGTAAATTAAAACAAAAGGAAATAGTCCCACATGATATAAATTTAGGATTTTAATGAGTATATAAGGTGCATGAGAATAATGGGTTAGCGAAAATCCATAATGGATGCTTAACCCAGTAATTGCACGCATGTGCGCACACACACACACGTGCGGACGCACATGTTGCCATGTGGCAACACTCCGCCACATCAACTCGCGATAAATAAACACATTTTTTATTCTTTTAAAAATAAAAAATAGGTTTAAATAAATTATAGAGAATGCATAAAAATAGAAAACTCATACCTTTCAAAGTACAACTCCAAATTGATCCAAATTTATTTTGTTGAATCATAAATTAAATTATATATCATTATAAATAGTTAAAATATTTAAATGACAAGAGAATAAATTTTAATTTAAAAAATACACTCATTCCTATTAGAAAATAAAACTAGAAAAATACATGAGTATAAATAAAAATATTTTCTCTGATCATTTAATCATGAAAATAAAATTATGATCTCAAATATAGATGGGAATAAAACTATAGTATTTAATTATGCATAATTATCCCTATAATGATATATTTTTATATCATGACCTAAAATTACATAAATTGATAGATATGCACTGAAAATATCATAACATGCATACGAATAGAATATTTAATGCCTTAATTTGCATTAATAATAATGTAAATTCATGTATAAATTGCACGGTGTCAGATACCACACTTTGTGTGTTGTCCATAGTGTGTGGTTAGTCCCTTTGCATGCACATCTCACATGTTCAACATGATGCATGCAAAATATATACATTTAGTATGTTCCCTACACATTGTACAAGCATATCCTGCATGCCACATGTATGTCATGTTTGTCATGAGATCATTGAAAACACATGAATACGTGTCAAAACAATTACCAAACTTACCAATTTCAATTTTTTCTCAAGAATTAATTAGTATAATGGTGAATAAGAGTTGAATCCACAGAGAAATAGAGAATTTTCAAGGTATTCTTTAAATTTTATCAAATTGGATGAGGAATTAAGGTGAAAAATTATGGATTTTACTAAATTTGGCAAAAAATCCAAGATGAATCCACAAAATCAAAAATCACTCAATTTGGATTAGTATTCGTTGAGAAATCAAGGAATGAAATCTAAGTAAAAAATTCAATCATGAAGAGAGAGAAAATAGTAAAATTGCATAAAATTTGACTAATCTACTATTCAAAATTGAAATATAATATTATACGAAGAAAGATTAGGGAGAAAATATGTAATCTAACTGGATATCGTGCTCAAAGTGATTGAATTCACTACCGAATCAAGGCTTTTCATTCCGTGATTTGAAATATGAAAATCCGGTGTTCAAGAAATGAATTCTCCCGATTCTCTCAACAAAATCTCGCTTTCAAAGACTCATTGGATGGGGAAATAAATCTAGAAGAGAAAGGACGATATTTCAAAGATTGAGCTGTCTAAACATTCGAATGCTCTTTTTGTCAAAGAACATGGGTATAAATAGGCTAATTTTGGGTGTGACCGTTAGATTTTGCCTCTTCATCTTTGATCGACAACTCAAATGAAATGCTTTGATGTTAATCATCAACATTATGTTGTGTCCGTTTGATTAGAAATGGAGGGCCAAGATGAAGCCCTGTCATGTATGAAGAAGAAATGTCGAGTAACGCACGTCGTTTCGATCTTCACCGAACATCTTAGATGCTCCCACGCATTGCCTAAAGTCCATAAGGTACACTTAATCTCAGTTGTTATAACTCCTGAGATGAACGGCTGAGATCGATCAATTATAATAAAATTATTCATCGCTGAATGAGAATGTGCCACGTACCATGCATTCAAGTGAAAATGGAGGGTCACGATTGAAACTGCTTGATCATTTGCTCAAGAACGTGCCATGTCACCTACATTAAAACATAAATACATAGTCCCACATGGCAAAAATCAAGGGAAAAACTCACATATGAATCAAGGCAAAAGTCATTTGTGTTTAGCTTATATTCGTTAAAGGATGCTTAACTCACTAATGACATGCATGCGTACACACACATGCATGTGCCACATGGCTCGCACATACGCTACCACGTGACGACATGCACGTGACTTCGTCCCATCAACTGCCACATTAGCGTGCGAAAAATAAATATTTTTTATCATTTAAATAAAAAATAAATCCAACTAAATTCAAAAAAAAAAATCTAGAAAAATCCCTAAAAATTAGTAAAATCAAAACTTAAAAATATAACTCTAAATTAATCCATTTTTTTATTATAAATTAAATATGTATCATTCTAAAAAATTCAACGTAATAAATAAAAAGAGAATACATTTTTATGTTAAAAAATACACTCATTTCTCTTAGAAAATAAAACTAAAAAAATAAATGAGTATATATAAAAATATTCTGTCTTATTATTTAACATTAAAACCTAATTATAATCTGAAATACAAAATGCGAATAATCTTAATTTCTAATATCTCTCTTTAATTATTTATGATTATCCCTAAAAATTGTGCATGTTGAGATTATAACTTAAATTTTCATAGACTGATAGAGACATACTCAAAATATGATGAAATGCATAAGAATACAATTTTTTATGCCTTAGTTTGTGTTAACAATCATATAATTACATATATAAATTGCATGTTATCTCTCTCATCACCTCTACCAAGCATCATCCATTCATCACAACACCAGCTACAAGTCAAATGATGCCAAAGGTCCACTCTAACTCCTCTTGTGATTGTGTGATTAGATTTCAATCCATCTTTCCTAATATGTTTTCAATCACCATGGGGTTGTAGTTATGTAGCTTTGTAATCCACTCTATCTTTTGGCTGTGATTTCCTTGTTTTGGGGCTGACTAAGATTTTAAAATGTGAGCTTTGTTGTTTCATGATGATTCTTGGACAGTCCTCCTACCCTTGACCAATGCAATGAGCGATTTTTCTCTCATTGCCTTGTTCAATTTTCAAGGCTACCAATTTGTTGTGTGTGACTTTTGTGGCCTAATTATCCCTCCCTAAGATTGTTTTATACTAAGTCTCGAGTAAGTACTAATCTATCCTGTATAAATTAGTATCCCTTCATATAGTCACACTACCTATTGATAACACACATATTTAACTCGAATTACTATCATACCTAATTGATATTCATGCTTATTTTATGTAAGTATGATGCATGTTATCATAGTTTCATGAATTTTTCTCCATTGGCATGCCATTCTACTAAAGTCCATATTTTTGTATTAATTAGGCTTAATAATGTGTTTTATTGATGTTTGAACTTTTGCAAGGTCAAACAACTTGAAATTGAAATTAATCATTTTCCTTGATTTTATTTTGACTTTAATGGATGATTAAAAGAAGATATTAGAAGAAGAGAATGATGTGATGAATCAAAATAGAACTTTAAAGGGTTGACTTAGTATTATTTTGAATCCATTATATTTTATTGATAAAATTTATATTTCAAGTGGCATGGGATTAAAGAAATAGAGCTTTGTGATCTAATGGAGAAAATTTGAAGTAAAAAGGCCTTTTAAATTGAAATTTATGAATTTCTGAAGTTAATATATTTTTTTGGATTTTATTTTGATTTTTCAGGAAATTTTCAGAATTTTTTAATGCTAAAAAAATACAAAAAAAGGGGTTTATAAGCGCAGGACCCGCGCGGAGCTGACGTGGCATGACTTGGACACGTGACAATGCCACGTGAGCTGACATGGACCCATGCGGGCGCCTACATGGAGCTAAAGATCAATTAGGCTAAGCATATTGGACCCACAGGTATAGTGGGCCCACGAGATAGGATAGGGGGCGTACTAGGCCGAGTGGGTGATGCTAAGCGCTTAAGCGCTTTCATGTTATATAGGCGATAATCTCTCTTGATTTCTTTCTTGTGGGACTAAGCTTTTCTATATGTGTGCAGGCAACGTGGCAGCTCGAGCGGCGTTAGATCAAAGCACGTGAAAAAGCACGCGTCGATTTGGTGGATCTCGGTCCACTTGATCAACATCACGTGACAAATTCGCAACCGTTGATCTCATTAGTGAAATCAAACGATTGTAATTTAATTTTGCGGATGCCTGTGGACGCTTGATAACATGCTAATTAAACATGAAAAGACATGATTATTAACGTAAATTAAGGCATAAATCATTCCATTCTAATGTATGTTATCAAATTTTTTAGTGTTTATCTATCATTCTATGAAAAAGTTATTATAATCTCAAAATGTATTAATTTAGGGTTAATTATGATGCATTAAGGATACCATTTTCATAACCCATATTTATTTGAGATTATAACTAGTTTTTAAAGTTAAATAATAAGAGAAATCATTTTATATACACTCATATATTTTTCTATGTTTTAAAATAAAAAATAAATGAGTGTATTTTTGAAATAGAAATTTAATCTCTTGTTATTTATTAAATTTGACTTTTTAGAATGATAGATAATTCAATTTCTGATCTAATGAAACAAATTTGGATTAATTTGGAGTTATATTTTGAAAGTAATGTATTTTCTAATTTGTAGGGATTTTTTTGGATTTTTTTGAATTTTTTTGAATTTTTAATGAAATTTTCGAGATTTTATGAATTTTTATTACTTGAAAATCAATTTATTTTATTTAAAATCGATTTTATAAGTGCGCAGGTGACGTGGAGCAATCTGGAGCGTGTGATCGCGCGTTTAATCATGACCGTTGATCTTCACTTAAAGGTGGGGGTACATGGCACAATCTTATTCGTCGATGAATTATTTTAAAATGATTTAATCTCAACCGTTGATTAGAGGAGTTATAAAGGCTGAGATTAAAACTGACCAAATGTATATGGAGCGTCCGATCGAGATCAAAAGGTGACGATTCAATGCCTTATTTATAACCCGCACGACGTGGCATCATCTCGGCGGTCCATCAGAGATCCAACGCCCATAACTTAATTGTAATGATTTGCAATCAAGTGTTTCATCAGAGCTGTTGATCAAAGATTAAATGCTCGATCAAACGATTACGCCCAAATCGCCGTATAAATTGAGATGTTCTTCGACATTGTAAAGCATTCCAGGGCAATTCGAGTAATTGAATTGTTTAGACACCAAATCCCTTGAATCTCTTGCTTCCAGTCACTTCTAGACTCATTTCTGTGTGCATGGAGTGCTTGAGAGTGAGATTTTGGTTAGAGAATAGGAAGAAATTGACGCTTGAACATCAACGACCGTGTTTTCGAATTCGGGAATGAAAAGCCTTTGATTCGGCAACTAATTGGATCAATTCGAGCGCAATCTTGGGTTAGGGATCGTATTTCATCCTAATCTTCCTTCTCATAGCTTTAGATTTCAATTTTGAATCATAATTTGAGTCAATTTCAATTTCAGTATTTTACGATTTTATTTTTCAGAAATTTCTCTCATGTTTATTCAATGATTTCTCCGTGAATCTTGATCCAAATTCAGTGATTTTTGATTCTGTGGATTCCACTTCGAGTCTTATTTTCAAAAATATCAAAACCCCTAATTTCTATCATCATTTTATCATCAGCTTTGAACGAATTTCAAAAGATCATTCAAAATTTCCTTAATTCTCCGGGGATTCAACCCTTATTCACCACTATACCCCTCAGTTCATGATTATTTGATAAAATTGGTGAGTTTGGTAATTGTTTTGACTCTTGATCGTGTGTTTACAATGACCTCGCAGTCTCGATTCATCAACGCTCAAATAAATATCGGACAATGAAAATCAAGGAAGAAGTGGGCGCGCGTCGTGGGATCGAGGTCGTTCAACATCTTGGCTGTTCAAGCATTCTTCAAAAAACAAACGGCTCGAATATTTTGCGATTAAATATTCTATAAATCAATGTTCTCTCTTACGAAACTTTAACTTTTGAATAAATGTGAAGAAATTAAGCATTTTTGGAGGAAAATCTTGAGTTCTTGGTGATTCTCTTGCATTCTAGACTCAATCTCGCATGGATTGAGGCAAGTTAATCATGGATCATTGCAAGAAAATATTTGGAAACTGCCCCTTGAACGCCGAAATCATGACGAAGAAGGAATCAGAGAAATTCTCAGCAATCAAAGAAATTTGAGGCTCAATCTTCGTGTAAATTGGGTTAGTAGTGTGATTCCTTCGTAATCCTTACAATTTAGTTAGTTTAGATTAGATTTACATACGTAATTAGAGTTTAGGAATCGAGAATTTTGTCATTTCACGCAATTTTCATCGCAGATTTTTTCTGATTTCCGAACAAAGATTTCTACCTGATCTTAAGTCCAATTTGTTCAAATTTAGTTTCATTAGATTCCTTGTTCAATCAACTTTCCGTGGATATCTGATTGATCAATTTTCACCAAGGCTTGACCCTTCAATTTGTCGTTCGACCAATTGATGTTCAAAATCAATCTGAATTTGGGTGTCAACTTTTGAGGACTATTACTACAAATATGGAAGGTGAAATTTGATAATTTTGGTGTATTTGGAATCCTTTGATCGTAAGCTTTCTATGCATAGTAATTTACTAGATTTAGATATCATTTGATAAGTCAATTTAACGATTTTAACCGAAACCTTCATTTCGAGAAATTTTTGTCTATTGATTTTTAATAAATCATAGTAAATCCAATTCTCCTATAAAAATCACAATCTTTATATCAAAATTCTCCTTTTTCTCTCTAGTTTTTGAAAATATAATTTTCGTAATATTTTCTCACCTTTTTCATCTCTGATTTTGCAGAAAGTCAAAGTCTGGTCAAAGTCAATGCTTTTACCTTGACTTTTGATTTTTCTTCTCCAAATCTTTTTCAAAATTCTTAAAATATCTTCTATCATATATTAGTATTAATTTATTTAAAAGTGTATCATTTAATTTCTTAAAAACCCTAATTAGACTTAAGTTTGGCCAAGTCAACTCTTTCGTAAAAGTGAGTCGTGGTCTTTGTGGTTCGACCCAATCTCATTGCTGTAAATCGTTTCGTCACCTACACAAAATGATAAGTTCAAACTAACTAATTATGCTCAATTGAAAACATAAATTGTCATGAAACTCTTGTCACTTTGTAATCAGGTGGGAAAATGAGTGAAGGCAGTTGATGACATGTAAATTCATACATTCATATCATACATTTTATTAATTTATTCCTGTAAATATGATCATAAATGCATGTTATGAAGCCTCTGTAGCGAGAATTTCTTCCGCTTCTCTATGCATGTGAAAGAGAGTTGTGTCTCTTCTTCCACTTCTCTCTCTCTTTTCCATCTTCTCTCTCACTCTCAAGTGCATGCGAGTGCATGGGTATGCAGACAAAAAGGATTGCTTTTCTTCATTCATGCCCTCTATCTTTCTCTTCTCCATTCTCCCCTCTCTCTCCACACCGTAATCCTTCTCTTTTGCTCTTGCATGCGTGGATTCATGTGTAGGCTGACAAAATTCTCCTTTTCTTCCTCCACATTCATCTCCTCTTTTGCGCATAAATTCTTTCCCATGGGGAGAGAAGCCCTCTTTCTCTTTTTTGCCATGTCCTTCTCTCTTCCCACCTCTCGTGCACACATTCTTCTCACCCTTCTCTCTCTTCTCTCCTCATCTCCCCTTCTCCTCTTCCCTCTCTATTGCACGCACTTCTCTCCTTGTGTGCACATATAATCTCTTTTCTCACTTATGAGCCATAAAAAGAGGAGAGAAGAGAGGAAAGAGGAGAGGGAAAGTTAACATTGAATGGGTTTCTTTTTCTAGGATTGACATGTCACTGTTTGACTAGAGCAAAAATTGAGGCTAATGAGGAGGAGAGAGAAAGCTTATCAACGGTCCAGATTTCTCTAAACAAAAAGTTTGATATCTAAAAATCTTGATGGAGTTTGGAGCTGAAATTTTATAGGCATGATTATCATTTCATGCTCCAATGGTAGCTGATTATAAATCTGAGATGAAAATTTATGTTTTTTTAATGTTTTGATGAGTGCTTCTCTCTCCTTAGGAGAAATGAAGGCATTGATTGATGGTTTATTGTGTACCAAACATCATTTTTAGTGAGTTTCTTATATATTCTACTCATTCCTCAGGTTGGATGAAAGCCTTCAAGTCTAGGTGCTGTATGAGTCTTAAAGGAGTGTTTGATCAAAGAACTAGAGTGAGTTTCAGTCATGAAACTTTAGATTAGGGTTTATTCTTTTCAATTTTTTCTATTTTCTCAATATTTTCATCTACATTTTCATATTTTCAATTTATAAAGCACATTTCCACGATCATATCAAGAGTTTCCAATCTTCCAAAGGAGTTCGAAAACGTTCAATTGTTTTTTTACAATTTTTCATGTAACATTGATATATCTCTTTATTCATCATTTCCACAGTCTTAATCTAAAAATACCAAAAAATATTTTTTTATTTCAATATTTTAACCATCTTCCCTCTGTATTCAACCTCAATTCACCACCATTCTATATTTTAAGATCAAATTTAAAGAGTTGAGTATAATTTTTTACACATGAACTTGCACTTTCAACAATAACGAACGAGAATGTGAACTTGATCACAACTTTGAAAAATAGAGTAAATGATTTGAGTTAAATAAAAAAGTGAGAGGGTCCTTCAATAAGAATCCATAAAGAAGCAAGTCAAAGTTATTTTATGCTTACAGTATAAAAAGGGTAAACACATCAAGGGATATTTCATCAAGTATCATTCTTGGGATGCCAATAAATGCAATTTTATCGCTATAATGGTGTCCGCATGATCAACAAATGGTCGTATCTCCTCATCAAATATCTTCACCAAAAGAGAAAGAGAAGAATTGAGACAATTCTCTTCAGGCTTGCATGGGCATCTTGAGTTGGGGTCATTTTCTTATGATATTTAGATATGTGAACATTTTACAAAAATGCTCATAATTATGTTTATAGCTACCAACATTCTTAAACCTTATATGTGTGATCCTTTAAGTTCATAAATCTCACTAGTTAATAAATTTATAAAACTAATAACACCTTATTGGTTAATTTTATTGATTATGGACATCAATATGTAAATTAATTAAGGATCGATTTAACTCAATCAAAAAGTTGAGTTGCCTGCCTATTGGGCACCAAGCTACACCATTTGTCCTAGAAGATGTAGAGTGTATCAGAACTCCCATATGAACCTTCCTATCATTGGTTATTATGTATGCTTAATCTTTCATCTGCATGAGACTCCTAAATGACTTAAAGTATGGTGAACTCTCAAATCTTAATCAGTCACTCAAGTTAGTACTAGTGTGTGGATGAAATCATCAGGAACTCCTATGATATTTCTAATACATTGGCCAAGTATTTTATCACATCTCGTTCCTTGAGTCACTCTTCTAAAATATTGAGGGTGGACGATCCCCTCTTGACCACTGATAACATGCATTTTATACATGAATTTACATGATTCTTAATGCAAATAAAGGCATTAATTGTTCCAATCGTATGCATGTTATCATATTTTAAGTACATTTCTATCATTTTACATAATTTCATGTTATGATATAAAAATACATCAATTTATGGATTATTATACAAAATTGAAAAATATGATTTTAATCCTAATTATATTTGAGATCATAAGTATGTTTACATGATTAAAGTATGAGAGAAAAGATCTTTATTTATATTCATGTATTTTTCTAAAGTTATTTTAGAAGATACATGAATGTATTTATTTAATGAAAATTCAGTATCTTGTTATTTTTACTTTTTATAATGATAGATTATTCAATTTCTGATTCAACAAAACAAATTTGAATTAATTTGGAGTTATATTTTGAAAGTAATGATTTTTTCCAAAATTTTAGGAATTTTCTGGAATTTTTTTGAATTTATTTAACTGTATTTTCGGTTCTAAATTAATTAAAAAGAATAAAAAAGGGTTTTTTATTACCGCACGCTAACGTGGCAGAGCGAAGCCACATGGCGACGTGCGGACATGTGTCTGTGTGACACGTGGACACGAGTGTGTGCGTGTGTGCATGACGTGTGTGCTTGACACGCATGTGTGTGCGTGACACGTATGCGCAGAATTATAAATGGGTTAGGAGCATCTGTCATCGGATTGAAGCTAATTGCTTAAATCCGTGGATATTATAAACCCAGATAGAATCCCGTTAATTTATTCCGTATGGGACTATTCTTCTTTTTATTTTATTTCAGGTGACGTGGCGACGCATGGGACATCCGATCGCGTGATTTAATCACGTGCGTCGGATGTCACTTACTCAAGGGGTATGTGGCAGCATCTTAAGAGGCGTCAATTCAATTAAATGAGGATTAATCTCAGCGGTCCATCTGAGGAGTTATAACAGTCATGATTAATCGTGATTGGTGGACCTTCCGATTAATCGTGACCACCCAATGAAGATCCAACTAATAAATTGAAATGAAGCATTTCTTCTTCACGCGATGTGGATGCATCTGGACGCTCCATCGGCGATCAGACAGACGCGACTTAATCGTACCGATTCACCAAACGACGCGAAATCTTGACCGCATATCGCGATGAACAGTTGCATCCGACGGTTACGCCCAATTCTTCTATAAATCCGAATGTTCTTCGTGACGAAGAACTACCATTGGATTTTTGAGTGAAATCAAACTGTCTTGACCACACTTCATTGCCGAGGACTTTATGACATATCCAGTAGATAAAGTTTTGGAGATCTCGTGGATCAGGATTCATAAGCCATGACCCTTGATAGTAGGTTCTCTTTGAAGAAGGAGTTCATTGAATTAATCTATATAAGTTCTTAAATGGTATTGTACCTAACTCTCAATCAAGTTGATTCATGTCACGATCGAGTATGAGGTCCTGTTACTTGAAACACCAAAGACATCTTGTGGATGGATGATTGCATTTTGATTATGACTTATGAATCACTATCTATGAGATCTCCAAGAGATGTTATATTGGATATAACATGAAGTTCTCAAAGGTATTGTGTGGTCGAGATGAGATCGTCTACCCTCCGTATTTGAAGAGATTGACTCAAGGAATAAGATATAATGAAATATTTGGCTAAGGTATTAGAAATTTTGAAGCATGTGTTCTTTATGATTTCATCCATGTATCAATAGTAACTTGTGTGACCTATTAAGGTTTGATCATACCTTAAGTCATTCATGAGTCTTATGCCGATGAAGGATTATACATACATAGTAGCTGTTGATAGAAAGGTTCTATTTAAGTGTTCTTATATATTCCATATCTCATAGAGCATATGGTTAGCAACACAACCTATTGATTGAGTTAAATCGACCATTGATTAATTTTTCTTTAGTTTGATATAAATAACTAATAAGGTTCATGAATATGTGGTATTGGGTCTATGAAGTTATTAAATAATGAGATGTATGAATATGGAAAATCACACATGTAAGGTCTATAAAAATTATTGGATAGAGACATAATTTGGATGTTTTTTGTGGAAAGTTCTCATACCTCATGTATATAAATAATGAGAGAATAACCAAAAATCAAGGTGCCCATAAAAATTGAAGAAACTCTTTTTTTCTTCTCTTTCTCTCTTGGTGAAGAACTTTAAAATGGAGATCCAATTGTTTGGACATTTCATGAATAGTGCTAGAGGCTAGAGACTTGAGCAAGTTCAAGAACTCCTTCAATGAACCCCACAAGAATGGATTTTAATCTACATTAGATGATTGGATCATCAGCTCTTGATGCCTTAGTGTTTTAGATGTTCAATTCGATGACTTCTAATATGTTTAATGTTTTGATAACAATTTTGAGAACCTTTAGAGTATTAGGCCCAATCAATGGTATCAAATCAAAATTATACTCTTGATAAACTTGCCATCAAACTAATAACGTCCAAAACATACTAGAATTGAAGAATTTATGGACATTTATTATATATGGCCTCGTTATGTGTTGGCGAGATCAAGATTGGTGTTTTTTCAGTGCTCCATTGTCTACACACCCCTGATCCCCTTAAAAAGAGGAAAAAGAAAAAAAGGGTTTTTTAAATTAATTTTTATTTTTTTAAACACTTAAAAATTCAAAAAATACAAAAATCCAAAAAAATTAGGAAAAATATAAAATATATTTATTGACCCAAATAAATTAATCTGTTAATGTTTGGTGTCAATTAAATAAAAATGTTGATTTCTAAATTTATTGAGTGGAAAAACTTAAGGGTTAATTTTTTTTGATTTCATAAAATTCTATAAATCATTTAAAAATATTTAGATGATTATTTCCTAATTATTAAGCATGATTGTCAAGTTTATTTTAAAAAATATGCATGTAACAAGTAGGTACCGTGTTAGAGCTATGTGGGTGTCACATTCTATATTAGCTTGCTAGTACATTCCACATGGCTTGTGTGCAAACATCAGCTTTCGCCACATTGGCCCACATTTTTGCCTTTTTCTTGTTAAAATAAATTCCTAAAAATCCCAAAAATATAAGAAAATCTCTAAATCTTACAAAGTTGATGTCTTTCAAAATATAAATCATTTTTCACCAAATTTTCTTCATCGGATCTGGAATTTAATCTTATATGTTTCCACGTCATTTAATTTCAAAATAATAAAGAGAATGAAAGGTTTTTTTTCTCTAGATTGCATTAGAAAATAAATCTAGGTCAACCTAGAAATTGCATCTAGATCAAAATCTTATCATTCCTCTTTATTTTCCAAGTTTCAATTTTCTCAAGTCTCTAATTTCAAAATATCAATAAAATAGGGTACTAGACAAGATCTTTGATCTTGAAAAAGATCAAACTCATTAATGGTATAAATCAACCTTAAAAAGTGCATCATGAGAACCTGATCTAAATGACTAGATATTATGAATATATAATAAAAACATGATAACATGTATTACTGAAAAAAATTATTTATAAAAGTTGCGTAATAATCATATATTCACACTTTTAACTCTAATTAGATCCCAACATGATGAACTATTAAACCTACTACTATGATAAGTTGATTGATGTCTAGAGGAAAATAAGATCATAATTTAGAATAAACTCTGAAGATTCCTTGAAGAATACATAGTATTCTTCTAGAAAAAAATTAGGAAATGCCTATTTAAGAAAATATTGCACGAAATTGAAAGAGGTTACAAATCAATTATAACATGTTTGCATTTATTGTTAATTGTTAAATTCTTTTGATGACAAAGATCTTAGTTATAAACAAAGTGGGATGATAAGTTTTCGGAACCTTGGCTTGTAGTGATAAAAACATTTTGACATTGACCAACATCGAATATGCTAAAATATGAACTCTATCTACATTTTTACATGTTTGAGTTTTAAAATCACTATAGAAACAATAAAAAATTATGACTCCGATTTCAATTCGAACGATAAAACATGAAAATAAGTAAATAATTTATAACAAATGTGGAAATCCAAACACTTTGTAAAATTTTATAAATTTAATGGTATTTATCCTTTTTTCTTGAGTAAATTAATCGAATTATTATTTGACATCAGTTGAACTTGTAATCATAGGAGTTTTAACTCTAATTAGATCCAAGTTTATTATTTCTAAAAAATATTTCACCGAAAGTAGATAATAATAACAAAAAAAAATCACTGATTTTTAAAAGAAATAAAAAATCATAAATAATTGTTGAAAAAACATAATAACCATAGAAAATCATGAAAATTTTTGATTCCATGAGAAATATAGAGAAATATCATGAACAAACCAGTCATTTTAATAGTATGAAATCATAACCAAGAATTAGGACACCGGAGTCCTCAGTAATTTTGGATTTATATTCGAAAATTTTTTCAACTAAATGGAAATTAAATGATAAAAGAACATGCAAAATTCATAAAATAAGGCATATACAGACATAAACAATTGTGATGAGCGATTAAGGTCTAATTTTCTAATTATGACATAATTTGCCATAATTATCATGACTAATTATCATTATTTTCAAGGGAAATATTTCAATATCTGTCCTTTCATGTAAGCTTATACTGCTTTTTAATAACACATTTAAAACTATTCAAAACCGGCAGCTAGTCTGAGTGTCGGAAGCTTCTAGAGACTGTCGTGTAACTCAGCTATTCGTCCACGTCATCACACAGTACTCTGCCTTATCCTATGGCCTGTCCCCTTCGCCCACTGGCAACTCGTCTGCAGTCCATCTGAAGTCCTTCGAAACTTCCTCTGGGTAATTACTTTTTAATCAACTTTTTCTCTAGATATTTGTAGATTTAATCCCAAGGTTCACACTCTTATCTCTTTCCTCATCCTGCGTTGATCTGGTGTAGATACTCTGGTTCTTTTGGGAGCACTCTCTGCGGCCGGGGAAGATTCCTCGATTCTTCTGAGGTTTATCCGGCGATCTTTATCGTACTTGATGCTTTATGTTTTCTGATGCTTTGATGAAATCATCCGGAAAATTTCACCTCTTTCGATGTCGTATGCCGGATGATTTCATAAATTAATTACGCGCGCTAACTGGTTGGCTTTTATTCCGATTATCTTCGTCTTTGTTTGCTTAATCATTTCTTACGAACTTCTCTCCCGGTATGTCATATCGAACTGATCAACAAATTCAGCCCCCTTCCTCGGACGGTGACACTTTTTGTTGAAGAAGGCAAAGATTTCCTGTAACCTTGATTCCAGTTATAGTTTAGAGTATTGCGCAACACTGATTAGTGTCTGGAGATGAATGTTTGAAGAGAAATCTGGTAAGAGCCAAATCTGCGGTTAAAGCTGGAGGACTAATACAACCCTTATTCGAATGGCAGTGAAGAAAAAGCATTATTGCATTATTCCCCAAGAATATTTGGGATTCGGGGATTGAGTGGTTGTCAGGGATTCATTGATTGATATCGAGGGTTTGATCGAACTGTTTATCACCATCTGTGGCCTTAAGATCGAGCTCCAATCGAAATAGGTTCTTAATGGTAAGGATTGATTATATTGAGGAAGATTCAGGGGCCATTGGTTGCATCTGAAAATAGATTCGACTGCTTCCCTCTTTTCAAAAAAAAAAAAAGATTCGACTGCTCTGACTGCAAAATTGATTCTCTATTGAAGTGATTCTCTATGGAAAATTTGTTCAGAGCTAGATATTTCTGTATCATGTCCGAGCTGCTCTGCCCCTACTTAACCCACGACAGAAATAAGTGGAATTTTGTTGGGCCCCTGACGGAGTTATTAGACGGTGATTGTTGGCCGGGGGAGGGGGGGTGGCACGCAGTGATCTTGATTGTCATGATCATCTTCCATTCATGGTGTTCGATCCGATCCCCATGCCCTAGTAACGTTAACGTACTAATTTAAGTTGCCGAATTATTTATGTTTCAATAAACCGGTAACTAATTTCAAATTCACCAATTCTAGCAAGGCAATTACCAGTATCTACTTTCTGTCTCATGAATTCGATTCTCTTTCTATTTTTTAGTGTAAAGAAGTCAAGAAGAGAAATTCATGGCTGGCAAGAGAATTCAGAAAGAGCTGCTGGATCTGCAGAGGGATCCACCCACATCCTGCAGTGCGGGGCCTGTCGGGGAAGACCTCTTTCACTGGCAAGCCACCATTATGGGTCCTGCCGACAGCCCATATTCTGGTGGCGTCTTCTTTATCAAAATCCACTTCCCGCCTGACTACCCTTTCAAGCCTCCCAAAGTCAACTTCCAGACCAAGGTCAACTCATTCGCCTGAATTGCCCGTGGCCTTAGACGTAATGGACATTGACGTTTGCAGGTGTACCATCCGAACATCAACTCCAACGGGAGCATATGCCTGGATATTCTCAAGGAGCAGTGGAGCCCGGCTTTGACTATTTCGAAGGTACTTCTCTCCATCTGTTCCCTGTTGACCGATCCGAACCCGGATGATCCGCTAGTTCCAGAAATCGCCCACATCTACAAGAATCAGAGGTCGCGTTACGAGGAGACGGCGAGGGCGTGGACCCAGAAATACGCCATGGGCTGAATTTGTCGTGGGTCTACCCGTTGGATACTTAAGTTGCTGTGGTGGTAGCTACTTGCAGGATTGTGTTGCCTTTGATTTTCGTGGATCTTCTGTCTGTTGTACAGTCGGGGTAGTACTGCAATGCTCTCTCCCCCAACTCTTCACGCTCGGACCAATGAGATTACTACTCCATTTCTTGTTGGAATTCCAGTCTATGCAGCTGACATGCGAGTCACTCCGGGGGCCTCCATCCTTCACCCTGCTTGCTAATTGCCAGGCACCTCTGCTATGGCTGGTTTTCCTCTCTCTCTCTCTCTCTCTCTCACATACACACACATACACGCACACTCAGTATCTCTCAGTCTCATTCACTCTCACTTCCTCTCTCTCTCTCTCTGTCTCTCACTAGCTAACTATCTCTCTCACATATACGCACACACGCCCACTCTATCACTCAGTATCTCTCAGTCTCATTCACTCTCACTTCCTCTCTCTCTCTCTCTCGCTATCTCACTCGCTAACTCTCTCTCTCTCCCCCTCCATCTTGTGCTAGACGAATGGGATGTCTCCTTCTGGGCTAGTCTTCCAAAGTAACGGCAGCCTTGCTACCGAATTAAGTCGCAGCAATGCGGGTAAACGATACGTACGTCCTTGGCCGTTTAATTCTCAGTCTCTCTCTCTCTCTCTCCCGTTACTCCCCAAGAAGCGCACTGCGAAGCCAAGTCGCCGGAAAGATCCAACGCGAAGATAGCGATTTTCGATCGCCGTCCACTCGGCACCCTGACCTCTTCTCTCTGCCTTCGCGCAAAATCCGCCCTTTTGAAAACCCTCACATCGCCCGAACGCTATCTCCGCGATTCGATCACCACAAAGATCTCCGCCTTTCCCTTTCTCTCCAAGGCCGGTCACCCCAAATGTCCGATTTACTTGCTACCTTACATCAGAATTTGTCGATGATCATCGGCCACGCGTCATCCCGTCCGTCGATCCCCCGGACCCAGTCGACATGAGGAGCATCGGGGCCCAGTTTCGCCCCAACACTGCTGTTGCGGTGCAAGCGGCCTTTACGGAGAAACCTTCCCACCTATAAAAAGCTCCGGAGAGATATCGCCATCTCGCTATGCTGGCGGTAGCGGAGTGCCTTCCCTGTCTCTCCACTCAGAGTTCCAAGCGGGTTCCGAAGAGAAGAAAAATAGCGAGCATTCGGATCACTGTTTCGGGAGAAGTGGCAGGAGAAACCTTTGAAACAGAAGTAGAAATGGACGGGCGTTGATCCTGGCACGACTTGCGGGATCTGCCAGAGGAGCTTCAAGTCGAAGCATGCCGTGTACGGGCACATGAGGTGTCATCCGGAAAGGCAATATCGAGGAATGACGCCTTCGCCCGTAGAGGAAGGAGAAGTATCTTCGTCTACGTCCGAAAATTCTCGTCCTTCGGAGAGATGGCCGACTGCCCCGAAGCGTCGACGCACCAGCAGTACAGAGACCGGCGACGAACCTGCTACGTCTGTTCATGACACCGTAGATGAGGCAACGATGGAAGCAGCGTCAAGTCTACTTCTGCTAGCCAACGGCGTTGAGAAGAAGAGCATGGAGATAGAAACTCTCGATCAAGAGACGACGAAATATAGTTGCAGCATCTGCCACAGAAGCTTTCCTACTTATCAAGCGTTAGGAGGTCACATGGCGAGCCACCGGGCAGGCTCTCGGGGGGCACATGAGGAAGCACACGAACAGACGTGAGAGTTCCACGCCGGCACAAAACGCGGAAATCCCTTCCAGAGTTCGGGATACGGAGCAGAAGGCGGAAGAGGGAACTCGAAGGGTGCTCGACTTTGACCTTAACGAGGAGCTCTCTGAAGAAGGGTGCTCCGGAGAGATGATGATTTGATTTCGTCGACTTCGAGGGTTTTTCGGGGAGGGGAAATATTTCGTGGATTCAAGCGCCAGTTGGGACATGCAATTTAAACCCCATCAGATTTGAAATGCACTGTTATTTCAGTTTTTGTTGTGTTTCATTTCTCCCTCCGCCGTCATTAAATCGTGAACGTTCAGTGTGCACTAGATGTTCGACCTTTGCCTGTAAGAACTGAGCGGAATGGCTATGAAGATCGTGGAAAAATTGACGCGCTCTTTTGTATTAATCTAAAGCTGTTTCTCTCATCTCTCCCTCTTCTTCTCGGGTGAATGAGTGGCTCAATTGGAATCACAAAGGAAGATTCTTCAGTTAGTATCAGAGCAATTGTGATCCAATGAGCGATCGACGACAATGGCACCATGACGAGATGGTTCTTCTTAAGAACTCGCGGTAACAAGAGGAATCAAGGGATTGATCAGCCGGCCCAGATTGGGACATTGCACATCCTAAATCGGCTCAACTACCAGGTGTGGTCAGCTCGAATGAGACTGCATCTTGAAGGTCCTGAGCTCTGAGAGATCATCAAATTGGAGAACCCCGCCAAGAAGAAATAACGATAGGTTGTTAAAGGCATCAAGCATTAATGTCTTTTTCCAGAATTTTGTGAGCATCTTGAAATGACATTTACGCAATGTCATTTCAAGAAATTTCCAGAAGATCTCTCTCACACAAACTCTCTAGTTTATTCTAAAAAATTCCACTTGTGTCTATATAAGCATAGTAAGACCCTCATTGTAAGCAGAACGTTTAGAAAAGAAGTTTAGAGAGCTTTTTGCTTAGAGACTCCCTTGTGAGTGTGCCTCAAGCCAGAGAAGGTTAAGTTCTTAACCTTGCAAGTATCTTGGTGTCTACAATTATGTCAATCATGTTCTGTACGATATCAGAGGAGATCACCTAGAAGTTTGATGTCGAGAAAACGGAAAAAGAGACATGGAACATTTTTTGAGTGAGGAATGGAGGAGTTTCGTGTCTCCGAAAGGCAAGAATTCAGCCATTGACAAGAGATCTTGAAAATCTCTTGATGGACGACGAAGAGCTGATCCTCAACTATTTCGGAAAATTGTCCAGCATTGTTGTCGAGATGAGGAATCTGGGAGAAAAGATTACAGACTCTCAACTTGATTCAAAGCTTTTGAGGTCGGTTTCTAGGATGTACAATGCAATTACCAATGCGATCAAACAATTCCAAGAACTTGAAACCATTGCCCTTGAAGAAATCATTGCCAAGATTCACGAGGACAAACTCAAAGATCGCATGGCTAAAAAGAGAAGAAAAAAAGCTCTCCTTGCTCGAGCACCCAGAAAATTAGAGAAAGATTCAAAATCTTCCATTAGACTAGCTTGCGGAAGAGGAAATGGAAGAGTTCATGGTAGACGTCATGGTAAAAGCCCATCCAAAAGAAGCTCACGGAGAAGAAGAAGGCAAACCTAAAGATAGATAAAAATATTATTTGCTACAATTGCCAAAGGAAAAAGGACATTATTCAAATGTCTGCAAGAATCCAAAGAGAGAAAGATCAAAGTCTGATGAAGAGAAAGTCAATATGGCTGAAGAGAAATCAAATGAATCTTCTCTATTGAGATCCGAGATATCCAAGAAATAGAGATCCTCTTGCAAGGTGTTTCTAAAATTGACTTGAGTAATGCTGTATGGTACTTGGACACTGGAGCTCCCTCACACATGACCGGTAAGAAACATCTTTTCTATGATCTTAATGAAATCTTCAAAGGCAAGGTGCTCTTTGGAGATGATTCAACAATTAACATTGAAGGCAAAGGGACCATTCTTCTCAACACACAGATAGGAAGTCAAATTTCTCTAAAAAATGACCTATATACACCGAGGCTGAAGGCAAATATAGTGAGTTTAGGAAGACTCGATAAGCAAGGCTACAAGATACTCCTCCATTCACGACTCAAGATTTGCGGAGAAATCAACGAGCAAAGTTAAGAGAGAAATTCGGATTGTGAAGAGAGAGAAAACCAAAATTAAAAACAAAATTGGCTAAATCTACAATTTGAAGTTGAAATATAATGTTATAGGAAAAAAGATTAAGACAAAAACATAATTTCTAATGCAAGATAAAACTCGAATTGATCTAATTTCTTGATGGATCAAAGACTTTTCATTCCGCGAGTTCACAAATGATCATTGGCATTCGAGAATTGATTTCTCCCTATTCTCTCAACGAAATTTCACTTTCAAACACTCCTTGGATGCGGAAATTGGTCTAGAAGCAAAGGCAAGCAAGAGATTTAAGGATTGTGATATCTAGACAAATCGATTACTAAAAACACCCAAGAATATAAATAGGCAAATTTGGCATTTCATATTAAATCAACGGTTCTGATGAAACTCTTGGATGCAAAGCATTACGATTAAGTCGTGTTCGTTCGATCGAAGATGAACCACTAAGATTTCGCTATGTCGCACGTGACGAATAAACGCATGAAACGCTCGCCGTCTGATCTTAATCTGACGCTCTAGATGCATCCACGTGTCCACGGCATGGTTTTAATTTCATTCAATCTCAACTATTATAACTCCTTAGATTAACAGTTGAGATTAAAATATTGTAAAACGGAGTGCGCGTGAATTTTTCCACCATAGCCATTCCGCTCTTATATGCAAAGGTCTAACATCTAGTGCAGACTGAACGTTGGTTTAATTGAACGTTAGTGCACTCTGATGGGGGATCATTGGTTTAAGCACAATAATGGTTTCAAATTTGTAAACGAAAATATTACGACTTGTTGAATGGATGGCATGTCCCAACTGGCGCTTGAATCCACGAAATATTTCCCCTCCCCGAAAAACCCTAGAAGTCAACGAAATCAAATCATCATCTCTCCTGAGTACCCTTCTTCAGAGAGCTCCTCGTTGAGGTCAAAGTCGAGCACCCTTTGAGTTCCCTCTTCCGCTTTCTGCACCGTATCCCGAACTCTGGAAGGGATTTCCGCATTTTTCGTCGGAGTGGAACTCTCACGTCTGTTCGTGTGTTTCCTCATGTGTCCGCCGAGCGCCTGCCCGGTAAGATACACTGCGCCGCACTTTTTGCAACAGTACTCCTGCGCCGTTGCCATCGCCTTCTTCCCCGGTGACGCCGCCGCCCGGTGGCTCGCCATGTGACCTCCTAACGCTTGATAGGTAGGAAAGCTTCTGTGGCAGATGCTGCAACTATATTTCGTCGTCTCTTGATCGAGAGTTTCTATCTCCATGCTCTTCTTCTGAACGCCGTTGGCTAGCACAAGTAGACTTGACGCGGCTTCCATCGTTGCCTCATCTACGGTGTCATGAACAGACGTAGCAGGTTCGTCGCCGGTCTCTGTACTGCTGGTGCGTCGACGCTTCGGGGCAGTCGGCCATCTCTCCGAAGGACGAGAATTTTCGGACGTAGACGAAGATACTGCTCCTTCCTCTACGGGCGAAGGCGTCATTCCTCGATATTGCCTTTCCGGATGACACCTCATGTGCCCGTACACGGCATGCTTCGACTTGAAGCTCCTCTGACAGATCCCGCAAGTCGTACCAGCATCAACCCCGTCCAGTTCTACTTCTGTTTCAAAGGTTTCTCCTGCCACTTCTCCCGAAACAGTGATCCGAATGCTCGCTATTTTTCTTCTCTTCGGAACCCTGTTGGAGCTCTGAGTGGAGAGAGAGGGAAGGCACTCCGTTACCGCCAGCATAGCGAGATGGCGATATCTCTCCAGAGCTTTTTATAGGTGGGTTGGTTTCTCCGTAAAGGCCGCTTGCACCGCAACATAAGTGTTGGGGCGAAACTGGGCCCCGATGCTCCTCAGGTCGACTGGGTCCGCGGGATCGACGGATGGGATGACGCGTGGCCAATGATCAGCGACAAATTCTGATGTAAGGTAGCACGTAAATCGGACATTGGGGGTGACCGGCCTTGGAGAGAAAGGGAAAGGCGGAGATCTTTGTGGTGATCGAATCGCGGAGTAAGGATAGCGAAGATAGCGTTCGGGCGATGTGAGGGTTTTCAAAAGGGCGGATTTTGCGCGAAGGCAGAGAGAAGAGGTCAGGGTGCGGAGTGGACGGCGATCGAAAATCGCTATCTTCGCGTTGGACCTTTCCGGAGACTTGGCTTCGCTGTGCGCTTCTTGGGGAGTAACGGGAGAGAGAGAGAGAGAGAGCTGAGAATTAAACGGCCAAGGACGTACGTATCGTTTACCCGCATTGCTGCGACTTAATTCGGTAGCAAGGCTGCCGTTACTTTGGAAGACTAGCCCAGAAGGAGACATCCCATTCGTCTAGGACAAGATGGTGGGGGAGAGAGACAGTTAGCGAGTGAGATAGCGAGAGAGAGAGAGAGAGAGGAAGTGAGAGTGAATGAGACTGAGGCTGAGACTGAGACATACTGAGTGATAGAGTGGGCGTGTGTGCGTGTATGTGAGAGAGAGATAGTTAGCGAGTGAGATAGCGAGTGAGAGAGAGAGGAAGTGAGAGTGAATGAGACTGAGAGATACTGAGTGATAGAGTGGGCGTGTGTGCGTGTATGTTGGAGAGAGAGAGAGAGAGAGAGGAAGAAAAACCAGCCATAGGAGAGGTGCCTGGCAATTAGCTAGCAGGGTGAAGGATGGAGGCCCCCGGAGTGACTCGCATGTCAGCTGCATAGACTGGAATTCCAACAAGAAATGGAGTAGTTATCTCATCGGTCCGGGCGTGAAGAGTTGGGGGAGAGAGCATTGCAGTACTACCCCCGACTGTACAACAGACAGAAGATCCACGAAAATGAAGCCTTGATCAGATGATCTTGGGGAATCAATGTGTGACATCTTCTGATTTCCTCCTTTGATTCTTTCTTGATCAGGATAACCTTCTATTTCTGTTTTTTCTTTGATAATCACACTAGTTTTCTAGCTTTGATTTTATTCAACTCTGATATAATCAATTAAAGAATCGTATTAATTACTGATGATTCATTTTGGATCACAGTAATGCAGATAAAGAACCAACATTAACTCATGTTGAGCAAACCTTGCTCTGATACCATGTCATTAATTCATTTCGTATATGATTTATCTTCTGATTTCTTAATGATTAGTAAACTACTCTATGAACCTGGTTTGAAGATGAAATGATCCAGGTATGGTTGGAGCAGCACCTCGGTGGAATGATTGCAGAAGCCGACTGTTGAAGATGAGAGCTGCGTGATGTCTTCTGTTGATCTGAGACTTCAGATCTTCCTGGAGTTTCTTCCTGGAGTGATGATCCACGTTGGAGAAAATTGATGAAGACTGGGAGATCAAGGTTGCAAGATGGAGGAAGGTGAAATGGGGTTGAATTCATCGGCCCCAAAACCGCAAACTCCCGCACCTTTATACATCTCTGACTCCTAACTAACTCTATCAAGAATTGCTAAACCACCCCACATCGTAACAGAATGTAAGTTGGGTTTCTTTATTTATTATGTATTCTTTGCTTCGACAAATCCTTCTTTCTTCTTGGCGGGGTTCTCCAATTTGATGACCTCTCATAGCTCAGGACCTTCAAAATGCAGTCTCATTGGAGCTGACCGCACCTGGTAATTGAGCCGATTGAGGATGGGGAATGTCCCCATCTGGGCATGCTGATCAATCCCTTGATTCCTCTTTTTACCGCGAGTTCTTAAGAAGAACCAACTCGTCTTGGAGCCATTGTCGTCGATCGCTCATTGGATCACAATTTCTCTGGTACTAACTGAAGAATCTTCCTTTGTGATTCCAATTGAGCCACTCATTCACCCGAGAAGAAGAGGGAGAGATGAGAGGAAACAGCTTTAGATTAATACAAAAGAGCGCGTCAATTTTTCCACGATCTTCATAGCCATTCCGCTCAGTTCTTACAGGCAAAGGTCGAACATCTGGTGCACACTGAACGTCCACGATTTAATGACGGCGGAGGGAGAAATGAAACACAACAAAAACTGAAATAACAGTGCATTTCAAATCTGATGGGGGATCATCAGTTCAAGCACAATAATGGTTTCAAATCTGTAAACGAAAATATTAACACCTCTTGAATGGATGGGCATGTCCCGTCCCCCGAAAAACCCTAGAAGTCACCGAAATCAAATCATCATCTCTCCGGAGCACCCTTCTTCAGAGAGCTCCTCGTTAAGGTCAAAGTCGAGCACCCTTCGAGTTCCCTCTTCCGCCTTCTGCTCCGTATCCCGAACTCTAGAAGGGATTTCCGTGTTTTTCGCCGGAGTGGAACTCTCACGTCTGTTCGTGTGCTTCCTCATGTGCCCGCCGAGCGCCTGCCCGGTAAGATACACTGCGCCGCACTTTTCGCAACAGTACTCCTGCGCCGTTGCCAACGCCTTCTTCCCCGGTGACGCCGCCGCCCGGTGGCTCGCCATGTGACCTCCTAACGCTTGATACGTAGGAAAGCTTCTGTGACAGATGCTGCAACTATATTTCGTCGTCTTCTTCTCAACACCGTTGGCTAGCAGAAGTAGACTTGACGCGGCTTCCATCGTTGCCTCATCTACGGTGTCATGAACGTAAGTAGCAAGTTCGTCGCCGGTCTCTGTACTGCTGGTGCGTCGACGCTTCGGGGCAGTCGGCCATCTCTCCGAAGGACGAGAATTTTCGGACGTAGACGAAGATACTTCTCCTTCCTCTACGGGCGAAGGCGTCATTCCTCGATATTGCCTTTCCGGATGACACCTCATGTGCCCGTACACGGCATGCTTCGACTTGAAGCTCCTCTGGCAGATCCCGCAAGTCGTGCCAGGATCAACACCGGCCATTTCTACTTCTGTTTCAAAGGTTTCTCCTGTCACTTCTCCCGAAACAGTGATCCGAATGCTCGCTATTTTTCTTCTCTTCGGAACCCTGTTGGAGCTCTGAGTGGAGAGAGAGGGAAGGCACTCCGTTACCGCCAGCATAGCAAGATGGCGATATCTCTCCGGAGCTTTTTATAGCCGATTAGCCGGGAAGGTTTCTCCGTAGAGGCCGCTTGCACCGCAACAGCAGTGTTGGGGCGAAACTCGGCCCCGATGCTCCTCAGGTCGAGTGGGTCCGCGGGATCGACGGACGGGATGACGCATGGCCGATGATCAGCGACAAATTCTGATGTAAGGTAGCACGTAAAACGGACATTGGGGGTGACCGGCCTTGGAGAGAAAGGGAAAGGCGGAGATCTTTGTGGTGATCGAATCGCGGAGTAAGGATAGCGAAGATAGCGTTCGGGCGATGTGAGGGTTTTCAAAAGCGCGGGTTTTGCGCCAAGGCAGAGAGCAGAGGCTAGGGTGCCGAGTGGACGGCGATCGAAAATCGCTATCTTCGCGTTGAATCTTTCCGGAGACTTGGCTTCGCTGTGCGCTTCTTGGGGAGTAACGGGAGAGAGAGAGAGAGCTGAGAATTAAACGGCCAAGGACGTACGTATTCTGAACCCGCATTGCTGCGACTTAATTCGGTAGCAAGGCTGCCGTTACTTTGGAAGACTAGCCAAGAAGGAGACATCCCATTCGTCTAGCACAAGATGGAGGGGGAGAGAGAGAGTTAGCGAGTGAGATAGCGAGAGAGAGAGAGAGAGAGGAAGTGAGAGTGAATGAGATTGAGGCTGAGACTGAGACTGAGACTGAGAGATACTGAGTGATAGAGTGGGCGTGAGTGATAGAGTGAAACTGAGAGGGAGAGTCGATAGTGAGAGAGAGAGAGAGAGAGGAAAACCAGCCATAGCAGAGGTGCCTGGCAATTAGCTAGCAGGGTGAAGGATGGAGGCCCCCGGAGTGACTCGCATGTTAGCTGCATAGACTGGAATTCCAACAAGAAATGGAGTAGTAATCTCATTGGTCCGAGCGTGAAGAGTTGGGGGAGAGAGCATCGCAGTACTACCTCGACTGTATAACAGACAGAAGATCCACGAAAATCAAAGGCAACACAATCCCTGCAAGTAGCTACCACCACAGCAAACTTAAGTATCCAACGGGTAGACCCACGACAAATTCAGCCCATGGCGTATTTCTTGGTGAATTTGAAATTAGTTACTGGTTTATTGAAACATAAATAATTCGGCAACTTAAATTAGTCCGTTAACGTTACTAGGGCATGGGGATCGGATGGAACACCATGAATGGAAGATTGTTAGAGCGCTAGTTTTGACGTAAGCATTTCATCTTAATTGTCATAGTCACAAATAGAGAAATTCATTTTCATAGATTGTTTATTGTATGTTATTACTTTCCACTAACCTACTAATGTGTTCATGAAGCTCGTGTTTTCCAGGATATTGTCACAGGCAGTCACTATCCTCCCATGTTTCATTTTGGTGTTCTATCATGCATATCCAAATATATAGTTTCATTTATAGATGCGTAAACAGATATATATATATATATATATAAGCTTAGTATATCTATAGGCTTGGTAATACTATCATTTCATATAAATATATATTAGGGCATTATCGTTATTACAAGTGTTTTTTATTGAGTTACTTAAAGCTTTAGGTCTCCCGTCTCTAGGGTTAACACTTGCCGTTTAGAGATTTGAAGTTGAAATCGTGAAAAAGTGAGAAAGCAAGGTTCCTTCTTCCTCAGCAACACAAAAGCAAAAGAAAAGGGCAAAATCCGAGCGACGAAGAAGTAAAAGAAAAAGGGGGAAAATCCGAGCATCCGTGAATAAGCATTCGACAATCACATTCGCTCTTCCGCGACTAAACACGGCGGAAATCACCGAAATCGTCTGCAAAATTTCTTGTCAGGCAATTTTCTGTTTTAATATTTCGTTTTGTTCAAATCTCAGAGTGATTTAAGTTTCGGATTTCTCAGCCTTCTGAATCCAATCATCTAGATTGTTTCTCATTGTTTTTGGGCGTGATGGACATCTACTTATCCTTGATCGATTTCCTGTTCTACAATCCACGTGCATCTCTCACTATTATAATCATATTAGTTGTTTGTAGATCTAATTGTTAGTGTTTGAGTTGATACATTAGAGCATTGCTTAATAAATAAAATCAGTGTTTACAAATTAAATCCACAGTTATCAGATTTATCTCTGTGTCTTTCTCTTATATTAATGTCTATTTTCGATCCTAGTTCACCAATCAGAAATTTAACTGTCTCTTCTTGTTGCCTATTTGTCTATTTTTCTTCTGCATTCGTAAATCATCAAACCTACCAGAAGATCGAGTTTTTCTTTTTGGTTTATCTTTGTCCATTCATGGACATATTAGACTCTTTCTAAGATTTTAATTATCACACTACATCTGAGTTCAGAGTAAGCCTTCGTTCATATCTGCATGCATTGATTTTCTGGGATTTCATTATCTCTATTGAATATCTATACTGAGCTCTATCGTTAAGTATTATAATCTATCTGTCTGGATAATAAATTTCTATTATAGGCAATCAAATCTCAACAGAGGTGCAGCCAGGTACAATCTATCATTTATATTTCCCTTTTAATCTACATAATTGTGATTACCTTGATACCTTGTTTTATATTGACAGTCCAGGCTGAGTGGTATGCTCTCTACACCATTTGATTAGATTCGTTAGTTAATCTTCAATGAATTTATCTTTAGTTAACTAGATATTGGGATCCATCTTATTTGCAGTGAATTCATTCTCTGATTAATTAGTTCCCGGTACACACAGGGAGGTTTTATATTTTCTGTTAACTCAGTTCATAATAGCATAGCTAATTCTGTTAAATTAATTGTTGTTGCACTAACCGCATTCTCTGCAGTGGATCTAATTTCAGATTGGTGAGGTTAGATATCTCTCAATGTCATTATTGATTTAACAATCAAACTATTCAATCGGTCCGTGGTTGTGTTTGGTATCTGCTGAAAAGTCACTTTATTAAAACATATCAAAGGATAGATATTTCCTCAATGTTATTTTAAACAGTTAGTTAATTCATTCCCTGTTGTGATTGGTATTTTTCGAATAGTGATAGTTTTCAGAGTTGCAGTGGCAGACGCTATGTAATTTTCATTCTGAGACCCTATCATCATTTCCACTATTTAGAATATATATATATATACACAGTTGGTTGCAGTCACAGTTTCTGATTTGCAGTATCAGACATTTTTGGTAAGTTTCATACTTAAACTCTATCATTATTGATAACTTAGAATATTCATATTTGTTTGCTTACGTCCTTAAAGTTCATCAATTCTTCTATTGGTTTGGTATTCTCATTGAAGTTACAATCTGTGTCTAGATTTAATACTCTGTTATTATTAATTCCATCTCTTAGTCATACTTGTAAACCTGTTTAGATAGAGTCAATTTTTAGTCAGAATCAACCTTTAGTCAGAGTCAACCCAATTCATCAAAAGTCAACCCAAGTCATCAAAAATCAACCCTAAGTCAAAAGTCAACTCTAGGTCAAAAGTCAACCTAGATTCAATAGAAGTCAGAAAGTCAACTCTAGCAAGTTATAGTCAACCCGATTAGTCATAGTCAACCCAAGTCATCAAAAGTCAACCCTAAGTCAAAAGGACAACTCTAGATCAAAAGTCAACCTAGAGTCAACAAAAGTTAGAAAGTCAACTCTAGCAAGTTAAAGTCAACCTGATTAGTCATAGTCAACCCTAGTCATCAAAAGTCAACCCTAAGTCAAAAGGACAACTCTAGATCAAAAGTCCAACCCGAGTTAACAGAAGTTAGAAAGTCAACTCTAGCAAGTTAAAGTCAACCCGGTTAGTCAGAGTCAACCCCAGTCATCGTGGCCGCATAATATTTGCTTTCTCGCACTTCTACGATGTTCAGACTAACACCGCACGTGAGGCAATGGCGATCCGAGATGGCTTGCTCCTTTGTGAAGCACGCGACCTTTGAGATATTATCCTTGAATCGGACTCCCGCGTGTTAGTTGACATGCTCCGTTCAGGTCATTGTACGCATTGCGGCTCAAAAGTGTATGGATTGATATCATGCAATGTCGAACTCGACTTCGAGCCGTCAACCACCAGTTACGAGAAGGGAACCAGACGGCAGACGCACTAGCATCCCATGCATTTCACTCCCGTCATAGATCCCTCTTCACCATATGGCAAGATATGCCACAAGAGGCTCAAGGATGTTATCGTCTCGAGCAACTCGGCATGCCTTCTCTACGCATTAGACGCACTCTTTTCCCTACATCGCCTCCTCAATGGCGTATCGCTTGGGGTTCCCTGCCCTAAAGTGTGTGAAAGCATTCTCGCATAGAGTCATGACTTGGCACCATCACTACCACTTGGTGCCAAGTTCATGAGGTTCCTTCCGCCTAGAGTCTAGACGGTTAAATCGACTCAGCCTTGCATCTTAGGCATACTTGATGCCACTAGAAGCCGGTGCCTATATAGGCTTCACCCTACATCTCGGGTAATAGAGATGCAAACAGGGTTTAGGGGATCAGGGTGATTCCCTTCCTCCATACACCTCCACGGCGCTACTACTTGATTTGGGATACCTAACGAGGAAATACCCGCAATCAAATTATCACAAGTACGTACCTTATCCCCCCGGCACGGGTTGATACTTTGGGCTCGCGTGTCTTTGGAACAGTCCCCGGCCAGGGACAAAATCAAACTCAATAAAACACGCAAAAAAAAAGTCAACCCTTAGTCAAAAAGTCAACTCTAGGTAAAAAGTCAACTCTAGGTAAAAAGTCAACCCATAGTCAACAGAAGTCAAAAAGTCAACTCTATCAAGTTAAAGGCAAACCGAGTTAGTAAGAGTCAACCAAAGTCATCAAAAGTCAATCCAAAGTCAACAAAAGTTAGAAAGTCAACTCTAAGTTGAAAGTTAACCTTTGTTAGAAAAGTCAACTTTAGTATAAAGTCAACCTTTAGCAAAAAGTCATCCCTAATCATAAGGTCCACTTATTTAGGTAGCAGGAGTTAGATACATACTCTCTCATATTCGCACACACGCGGAGGACGAGAGCGTCTCATTCGTTGAGACGAGAAGGAGTGAAGACTTTGGGAGCGGGAAGACCGAGTGGAGCTTGAAGACAAGGTCTCACTTTACCGGTGGTCGGTGGTACTAGCGGAAGAGGCACGATAAGGCATGAAGGGATGAGCGATCGTGTGGAGATCGGTCTGAGGGAGTCAAGGCGTCCAGGAGTCGAGGAGGTCGAGGCGTAGTGGTTAGTGCCGTAGGGACAGGTAAAGGTGAGTGTTAGGTTTGTCGTAGGGGGCAAATCTAAAACCTTGTATTTGAACATTGTCCTACACCCATTTGAGGGGTGAGAGGATTAGGTTTCATTTGGTGAGGAGGAGGCTCTGAGTCTATAGTACTCGGGACTGCATTAAGGGACATTAGGTCCCCCAACCAGTATAATAATATTGGGTGCATCAAGAGGACAAGAAGTGAGTGATTAACTAACGAATCTTAGTAAACATAAAAAGTAGAGAATAATAATTAAAATTAACACATAACCTAATTCACCCCCCTCTTAGGTTAAACCACTGCCCTATTGGGACTTTTCAATGATCATGACAATCAAGATCACTATGCGCCACCCCCCCTCCCCCAGCCAACAATCACCGTCTAATAACTCTATTAGGGGCCCAACATAGAGTGCCCAGATGAAGCCACGTGTTCACAGTATTGACGTGTCGTTTTGACGTGTCGTTTTCGTGCGTCGTTAAAACACAAAGACGATGGTCAAACAAAATTTATAAAACCGAACTCACAAAGACAAGATATAATAATCAAGTATTGAGTAAGTATCGGGTCGACCCACAGAGAGCAGGGTTGACTTTAATCGCAGAGTTGACTTGGTCAAACTTAGGTTTAAAAAGGAGTTTTAAATAAGAGAAAATAAGATTTAAGATATGGAAATGATATAAATAAGGTAAATAAGAAGTTTTAAGAATTGAAATCTCGGATTTGACAGAGAAAAGTGAAAAGTCAAAGTCAACGCTTGTAGGTGTTCTGCAAAATCAGAGAATCAAAAAGAGTCAGAAGATTACGAAAAGTAGATATTTGGAAACTAGAGAGAAAATATAATTTATTGATATATATATATTTCGTAATTTTTGGATAAGAAATGGATTTATTATGAATTATTGAAAATCAATGATCAGAAAATCCCCGAAATTAATACCTCAGAGGAAATCTTCAAATTGAATGCCCAAATGAAATCCAAATCTTTCAATTTCTATGTCAATGGAAAGCTAAGAACCCGAGAAATCCAACAAGACCGAAATTATCAAATTCTGATTTGTAAATCAAAATTAATTGACCCCGAAATTCAACGTTTGACTTCTGATGAAAGATGAACAGTCCTTGGTCAAACGTCAAATTGGAGGGTTAAATGAAGTCAGAATTTGATGAATTTGATATCCACGGAAAGCTGATGAAAAGAGGAATCTAACAAAACAAAAATCAAGTGATTTGGAAGTATAAAAGAGATATCCTATTTTCAAAATCAGCATCTTTTCAGACCTAAAATTGGGGAAAATGAAGAACACTATGAACTAATCTGCAAAATTAAACTTCTAAATCTAATAAAAACTCAAATTATCTCCTGATAATCGATCGAATCGCACTACTAACCCGATTTCTGCAAGGATGGGGCTCCAATTCTTGTGGATTGAAGCGAATTTGCTCGGATTCTTCCTCGTGGACGTTCGGAATTCAAGGGGAAAATTCTATGAAATCAAGAAGAAATTCACGATCAATCCCGCTCCAATTGCTTCGCAATCGAGTCTAAACGCGGGGGGATCACGATGAACTAGAGATCTTCCTCGAAATTCGCTTAATTCCTTCACGAATTGATCAAAAGTTCAGTTTGAAAGGGACAAATACATTGGTTTTAAAGAGGAAATTGGGCTTGAAATCGTGGGTGATGGAGCGGGTCGTGGGCGCGGATTTGCAGCGTCGAGGGTGCGATTCCGTGGGCATGGATCGTGGCTTCAATGTCGCGATGGATTGGCCCGGAATTAGCGGTGGGTTGGATTGACTTTGCTTCAAAATGAGGCCACGATCACACCACGATCGGGCCATGATCGGGCCACAATCGGGCGTCGATCATGGCATCGATGCTTCGACGATCATCATCTGCTCGAATGGCGGCGATTCCACCATGTAATCACCCCAATCGCGGCTCGATCGCGCTGCGATCATGGAGTTCTTCCACAACCCCTCCACGCCGTCTGATCGATCACAGGTGACTGGAGGGTCACGATCGCGCGATTGCGATCCACTTTCCTCGTCCGTCTGATGGCGATCCAACCGTGCTGATGAGACGTGCCGCCACCTGTCTTAAAAAATAAATTAATCAGTTAAATGCATGTATCAATGACGTGGCCACGTCATCAAATTCGCTTTCAGCGAATCTGAAGCGGCCACGTAGACCGACAGGGCTGAAACCGCGTTGCATTTAATGCACGCGGTTTCATTTAATGAAGCCTTTAATGTGCCGCGATTCTATTCGTTTTGATGCACGCGGTTTCATTTAATAAAGCCTTTAATGCGTCGCAGGAGTATTGATAACATGCATTTATAACATGAATTCTTACCTTAATTAACTTATTTTCATGCTTATTTTATGTGAATATGATGGATATTATCATACTTTTTAGGAATTTTCTCCATTGGCATGTCATTTCACTAAAGTTGATATTTATGCATAAATTAGAGATAATTTCATGCTCAATAGATGATTAATCTTTTGTTTAAATTAATAGAAGTTAATCTCTATTATTAAATGATTTTTGACTTTAGGAAATGTTTAGAAAGATAATTTTAAGATGAATTTATGATTTAAAGTGTTTAATGAGAAGTGATTTAAGTAAATTTTGATTCATCTTGATTTCTTCATTCTAAATATATTTTAATTGACATGATATTAAAAAGAAGAGAATTTGTGATTCAATGGAGAAAATTTGAGATTAAAAAGAGTTGTATTTTGAGAAATATGAATTTCTGAAGTTTTATACTCTTTTTCTAATTTTTATTTGATTTTTAAATGAATTTTAAGCCCTTTTTTCTATTAAAAATCGAAAAAGGGGGTAGGCTTACCGCATAAGCTGACGTGGCGAGCGGGCCCAGGCGGGGCTGACGTGGCGAGCGGGCCCACGTGGCGCGCGGATCCACCGCGCCGTTACGACGTGGCACTGAGGCCACGTGGCAGGACGCGTGTGGCCCACGCGTGACGCAAGCGTGACACGTGGCGTATACATATATCATATATATATCACAGGGTTATCGTACATATAAGCCTATTCTTAGAACTGGCTAACTATATAAATCGTCTCCCTATTTAAGCGCATCAATCTTCTTTATTTCTTCCGTGTGGGACTATGTTCCACACGGTTTTACCTTTTGCAGGTGACGTGGCGGCTTGGCGGGCGTCGGATTGAGTTTGAACGGCGTCGATCGCGTGGACTTGGGTCCACGCGATCATTAAATCGAGATGTGTCAGGGAGAAAGGCGGCGACCAATGGAAAAAAAGGAGGGATTTTTCCTGCCTAATAGGACAAAAAAACATTTAATACTTTTTCTTTTTCATGAGCGGGGGTTGAGGCGACGTGGACCAATAGAAAAAAAAGATGGCCTTTTTCCCCGCCTAATAGGACAAACGCATTTAATGTTTTCTTTTTCAGGAACAACGGTCAAGGCGACGTGGACCAATGAGAAAAAGACAGTTTTTCGCCGCCTAATAAGACAAACATTCAAGGCGAAGATTCCTGACATCGAATCTCAATTTTTCGCCGAAATTTAAGTGAATCGAAATCTTTGACATAGCATTAAATGAAACCGCGTGCATTAAATGCAACGCGGTTTCAACGTTTACGTGGCCACTCTCGATTTGCTGAAAGCAAATATGTGGCCACGTCATTGATTGATAACTCTATTTATTGATTTTTTTTACAGGCGTTGGATGCGGCGTGGACGGTCGGGATCTTTCGCGATCAGAAGCATTGCGTGGACGTGTCGGAAATGTCTGATCTCCATCGGACGGTCGTGATCTTCATCGCGAGATGCTCATCATCGGACGGCGCAGACAAGACGTGGAAGAACCTACGATCGCGGTCCGATCGAGCCGCGATCAAGCCGCGATCGCGGTGCGATCAAGCCGCGATCGCAGTCATTTTCTTGCGGAATCGCCTCCAGACGACCGGACGACGACCGACGATCGACCAAGATGAAGATCGTGGCCCGATCGCGGCCCAATCGCGGCCCGATCGTGCCGAAAATCATGCCTTTTTCGAAGCAAAATGGAAGCTCATTCCCAGCGGAATTGAAGCCACGACCCATGCCCAAGGAAGCGCTCCCACGACGCTTTGATTCAGCCCCCACGAACGCGTCAATTGCCCATGATTATCGGGCCAATTTCCCTCTTTAAAAGCATGTATTTCCCTTCTTTGTTCTTGAACTTTTGATCGATTCGTGAAGGAATTAAGAGAAATTTCGAGGAAGATCTTTAGTTCATCGTGATCCCCCCGCGTTTAAACTCGATTCCGAAGGGATTGGAGCAGGATTAATCGCGACTTCCTCCTTGATTTCATCGAATTTTTCCCTTGAATTCCGAAAGTCCGTGAGAAAGGATCCGAGCAAATTCACTCCAATTCGCGCAAATTGGAGCATAATTCTCGTAGCAATCGGGTTAGTAGTGAGATTCGATCGATTATCAAGAGGTAATTTGAGTTTTTATTAGATTTATAAGTTTAATTTTGCAAATTAGTTCATAGTGTTCTTCATTTTCCCCAAATTTCGGTCTGAAATTTTGCTGATTTTGAAAATAGGATATCTCTCGGATTATAATTCCAAATCACTTGATTTTGGTTTCATTGGATTCATCTTTTCATCAGCTTTCCGTGGATAGAAAATTCATCAAATTCCGAGTTCATTTGACCCTTCAATTTAACGTTTGACCACGGACTGTTCATCTTTCATCAGAAGTCAAACGTTGAATTTCGGGGTCAATTACTTTTTATTGAAAAATCAGAATTTTGATAATTTTGGTCTTGTTGGATTCCTCTGGTTCTTAACTTTCTATTGACATATAAATTTTAAGATTTGGATTTCATTTGGGCATTCAATTTAAAGATTTCCTGTGAGGTGTTCATTTCGGGGATTTTCTGATAGTTGATTTTCAATAATTCATAATAAATTCATTTCTTATCCAAAAATTACGAATTATATATCAATAAATTCCATTATTTCTCTAGTTTGCAAATATATAATTTTCGTAAATCTTTTGACTCTGGTTTGATTCTCTGATTTTGCAGAACATCTACTGCTGGTCAAAGTCAAATGCTTTGACTTTGACTTTTGACTTTTCTCTGTCAAATCCGAGATTTAAATTCTTAAAACTTCTTATTTACCTTATTTATATCATTTCCATATTTTACATCTTATTTTATCCTATTTGAAACTCCTTTTAAACCTAAGTTTGACCAAGTCAACTCTGCGATTAAAGTCAACCTTGCTATCGGTGGATCGACCCGATACTTACCCAATACTTGATTATTATATCTTGTCTTTGTGAGTTCAGTTTTATAAATTTTTTTTGACCCTCGTCTTTGTGTTTTAACGACGCACGAAAATGACACGTCAAGCATCAGCCACAGTTTTTGTCTTGTTAGGCGGCGAAAAAGGTAATCCTTTTTGTCATTGGTCCACATAGGTGTGCCTGAAAAAGAGAGAATTAAATGCATTGGCTTATTAGGTGGGAGAAACTCCCTCTTTTTTTTCATTGACCGCCGCCTCCTCGACTGGCGTGCATCGAGTTAAGCGGAAGAAAGACACTTTTGTCTTATTAGGCGGGAGAGAGTATTTCCATTTTCATTGGCTGCTGCCCTGACTGACACGTGTCTTGATTTCCGCCGTTCTTATTGAATCCAACGCCCGTCGTGCGTCCATGTCACTTGAAAAGAGAAACCGTGTGGGAACATTGTCCCACACGGAGAAAATGGGCGCGTTTATCGCGCTTAAATAGGGGGAGGAATTATAGTAAATAGCCAGTTCTAAGAATAGGCTTATATGTACGATAACCTATGAATATTATAATATATATGACACGTGTACACGTGTCACCCATGCGCCACGTGGGCCATCCGCGGCCCTGCCACGTGGCCTCAGAGCCACGTCGCATCCACCGGTGGTCCCGTGTGCCATGTCACCGCCTTGCCACGTCATTGCCTCGCCACGTCAGCTTACAGGGACCAAATTACCCCCCCTTTTTAGCGATTTTAACAAGGAAATTAATCAAAAAATTACTTTAAAATTCAAATAAAAATCGAAAAAGGGCTATAACTTTAGAAAATCACATCTTAAAATATACAACTCCTTTTTAATCCAAATTTTCTCCATTGGATCACAAGTTCTTTTCTCTTTAATATCATGTCATTTAAAATATATTTAGAAAGAAGAAATCAAGATGACTTATAATTTACTTAAATCATTTTTCATTAAACCTTCTAAATAATAAATTCATCCTAAAATCATCCTTCCAATCATTTACTAAAGTCAAAACTCATTCAATAACAGAGATTAACTTCTTTTAATTTAAAGAAAAGATTAGTCATCTATTAGGCATGAAATTATCCCTAATTAATGCATAAATATCAACTTTAGTGAAATGACATACCAATGGAGAAAATTCCTAAAAAGTATGATAACATGCATCATATTCACATAAAATAAGCATGAATATGAGTTAATTAGGATAAGAATTCAAGTTATAAATGCATGTTATCAAAGTCCATTGGGTGTATTTAATCTCAACCGTTGTTACTCCTCTAATGAATGTCTGAGATTAAATCATTTTAAAACCAATCGTCGTCCAATCAGATGTTGTCATGTCCCGCGGCTTTAATTAAATGCCCGAATCGAATGCTTCCTATCTAAATATTACTAGGTTATAGTAAATCATAAAAAGGATGCTTATCCCACTAATTACACACTTGCACACATGTGCACACGTGCGCACACGCTATGTGGCAACACATTATCGTCCCCGCCACGTCAGCTGCCATGTTAGCATGAGATATACAAGCGACAATTTATTACTATTATTTAATAAAAAATTTATATAAATCCAATAAATAACAAGAGAATAAATTTTTGTTTAAAAAATGCACATCTTTCTCGGAATATAAAACTTAGAAAAATAAATGAATGTATAAAAGTATTTTATCTTATTATTTAACATTAAAACCCATTTAAAATCTCAAATATATATGAGAATAATCTACTCTAAAGAATATTCTTTAATGATGCATAATTATCAATAAAGTTATGCATTTTGAGATTATAACTTTAAAATGCATAAAATGATAGACATGCTATCAAAGTATGATAACATGCATAAGAATGAAATGTTTTATACCTAAATTTTGGTGGCGTACGATCCTCGTCGCCACCAAGACACGATACCACGACGCCAGAGGAGCCCTTTTGCGCGCGAGGATCTATCCACTTATCTTTATTTCTTTATTATGAACTGTTGACCCGCACGTGTTTAAGCGGGTCCTCGCTTATTTCCGTCTCCTTTTTAGGCTTCCGGGTAGGTTTCCCTTTTTTGGGATCCTATTCGTAAGGCCATTCTTCTTTGTGAAGCTTATTTCTTCTATGAGCATGTTTAGGTGTTGGGTTGTGGGCATCAAGTGGGCCCTTTCCCCTCTCGGCCTATTATGGGCTCTATAAGAGGGGAAGGGACCCCCCCACAAACCCTAGCTGTCATTTGAAAAAAGAAACAAGTGATCTCCCTCTCAAGTGGCTACTCAAGGAAGGCCAGGGAAGGAGTCCAACCATTGTCGCCGCCGCCGCCACCGCCGCACGCCTCTGTGCTGCCACCGCCGTCGTGATAACCACCGCCACGACGACCACCACCACTCCTTGCCCTGGCCACAGTTCTTCTCTGCCATCATTGCGACGCCGCCGTCCTCAAGCTGCCACCGCCGCCGCCTCCGGACCGCCGCGCCGCCATCCCCTCCACCTTCTCCAGTCATCTTCTTCCCCGTGCTCACCTCCCGCTCCCTTCCATGAACCACCAACTGCAGCTCCTCCTCCTCCACAGTCCCCTCTCGCTGCCGCTCACCATCCTCCTCCCCTCTCATTCCAGCGATGTGATAACATGCATTTATAACTTGAATTCTTATCCTAATTAACTCATATTCATGCTTAGTTTATGTGAATATGATGCATGTTATAATAATTTTTAGGATTTTTCTCCATGGGCATGTCATTTCACTAAAGTTGATATGCATGCATAAATTAGGGATAATTTCATGCTTGATAGATGATTAATCTTTTGTTAAGTTTAAATTAATAGAAGTTAATCTCTTGTATTGAATGATTTTTGAATTTAGTAAATGTTTGGAATGATAATT
>CM044112.1:8831635-9023286 GCA_024174645.1 Lemna minuta
CATGAAATGATAGATATGCAATCAAAGTATGATAACATGCATAAGAATGAAATGTTTTATACCTAAATTTCTATTAATCATCACATAATTACATGTATAAATTGCATGTTATCAATCATATAGATAATTAGGACTATCATTTAGTAATAATCATATCATTTGAAGCATAGACAAAGGATCATTCTAGGGGTAGATAGTTTCAATTGGTGCATTACCAATACATTCAAGGGCCAATACGTCAAATTTTAGAGTCAAAGGTAGAAGCTTAAGTCAAAAGAAAAAGCCTAAGTCAAAGGCATTAGTCAAAGTAAAAAACATACGTCAAAGCAACTTATCAGGTAATTTTAGTTTCATCAATTCCCTTCTTATAGTTTTCTTATTTTAAATCCAAGTGATTTGAAGTTAATTTTTTATTATTTATTTAGTTTGAATTCCTCGACTATATACGTTTTTTGTTTTGAGCTTCTAGGAGGAATTAGGGTAGACATGATCACACGCACACACTACGTTGACTCAAGGTGAGTTGTATTTACTAATGAGGGCAAGGGGGAGAAATTTAGGGGAATCGGTGCCACAAAAGACAAGTCTAGGGAGTTGATTAAAAAGACAACTTGAGATGTAATTTTTCTTCACCTTGCAAGTTCACGCGAGATAGGGGGCGAGCGACCTACTTGAAGTGTGCGTGGATCAGCGACGACACTCAGGACTTTAGAGAGGTAGGTCGGCCTGAATGGGAGTAGGGAGCGGCGTGCGGAGCTCTGGGAGTCGACCTGTGGGAGCCGAGATGAGCAGCAGCATAGAAAAGGATGACAACAAAGTGAGTTTACTAACTGAGAGCGTAAGTGGGTCAAATCAAAAGCTAATGTTTGAACGTTGATATAACTAGTCCGTCTAGTCAATAATTCTTGTGGGGGGATTAACAAGGAGAGGAGTGACTCCGGGGGGATGATAACATGCATATTTAACTTAAATTCTTATATTATTTAACTAATATTCATGCTTATTTTATGTAATTATGATGCATGATATCATAGTTTTATGAATTTTCTCCATTGGTATGTCATTTTAATAAAGTCCATATTTATGCATTATTGATATTTAATTATGTGTTTTATTATGTTTAATTATGTGTTTCATATTTAATTATTTGTTTTATTGATGTTTGATCTTTTACAAGGTTAAATAATTAGAAATTAACCATTTTCCTTAAGTTATTTTGACTTTAGCTGATAATTGAAAGAATTAATTTCAAGAAGAGAGTCATGGGATGCTATAAAGTATAATTTTTAAGAGATTATTTAAGATTATTTTGAATTCATCTAATTTTCTTGTTAGAATTTATATTTTTAGGTAAAATGATATTAAAGATGAAGAAATTTTGTGATCCAATAAATAAAAAAATTGAGTAAAAAAAGAGTTATATAAAGAATGATATGAATTTTTAAATTTTATAGAATTTTATAGATTTTATTTTGATTTTTTAAGCATTTTTTCTAGATTTAATTCCTTTAAAAAAGGGGGCAAAAACTTAGGAGATCATGGACATCGTGGCCCACTTAAATTGTGCAATCTCAGGCGTTGAATCATCCTTCAGTGAATCGGACGGTCCATGATTTTCGCAATCAAATTTCCTATAAAAACGATGTTCTTCCTTTCTAAACTCAACTTTTGGTCGAATTCTGAAGAAATTAAGCGATTTTGAAGGAAGATCTTAAGCGATCTTTGTGATTTTATTGCTACTTAGACTCAATTCTGCATTCATTGAAGCAAGTTAATCACGAATTATTGCAAGAAAGCGCTCGGAATCTCTCCTTGAACGTTGAACGCACGTAACGAAGAAACCAAAGAAATACTCTACGATCCACACAATTTGAAGCCCGATCTTCACGTCAATCGGGTATGTAGTGTGATTCATTTTTAATCCTTATAATTTATATAGTTTAGATTAGATTTAGATAGTTAATTTTATTTTAGAAATCGAATTATTTATCGTTTAGCCCAAATTTGAGTGCGGATTTTTGCTGATTTTGAAACAAGGATTTCTCCCACATCTTAAGTTAGAATTGTTTGATTTTGGTTTCATTGGTTTTCTTGTTTCATCATCTTTCCATGGATATCTAATTCGTAAAATTTCATCACCGTTTGACCTTTCAATTTGACATATGACCATCGACTATTTATTTTCAATCTAAATTTGGGTATTGAATTATGGGGACAATTACACTTAAAATATAAGGTGAAATTTGACAATTTTAATTTTCCTGAAATCCTATGATCATTGGCTTTCTATTTATATATGAATCTCTTGATTTTGATATCATTTGGTTAGTCAATTTGATGATTGTTACCAAAGTATTTATTTTGGGATTTTTCTGATCTTTGATTTTCAATAAATCATAATAAATCGAATTCTTGTCTTTAAAAATTACGAATTATGTATAAAAAAATTTCATTTTCTCTCTAGTTTCTGAATATATTCTTTTTATAATATTTTATTATCTTTTTTCCTCTGATTTTACAAAAAGTCAAATGTCAAGGTCAAAGCATTGACTTTGACCAACTATTTCTTCGTCAAATCATTTTATAAATTCTTAAAATATCTTTTCTCATATATTTATATGAGTTTTTATTAATTATATATCACTTTCATTTCTCAAAATCTCTATTTAAACCTAAGTTTGAGCAAGTCAACTCTTCGATCAAAGTCAACCGTGTTCTCTGTGGATTGACCCAATCGTTTACACTATACTTGATTTCATATTTTTTGTTATTTTAAGTTAGGAATTTTTTTTTGACTGACGTTTGTGTGTTTTCAACGACTGCATAAATCGCATCATCAGGGGACCATCTACTCCTTGGACTAGCGCGGGGGTTTGGATACCCTATCCAATATAAAAAATCTAGTGCACAAGAAATGTGACGATTTGAGAGTATAATAAAAAAATTCAGAAAAACTAGAAAAATATAAATATTTAAAAGATAATAACTCACCCCCCTCTTAGTGAATTCACCCTCCAATTAGGAATTTTCAAACATTCATGTGTGTGATGAAAATGAAGCTATTTTTCTCTACTCTTCAGGACCAAATTAAGGATTGGTCCTTAAAGTTAGGCGAAAGAATTCACCTCTTGGGATGAAAATGGAGGAAGAATTCTTGAGGGAAATTATTTTTGTGGGTAAGACAAATGCCACACAAAAAGCGATGCTTGAATTCAAATGTACATGTGAATTCATACGCACATGAATTCACATGTAAATGGATCAGATGAGCTCTTTCATGAGGCATGGGAGATATTTAGAGACTTCACTTGGGAGGGTATCCATTATTGAGCTTCTACTCATGACTTAGCGCAAACTCTTATGGTGGACTAGGAGACATCTCCAAAGGCTTATCACTCAAGATGCTCTAGAACGGCCCACCTCATGCTTCTCCTTGTTTTTTCTCTAGAACATATGGATCGCTGCCTTCTTCACCTTCTTTCCCTAGCATCCTTACCCTAGAGATCTTGGTGTTAGAGAGGATCAGCATCTAGCCTATTGATACATTAAATTATCGTCATCTTGAGGAATTGTGCCTGAACATGAGTTGTCTAAGCCTGGCCTCTAGGTTTTCATGTGTCCATTTGAGGCCCTATAGAGGTCTAGGTAAACCTCTGGTATCCACATCATTCGGGAATGTATGCAACTTGACCCCCACCATGTTTAGGTCAATGTATATAGTAAAGAGCTGAGGGAACGAGGATCATTGATCTGAATCATCATAGTGATTGACTGTGATGATTAGATAAAGTAAGCTTTGATCAATCAGTGATCACTCCCTTATAATAATGATCAAAATGAGGGTTTGGAACTCATATTCTAAAAACAAGAATGAGGGTTTATGGGGTAATTTTCTTTATAAATTTTAAACTTAATCTCTAATTAGTGGTGATCGTTGATTTGATCTTCATCAGATTGAAGTGTCTTCAATCATCAGATGAACATAGATCACTAAGACGATCAGATTCTCTTAATGATTGTCACGATTTGTTGATCAATTGAATTCATTGATCAGCCAATGGTGGACCATGATCAAGATGATCAGATGGGCTCGAATCGATGAAAGTCTACTCTGATCTATTTGCAGGTGAAGCTGTCCCATTGGCTTCAGTGCGACAGGCCAAATTGAAAAAAGTTAACAGCAATTCTCTCTCTCTCTCTTTCTCTCAGAGAGCTTCACGCTTGATCGGATTGCCCTTACAGAGAGCTATAGGGGAGAGGAAATTGGGAATACGCAAGGGTAAGGATTATGGGGACTGGCCGCCATCACGGCTAGAACTCTGCGTGCAACAAACCTTCAGATAAATCCTATCACGGAAACAAAAGCTTCTCCCTCCGGCGCCAATCTGTCTGCCAGGATCTCCTGCTTTTCTCACTCTATCGGCAACAAACCTTCAGATAAATCCTATCACAGAAACAAAAGCTTCTCCCCCTCGGCGCCCATCTGTCTGCCAGTATTTCCTGCTTTTCTCACTCTATCTTTCATCATCTGCTCTTAGGCGATTTTCTCGTTTTAAAAAGTTATGTCGACGACTCAGGTAGTGGTCAACGGGAACGTCGACTCCAAAGCAAACACTAAACGTGGTGTGTTAGACCCCCGTTCGGTGCGTTGGAGCCCTCAAATCCCAAGCCCCACCGATTTCCCAAAGTGAGGCTCAAACTCGCATTACCTTCAAAGTTTTACCACGAATCATCTCTCTCTCTCTCTTTCTCTAGACCTTGCTCCGGATTCTGACGAGCCTGGCGAGCGTCTCCTGAGCAGCCATGGTGAGAACATGTCCATGCCCGAGCATCACGGTTCTGATGCTGATGCACGTGCGGCATAGCTCCTCCCCGCTATCAAAATATCCTGCTCTTAGAAGCAGCTTCGCTCTCGTCTCCAGTACGCTCGCCTTCAACAGCGTCACCTCCTTCCACACCATCTCCTCCTCTCTCTGCAACCTCCCCTTCTTCCAACACCTCCCAGAATTATTCGTCGAAGAAGAAGAATTACACCATCCCTGAGCTCTCGTCACAAACCTCTTCTCTTCTTCCTCTAATGCTCCGGTGCAATTCTTCAGAACCTCCATTGCGGAACTGCACCTCGAGAAGGAAACGAAAGCTTTGACCGCCGCCGGCATCGCTATCTTCTTTATGAAGACCACCATTTCCTTCGCCGACAAATGAACCAGAGGCGGCTCCGTCTTGTACCCGAAGACCAGAAATATCGCTGCCCAGATATTTTCCCCGTTCATCTCTCCCGCTTTCCTCAAAACCTTCATTAATGAAGGCGGCTCGAGAGATCTCCTCCTCGCAGCGAAGGATCTGGTTATGTGATGGAGCTGAATCCACAGACCCGGCTGCCTGGTTGACCGTCTGGCTAAACCCAACTTTACTGCAATTAGAGCTCCTTCGATCTCGCTGCCTCGAGCCAGGGTTTTAGTAAAGCGAGGGGAGAAGCAGCTTGAATCAGGGTTTTGCTTGCCGGCAGCGGAACGGAGAAAACTCGCAGAGATCGCCGCAGGCGCGAACCATGCGCCGGAAAGAATCATTCTCGAGCCGAAGCTTCCTTTTCTGTCTATCACCGCCATGCAAAAAATTAAGATCTTGATCAAGAACGGATTTTTATCCTCGCTAACTTCCTCGCTCACAGGTGCTCGGTCAATGGCCTCCAGAAGCTCCACCGGCGATAACCCTAGAAAAGTCAACAGACCCCCAACGACCGTCAACCCAAAAGTCAACCCTCCGAGCTTCTCCCAGACCTTGCGGAGAGTTTCCGGCTGGTCCGCGTCCTTCTTCATCAAAGTCAACGCCTCCGCCATTCCCAGCGACTGTAACTGAACAAGCTCTAGATTCATCACTCTCTGCAGTCTAGAGGTGATGATGACGTGGCTGGCTCCGGTATTCTTGGGGATTAGGTCGCAGAGATCCTTCCCTTCCCACCACTCTCTCTCCGACTCCAAATTATCTATTACCAGTAGATAAGGTATCTCCCTGAAAATCTCCTTCTTCAACCTCTGGAAAGCCTCCAGCTCTTGCTCCTCGAAGCTCTTTATCCTCCCTCTCTCCTTGTCGCTCTCCGCGCTGATGTCGATCTCCAGCTTCCTCGCAAGACTTAAAAGATTCTGCCGCAAATACTTTGCTTCCCCGCCGACCCAAAGCACCATTTTGTACCTTTGAGAGAATCTGTAAGCGAACTCGAGAGCGAGCTCCGTCTTCCCCATTCCGGCTTCCCCTCCGACGTGAACTTTTCCTCCTCCGGGGAGCTTTACTCTCCGGTGCTTCGATCGTACTAGAGCTCCTTCTCTCTCGAAAAAGAACGACTCCATCTCCGAGAGCTCCTTCTCTCTCCCCACGAAATATTTGCACCGAAGAAAAGGGAGCTCTCCGGAAAACTCAGACCAATAAAAAGGCTTAGTGTTCCTCCCGAGCTTCGAACTCAGGAACTTGACTGCTCTGCAAATGCAGCTCCTCCAGTTGCTCTCCTCCGCTCGGAGCTTTACATCGTTGACCTTTGTCAACGCTTCGAGAACTTGCTTGTCTTCTAGCGTGGAGATATCTTCTACATCGCAGTCGAACCAGATGGGCACCAAGTTCTTCTTCTGCGAGAAGAATCTGATCTCCTCGAGGGCAAAAGGGTCAAGGACGGAGGAAGGGGTGACGATCACCACCCCGAAATTAGCGGCGCAGATTATCCGGTCGGCGATCTCGCGGCTCTGAACGTCCGAGTAGTTTCCCCTGTCAGCGACGAAGGCGGCGATGCCGTGGAGCTCGAGCTCCGATCTGAGCCACTTGCTGAAACGGGAGAGAGTAGGGTTAGGGTTAGGATTAGGGCAAGGATAGTGGTAGCCGATGAAGACGTCGCAGCTGCGGAGCTTGGCGGTGCATGAAGGGGAGAGGGAGGCCTTGGAGAAGGAGACACGTGGCACGGGGAAAGAAAAGGAGATCCGCGGTTGCGCCGCCTCTGGAAGTTGATCGTCGTAGCTTTCCGACGGGGGCGTGAGGGAGGTGCTAGGGAGATCGTCGGAGGAGGTGGTAGCGGTCGTCGTTGACCCAGAGGCGTTGACCGGGGGAAAGAAGGCTCTTGGAGAAATGTATGGTGATTGGAGAGCGGAAACGAAGGCTGAAGATGGAGGGGAGATGGCGGGAGAGATGGGCGTGTAATTGGAATTTGGATCTGAGATTCTAACGGTTAGGGTTTTAGGGTTTGGTAGGGAAAGGTCTTCGGGAGCTTCCATGGAGAAGAACCTGTCATCTTCTTCCATGACTAGGAAAGTATAATGATAACAGAGGGATGAAGCCCTAAAAAGAGACGCTATCAGGACGAGGAAGAGGACGATGACGAGGTTAAGGGTGCTCCAAATCTCGAGAAGGGATGGGAATCTAAATGCATGGGGGATTGAATAATGAATTTGGGGCGTTATTTGAAATAGTAGTTTCAAGGAGGGCCGAGTGTGTTTGACTGAAGTTTGACCGGAGCATCGATCTCGCTATTTTATGGCTCCCACTGCAGAGATTGAAACCCTAGAATCTTTTGACGATATAGGGCACTGGGTATTTCTTTGACCTAGAAAAGATAGGGTTTTCGAAGGGGTTTTCTCATAATCAAACTGGGCTCGGAATAAAAAAAGGGGTTGCTGCAACAGTCGACTCTTGAGGATTCCTTGAAAAGACCTCACCGTTCATGGGCAATTGACTCTTTTTATCTAGCTCCCGTTTCGTAATCATGCTCATTCACCTGAATCAATCTCGCCCGCGACAGAGATCGCGTCTATTCCGGGCCGTAACTGCCCAATCAAAATCAGGATTTCGACTAATGTATGAGGAACAGGAGGGAATCATTTTTGCTTTATCATTCAGAGCTTCAGATGGGCTGGCATCCTCGGTGGAGCGTCTGATTCTAGTCAATATCCGGGTTTTCCAGGTGCTGTCGCTTCGTAGGACTCCCACGACTTCGACTCTCGTTACTGTAAGACAGAGAAGGACAGAGTGAGAGAGAGATAAGGTAATAAAGATGACCAGTCTCGACAGCATCGCCATCACTTTTTTAAGGAAAAAGCGCACATTTCAAAACAACGAAACAGATTACTTTACGTTGCAGTTGCAGGGAGAGAGAGCGAGAGAGAGAGAGAGAGAGAGGCACCTATCTGGACTAGCTAGGCGCTAGCGCAGTGAATGGTCGATCATGTGGGAGACAAATAAGGCAGAATCAGTGTTTGGCATTGATCTGACTGAATTAACACCACTTTAAATCCTTCTTTCTCTCTCAATGGTGAAATGGAGAATGAAGAAAGAGGCCACCAGCTTCCTTTAGAATTCAAACCCAGTTTGTATGAAGCGATGTATCTGCGGTACTCTTCCAACTCCATCTCCAGCTTCTCAATGTGCAGCCCCGTGTGCTCCAGAGACTGTTCAAACTTGTACTTTTCTAGAGCCTGAAAAGAGTCACGAGCACAGATCCACCATCATCAGCACCGAAAAAGAAAGAAATAGATAAATATAGAGAGGACCGGAGAAGGGAGAGAGAGGGGAGTTGGTATATAATTAGATGGGTAGAGAGAAGCGGTCTTCTTGGGTAGATGGCGAGAGAGAGAAAGAGAGAGAAAGAGTGTGTGTGTGTGTGTGTGGGTCATAGAATTAGATAGGTAGAAGAAAGGGAGAAAGAAAGAGGTCTTCTCTGTTAGTAAGGGGAGGGGAGAGAGAGAGTTGGGTAGATAGCTGAACTCGTAGATTAAGAGAGAGTTGGGTAGAAAGAGGTCTTCCATAGTAGATTAAGAGAGAGTCTCTCTCGTATGATTAGATAGGTAGAGAGAAAGAGGTTTTCTCTGGTAGGCATGTATATGTATATATATATATATATACACATTGTAGTAAGGGAGGGGAGAGAGCGAGAGAGAGAGAGAGAGAGAGAGAGAGAGAGAGAGCTAGCTAAAGTCGTAGACAGAAGAGAGGTCCTCCATGGTAGAGTGATAGAGAGCGTCGCACAGCTGATTAGATTGGTAGAGGGGTATAGAGAAAACGATCTTCTCTGGTAGAGAGAGAGCACCTTCTGCTTTGAAAGGGTACCAGGAGGGGACATAACTTGCGGTTGCACATAGTTCTTCCCCCTGTAGAATATGATAGTTTGGTCGCCCGTTATATCAATAATCACGCCTTTACTCAGCCTGGATATCTCTTCAGCGTAAGCATGAACTTGACCAGGTCTACACGGTCTACATACGACCTTAACTGTCTCGTGCTTCTTCCAGTGAAGGTGCATGTTCAACACCACACCTCCGAAGACTCCGCGTCTTCCCACATTCACGTAGTTCTTCTTCTTCTCGCCCGTTCGCTTGAGATAGAACCGCTCCTCCTCGGTCAAACTTTCCGGATCGTTGACCAAGTCAACGACCCCAGGCGTCTCGTATTTTCTCAGCTTCTCTATCAGCCATTCTTCCTTCCTCTTTGCCTGAAATAACGCATTTTTTAAATCAATAAATGAACGGAGATCACAAGATTAGAGATTTTGTTCTTCTTTTAGTACCTTTTGAAGTTTGTATTTGATTCTGACTTCTGGGTTTGGAGATTTCAGCTTCTTCTTGGCCTTCAAGCGGAAGAATCGGAGTTCTTTCAGCTTTGCCCTTTTCGATTTATTTACCCGCGTTAACTTTTCTTTGACTTTGACGCCATTTTGTTGGTCAACGGCGAATCTTGCTATGCGATCGCTGGAGATCAAAGTCACTGAAGGGCTTCTGGAAAATTTCGATTTCTCTTTGCCTTTTTCTGGAGGTGAGAAATAAGAATCCGCCATGTGTCTGATCTTCCGAGAATCAAGAGGGGAGGAAAAATGGCGATGAGACGAGAAACTTTGAATAGCTTGACAGACAGCTCTGAAACGAAGCCGGGAACCCATGAACTGGAAGCCCTAAAATTGTTCCAATGAGGTCAATTCTGGAAGAGATATGAAGGGCATAATCCGATGAACGAAATCCAATCAAATTGAAGAATGATGGAATTAATCTACGCCCGTAGGCTCCAAAAAAGATTGAAATACATCGACAAGTGTGCCAATAGCTTCGAGATTTCTCATCTGAAGGAAGCATCGTAGAAAACCAATAGGAAATAACACTTCAGCGAGTTCCATAAACGACCAAAACAAAATCTTAGCTAGGAAAAGACTGGCGACGGAAGTAGAGCGAAACCCATCAACGACAAGTCGACAACTATCGGTTTCTGACCTGTGTCCCGTTTCCTGCCCGCCGAGCATAACCGGGAAAGTCCGGCGTGAACAATTTCCATCACGGAATGTGCAGTGACACCGGGGAGGTTTAAGCCCTGATCTTTCAACTTATTTGCGACCTAGCCCTTTTTCTTTTGATATATGTTTATGCCTCAGGTCCACTTCTCACAATGAAAACCTTCAAGTTCTAACCACTCATGGAAACTGCTCACTCAATCCATAGACATTTTCTTTCTCACGTCACAAATCTCCTAAGTCGCATAAGAGTTTTACCTTAAATAGATGGGTTTCACTTCTCTGAGGTTTGGATCATGGAAAACTAGAATGGCCAAGATTGTGAAGTTATTTTTTTAAAAGAACTACGGAAAGTTTTTGGGGGAATGGGATCTAGAAGACTTCTCCAATCATACTTGAATACAAGTTCTAATCTTTTTCAGAGGGTAAATATTTCATCTTCTTTTATGGCTCTCTTGGTTGTGATTCAATATTTCACGTACTCTTCACATGAATAATTAATATCTCTCGTTTCAATGTCTCTCTTGTATAAAAGTCATAGTATGCTTCTAGATACAGGCCACTTGATTTGTGATCTCTCTACTTCTATGCTTTAGTTTAGTCTCATGTGTTGCCCATTGATTCATCCAATGAAAAGGTCTTTTGATAGGTCATTGCACATGTTTCTCCTTTGGTTGGCCAACGAAAAGGTAATTGTGATGCCCTTTAGCTTGCCGCCACATGTCTCTATGTTCTATGATCAGGTGAACTTCGTTCCAATAGATCCAATGCTCTTGTTTGATGTCGACGATCTAGTGCCTAAGATAATGCCGCATGTCCGTACAAAAGTTAGAGTTTTTTAGTCTCACATGTCAAAATTTAGAGTAAAATGTGTATCTAAAGAATAGAAATATTAGGGGCCTGATGGCATGGTAATGAAAAATGAACATCCTTTAACCAGGCACACGCATGGTGCAAGATGAGCATGCCATATAAGTGTGATGATATGAAACCGCGAGGTCTTGAATACACGTTGACTCGTGTCAAAAACAAGTTCCAAACTCACCAATTTAGAGAAATAATCACGAATCAAATAGTATAGAGGTGAATAAGGGTTGAATCCATAGAGAATTAAGGTATTTTCGAGGAACTCTTTGAAATTCGATCAAATCGGATAATAAATTGAGGTGAGAAATTAGAGATTTTAATATGTTTAGAAAGATAACTCAAAGACGAATCCGCGAAATCAAAAATCATAGAATTTGGATCAAGATACGTTGAGAAATCAATAAGAAAAAATTAGATAGAAAATACAAATGCGAAGAGAGAGAAAACCAAAATTAAATCTAAAATTTGACTAATTTACATTTCAAAATTGAAATATAATGTTATAGGAAGAGAGATTACGAGGAAAACACGAATTTTAACCCGAGATAGCGCTCGAATTGATCCACTTTCTCGATGTATCAAAGGATTTTCATTCCGCAAATTTGAAGACAATCGTCGGCATTCAAGAAGCGATTTCTCCCTATTCTCTCAACGAAATTTTACTTTCAAACACTCCTTGGACGCAGAAATTGATATAGAAGATGAAGAAAGAAAGAGATTCAAGGATTGAGACGTCTAAATAATTTGATTACTCGAAACACCCAAAAATGCTTTACATCGTCAAAGAACATGTGTAGTTATAGGGAGATTTGGGTGTAATCGTCACATCTGTCGTTTAATCTTCGATCAACAGCTTTGATGAAACGCTTGGATGTGAATCGTTAAATTTAAATCATGTATGTTTGATCGAAGATAGACCGCTGAGATTTTGCCAATTCGCGCTTGAAGAAGAAATGCATGCCATTTGATCTTCATCTGACGCTCTGGATGCATCCATGTGCCCATCAGGCGGTTTTAATCTCAGTCGTTATAACTCCTCAAATGAGCAGCTAAGATTAAAATATTTTAAAATGATTGATCGATGAATCGTTATGCGCCACGTACCCCCCAACTTAAGTGAAGATCAACGGCTTCAATTTAACAAGCGAATTTGATGCTTCTTGTTGCGCCACGTCACCTGCACACAAAAACGAAGAAAAAGAGTCCCACATGTCAGAAATAAAGGCAAATTGATAGGTATATAAGGTATGTGGATTAAGTGAGGTCGCTTCAATCTTGAGAAGTATGCTTTATCTCACTAATCACTCACACGCGAACATACACACATGCGCGCACACGAGCGAACACGCGTGCACACATGCCCACACACATATGCATGCGCCACGAGACACGTTCATATGCCACCACGTGGCAATGCCTTTTTGCCCGCGACACATCAGCACATGATAAAAATCTGATTTTTTATTCTTTTTTATTCAAAATAAATCCAAATAAATTCATAAAAAATTATAAAAAATCTAGAAAAATCCCTAAAAATTATAAAATGTTTATCTTTTAAAATATAACTCCAGATTAATCTAAATTTGTCTTTTTTGATCATAAATTGAATAATCTCTCATTCTAAAAAGTTGAATGTAATAAATTACAAGAGAAGAAATTTCTATTGTAAAAATACATTCATTTCTTTTAGAAAATTAAATCTAGAGGAATAAATGAGTGTATTAAAAAATGTTTTCTCTTATTATTAATCATTAAAACCTAATTATAATATGAAATATAAAGTGGGAATAATCTAATCTTAAGTATCTCCCTTAATTATTCATGATTTTCCCTAAAATAGTGCATTTTGATATTATAACTCAAATTTGTATTGAATGATAGATATACACTCAAAACATGATAACATGCATATGAATGGAATGTTTTATGCCTTAATTTGCATTAATAATAATATAATTTCATGTAGAAATTGCATGTTATCAAAGTGCAACTTGGACCCATTGGCACCCCATTACACATCAATGCTACACGTAGGTTCCATGTGTGCGATTGTGCCATCGCGGCCTCTACGAGGTTTACATGCATGCTTCAACATGGAAAAATTGTTGTATGAATAGTGGCATCTGTTTTCCTTATTATCCCTTTAAAAATTAAAATAGATTCAACAAAAATTGGAAAAATTTTGAGAAAATCCCTAAACATTCAACATCAAACATTCACATCTATTGATCTAGACATCATTTTGGCATGAAGTTTTTGCCATTTGGCTCCAAATCAAGTACCCTTTCTTTTCATACCACCTGAAAAAAAAAACAAGAAGAAGATAGAAATATCAAGAATTTTAATAAATTTGGTTCAACCTTTTAATTAAAAAGAAGAAGAAGAAGAAGTTAAAGCAAGTTATTTACCTTCTTCTCATTTTTGTTCATTTTCTTCTTTGCTCAAGGCCTAAAAACATAGAAACTCAAGAGAATGTGGATAATTCACAATTTTTTGACCTTGAAAAAGGTTCAACACAATTTAAGCACCAAATTAGCCCATTGTAAATGTAAAATGAGCAGAGTGAAGTGACATGATGAATGCAAAAGTTTCTTAAAGACATGATAATATGTATCATATTAGAAGAATCATGCATTAAAATAAGTTAATAACGACGAAAATGAATTTATATCAGTGGCACATTATTAGCAACCAAAGACACAACCGTATGACAATGTTGGTGTCTCTCTACATTGGAGATGTTGATGATGATGGGGTACATGTTGTGGATGCTTCGATGCACAGAGAGAGCCTGCCATTACCTTGCCTAGGTAAGCAAGTGTCATATAATTGAATATTTTGATTATGTATCATTGACTTAAAAAGGGAAGGGAGATTAATAGAAGGAGGTCGAAAATGATACACTTGGTTTGTGAGCAGCGTAGAAACACATATATCTGATGATGGGAGCACAAGAGGTAGTGATTGTTTTCAAGTGCTAAGAGTTCAACCATGCGGTTGTCACTACCACGACCAAAGAGGATTGATGTGGATGATGGAGAAGACATGCACCATTGTACTAAGTTTAGGTTGTTTTTCCTATTTGTGAGCACTTCTCCATGGGTGCTCTCTAATAACATGCAATTTATACATGAAATTATATGATTATTAATGCAAATTAAGACATAAAACATTCCATTCATATGCATGTTACCATGTTTTGAGTGCATATCTATCATTCTATGAAAATTTAAGTTATAATATCAAAATGTACTATTTTAGGAATAATCATGGATAGTTAAAGAGAAAATATTTAAAGACTAGATTATTGTCATCTATATTTGAGATTAAAACTAGGTTTCAATATTAAATAATAAGAGAAAATAATTTTTATATACTCTTTTTTCTACCTTTTTTCTAAAGGAAATGAGTATATTTTTGAAATAAAAATTTATTCTCTTATTATTTCTTGAATTTAACCTTTTTAGAATGATAGATTATATATTTTTATTAAAAAAGATAAATTTGGATTAATTTGGAGTTGTATTTTGAAATATATGAAATTTTCTATTTTTTAGGGATTTTCTAGAATTTTTTTGATTTTTTATAAATTTATTTATATTTATTTTGAGTAAAAAAAAATAAAAAAATCATTAAAAATTGTGAGCTGCTGTGGCAGCTGACAAGGCAGATTGGATTACGTGTAGTCACGTGGTGGCCTGTGCGTTGACCATGTGGCGCACGTGTGTGTATGTGTTTATGTGTTTACGCGCATCATTAGTGGGTTAAGCATCCATTAGTAGATTTTTGCTAACCCACAAATACCACGCGCTTTATATACACATCATTTTGCCTTGATTTTTATCATGTGGGATTATTTGTGTTTATTTTTATTCGCAGGTGACATGCCACAATCTCGAGCAAACGATTGCGTGATTTAATCGTGATCGTCGATTTTCACTTACTCAAAGAAAATTAACGCGAATTAATCTCAGCCGCTCATCTTGGGAGTTTTAACAGTCGAGATTAAAATCACCCGATGTATTCTAGTGGACACGTAGACTCATCTCGAATGCTCGATGAAGATCAAATGATAGACGTTAAGCGACGCTTCTTCTTCACGCATGACGAAAAATGAGCGCTCCATCTTTGATTGAACGGATGCGACTTAGCAAAAATGATTCGCATCCAAGCGTTTCATCTAATCCGTTAGACGAGACGAGACTGCGAGGTCGTTGATTTCACACGGTATCGCGTCAAAAATTATTCCGAACTTACCAATTTTAAGAAATTAACTCGAATTGAAGGGTATAATGGTAAATATGGGTCGAATCCACAGGGAAATAAGGAATTTATTGATGTGATCTTCGAATTTGATCAAATCAGACAAGAAATTGATGGTAGAAATTGGTTAAAATGGTATTTTATGAAAGATAACTTCAAAACGAATCCACGTAATCAAAAATCATCAAAAATGATCTTGATTTCGTGGAGAAATCGAAAATTTAAGTGGAGAGAAATTTCGGAATGTAAAAATCGCAATTTTGAAATAAATTTGATGAAATTAAATCGTAAATCCTAATCTAAACAGAAATTAAACCTAAATGGAAGATTAGGAAGAAAAAACCGCTTCCACTAATCCCCGATTGCAATCAAATCGCGGCGATTAAGCCTCTTAATCGCGAAGAACAAGAAGAACGCGATCGGTGGATTCAAGCTGCGATTTCTCCTTCGATTCTCCACCAAATCTTGACTTCAACCCCTCCATGGATGCGGAAATGAGAGAGGAAGAGGATGGAATCAAGAGAAACGAGAGAGAGGGTGTCTAGACAGCTCAATTGGATTGAAATCTTAACTCGGATGCTTACAAACGATGAAGAGCAAGTCTTTTTATAGGGTTTTTTGATCGTAACCGTCCGATCGTTTCGATCGACGGTTACGATGAAACGTCCACAATGGACCGTTTCTGAAAATGTCGTGGCCGTCCGATCTTGATCAACGGTCCGGATGCATCCGCGCGATTAAACGTTATAAACGCTTGATTTTGTCGACGTTGGATTGCGATCCGACGATCGTGATTCTTCCCCGCCAATCTTTAATCGTGACCGTTATAATGCCTTTGATAAAGGCATGTGTGCATGATTTTGATCGATGATCCGCGCTCCACGCGATCGACGCGTGGATTTCAAAACGCCGACGATCCGACGCTTCGCGAGCAGCCACATCACCTGCATCGAAAACACTGTGTGGGACTTAGTCCCACATGGAATGAATTAAAGCGTTTCGTCGAGTTTATAGCACCCGACATTTAAGAGCGTTTGAATACCCTTCCGGACTACGGAAGGCTTAAATGCCTATATATAAGTTAAAACTATATGAATATATAAATATGTACAATGCGCCACGTAGGCGCTGCGCGGGTCCGCGTGGCGCTGCCACGTGGCCTTGCATGCCACGTCACATCCACGCGGGTCCCGCGCAGATTAAACCCACTTTTTAATCATTAAAAATCAAATTTAGTTCAGAAAAATCAAGAAAAAATCTTAAAAATTGTAAAATCCATAACTTTAAAAATATAACTCCAAATTAATCTAAATTTCTTTCATTTGATCTGAAATTTAATTATCTATTATTCTAAAAAGTCAAATTTAATAAATAACAAAAGTTTAAATTATTATTTCAAAAATACATTCATTTATTAAGATTTTAAACTTTAGAAAATGAAATAAATGTTTTATAAAAATGATTTCTCTTGTTATTTTAATTTAAAAACACTTGTAATCTCAAGAAAAAGATGGGTTATCAAATTATTAAATTCTAATTTATCAAAATTAACCCTAATTTAAAGTATTTTGAGATTATGATGACTTTTTCATATAATAATAGAAAAATACATATAAGTATGATAACATGCATAGAAATAAAATCATTTATACTTTAATATGCATCAAAAATCATGTTTTTATGATGTAAATATAGCATGTTATCACCGTTGCCTGAAGATGGAGAGCCAAATCAAACGACCATGTCCAATTTAGCATATAAATACACATGTTCTTCAATGATGTAAACCATTTGAGGGTGTTTTAGTAAATCAAACTATTTAGACATCTCAATCCTTGAATCTCTTTCTTTCTTTCACTTCTAGATCAATTTTTGTGTACAAAGAGTCTTTTAAAGTGAGATTTTGTGGAGAGAATAGGGAGAAATCGATTCTTGAATGTCGACGATCGTCTTCAAATTCACAAAAGGAAAAGCCTTTGATCAGGCGACCAATTGGATCATTTCGAGCACTATCTCAAGTTAGAATTCATGTTTTCCTCCTAATCTTTCTTCTTATAACATTCGATTTCAATTTTGAATCGTTGATTAGTCAAATTTTAGATTTAAATTTGATTTTCTCTCTCTTCGTGTTCTGATTTTCTACCTAATTTTTGCTTATTGGTTTCTCCATGAATCTTAATATAATTTATGTGATTTTTGATTCCGTGGATTTTGTCTTTGAGTTATCTTTCTAAAACTTTCAAAATCCCTAATTTTTTACATCAATTCATTGTCTGATTTGATCAAATTTGAAGGAATACTTTGAAAATACCTTAATTCTTTGTGGATTCGACCATTATTTCACCATCAAAACTATCTAAATCATGATTGTTTCTTCAAATTGGTGAGTTTAGAACTTATTTTGACATTTCTCTGTGTGTATTCAATGACCTCGCTGATTCGTTTTGTCACTCTCCATCAATGTGGATACACTTGCTTCTATGTCTATATTGTCTGCTACAAAGTGGGCCATCTCTCAACTATGGGTGTCTCTTAAATATAACGTTCTAGTTGACATGGATACTTCATATTCCTATAATGGAGAATAATCCATTGGAGGAAGTGAGAATATACCACCTCTCTCTAGTGGTGATGTTTATGAGGTATTACGAGAGAGATATTATAGAGTTATTCCCATCTCTCAACTAGTGATGAAGACAATAATGATGGCTTGAGTGAAGAGTAGCTGATTAGGGGCTTGATAAGACAACTATTAAAAGTCCTTGCTAAACTTAAGTGATGATTATTTGAGTATAATCGTGATCAAGGGTTAATTCCAACACAGTCTTCAACACTTGGATGAATTTGATTTAATTACACAAATAAATTAGCAAAGGATAAAATAGTATATTTAGAAACATAATTCAAATGTAGTTCCATTTAATTAATCCCACATAAATAAATTTTAAATCAAGGAAGGAATCAATGGGAAAATTTACGAGAGAAATCACAATTCAGGAGAGATAAAATGAAGACATGAATGAAGAACAATTAACCCAAACTTCAAAAAGTAAATCTAAAAGTATACAGTCATGACATAGAAAACTCGAATAAGCCAAATTAAAATCATTACGAAATTGACCCAATTAAAGTTCTAGATCAAATGCTTTTATACTGAAGTGTTTTGGGCATGTTCAGGAGTTGAAGTTGCTAATCCTATTTTGATTCTAGTTGGAATCTTGATTTCTAAAAATCAATAGAAGCATAAATATTTATGATTTAGAGTTTACGCAAGTTTTCAAACCATTCTAATCAAGATTTGCAAGGATATCTCTCCTTGATTTACCACAACACGAGTCAACCTAGGAGAAATGTATCATCTCTCCTACCACAACAACGAGGCATCAACTAGGCTCAATTTTTTCATACATGTATCATCTCTAGAAGAGAAATATATTACATGTAAGAAATGGCTAAAAATGGCATGGATTTTTTATTTTTATTAGGTGAAAATCAATAGTCACAAAAATTCCTTTTGTCTTCACCATTTTCGAGAAAATTGCTACAAAAATTCAGCCATCATATTATGATTTGATGCTTTGGGAGAATCCATGTTGTGTGAGGAAATCAGATCACGCAAAAATTCTTCATCATTGATCTAGTTTTGATAAGATCCATGGCCAAGATTTATCCATGTGGCAATTACGTTGTAAGGCCATGATCTCCTTGCATTTCAGCATACTTAAAACTCCCTAGATTTGGATCTACCAATCAAAGCAAACCACATAGCCCCAGAAATTAGATCAACACCTAAGATTTAATCTCTAGATCTGACTCTCCTCATTGTGCCAAGTTTCCTTAAAAAAGATGTTATCCGACATGGAATAATTTAAAAAATTAGGTACTGTATAATTAGAAAGTCCCTTTGGGAAATTAACATAAAATTATAACTTATACTCCCCTTAATCGTGTGGTGCCCTTAGTCATTGCCATGTGCAGCCAAATGTGCCCACTGCCATGTGTTGGGATATGAGGCTTGACAAACCCTCCCAATCTGCTGTGGAAGATATTCAAATCATGGATTTAAATTGTAAAGCACTGCAAACGGATGGTCTCCTCTTTTACTTTTTTGTTGATGCCTCATGAGATCTGTAAATATCTTCATTGATATCTAAGTAGATCACTAGAGGAGACACAAGAATTGTGAGAGGAAGAGAAAAGCGGTGAGTAATCACCAAAGCTCGCATGTGCAGCCAAATGTGCCCACTGCCATGTGTTGGGATATGAGGCTGGACAAACCCTCCCAAGCTATTGTGGAAGATATTCAAATCATGGATTTAAATTGTAAAGCACTGCAAATGGATGGTCTCCTCTTTTACTTTTTTGTTGATGCCTCTTGAGATCTGTAAAGATCTTCATTGATATCTAAGTAGATCACTAGGGGAGACACAAGAATTGTGAAAGAGGAAGAGAAAAGCGGTGAGTAATCACCAAAGCTTGCATAGGTACCCCTACGGTGGACACTGATAAACATGCTAATTAGACATGATAATACATGATTATTGATGCATATTAAGGCATAAATGATTTCATTCCTATGCATTTTATCATATTTATGAGTATCTATCTATCATTCTATGAAAAAGTCATTATAACCTCAAAATACTTTAATTTAGGGTTAAATATGATGAATTAAAGATAAAAAATTGTATAACTCATCTTTAATTGAGATTATAAGTGTTTTTAAAGTTAAAATAATGAGAGAAATCATTTTTATAAACATTTATTAAATTTTCTAAAGTTAAAATCTTTAATACATAAATGTATTTTTGAAATAGAAATTAAAAATCTCATTATTTATTAATTTTGAATTTTTAGAATGATAGATAATTAAATTTCAGATCAAATGAAAGAAATTTGGATTAATTTGGAGTTATATTTTGAAAGATATGAATTTTCTAATTTTTAGGGATTTTTTTGGAATTTTTTGGAATTTTTAATGAATTTCTTAGGATTTTCCAGAATGAAAAATCAATTTTTCTAATTTAAAATCGAATTTTCAGATTATTTAAAGCGCGCAGGTGACGTTGCGCAATCAGAGCCATCTGATCGATCACGATCAATGATCGCGATGAGGAGGCGACGTGGCAGCGTGTGGGACGTCCGATCGCGCGTGCAATCGTGGCCCTTGATCTTCACTTAAATTGATGGAACACGTGGCTTTAATCGGGGTTCAATGGATCGATTTAATCTCAACTGTTGATAGCGAGAGTTATAACGGTCGAGATTAAATCTCGAAGAAATGCATCAGAGACGTTAGGTCGCGATCCAACGGCGATCGTTTAAAAGCAGTTTTAAAATGCGTGTCGATGTGGCTTCATCTCGAGCGTCCATCGGCAATCTAACGGATGTGACTTAACCGTAATGGTTCACAATGGACCGTTTCATCAGAGCCGTTGATCAAATTGATCAAATGGTTACGCCCAAAATCCCTATAAATTGAGATGTTCTTTCGATTTGTAAAGCATTCGAGACCAATTCAATCTAATTGAACTGTTTAGACACAAATCTCTTGAATCTCTTGATCCCAATCGCTTCTAGACTCAATTCCGCGTCCACGGAGTGCTTAAGATCAAGATTTGGATGAAAGACGAGGAAAAAATCGACGCTTGAACTCCACGATCGCGATTTTCGGATTTTTTATAAAAAGCCTTGATTCCGGCGACTAATTGGGTTAATCCAATCGTAATCTTGGGTTAGTGGAAGCAGTTTTTACTAATCTTTTGCCTATTACCATTTAATTTCCATTTAGATTAGTAATTTCAAGTTAATTTTGTTTGATTTTTGTTAATTTCGCGATTTTATGTTTCAGAAATATACCCTCACTTCGATCTTCAATTTCTCTGCGAAATCAAAGTCAAATTCGATGATTTTTTATTATGTGGAATCGTCTTGAAGTTCGCTTTCATAATCTACCAGTTTCCCCAATTTCTATCATCAATTCTTTGTCCGATTTGATCAAATTCAAAGAGATCATCAGAAATTTCCCTAATTCCCTGTGGATTTGACCTATATTTACCATTATACCCCTCAATTCGAGATATTTTCATAAAATTAGTAAGTTTGAAATTATTTTTGACACGAGACCGTGTGCAATTGATGACCACTCGGTCTTGATTTGTCAGACACCCACTCCCAATTAATAGACAAGCGAGTTTTTGAAAGAATTTACTTTTAGTTAGCTCAATTAACTCGCGAATCTATCATCATATCCACTATTTCACGAGTTAATAATTTTATGCCACCAGTACATCAAACAAGAAATTTTAGACATCATTTTTGGTCTCCTTGATTTTAAGAACTTACAAGCATAAGAATGGAAGCAAAATCATCTAAAATAGATGAGTAGAAGGCTAATGTGCTGTCCAAGGCATCTTCAGTGGAGCTCAGTCAAAGAAGAATCGATAAATCTCTCCTCACAGGGGTTTAAAAGGAAAGAGACAAAGAAAAGGAGGGGGTCTACAGCTTTTTGCTTTCTTCTTCTTCCTCAAGCACTCTCTCTCCTAGGGTTAGTCGTTTTAGAAATGTTGTTTGTAGGTTTTCTTTTCGATTGGAATGATGTAATGTGGATGAAGTTCAGTGTAATGGTGTTTGTTTTCTCTTTCTTTACCTTCTGAAATCCATCTCCTTCCCCGGTCCATCTTCTGCTCTTCCTTCTCTTTATCTCTCGCTTCCGCGTGTATTGCTCGCTCTCTCTCTTACTTCTTTGATGATCTACATTTCGACCTCTCTGCTTTATTCTGTCTCCAATCTGTTTGCTAAATCCTCCTCTCACCCTCGCTCTCGTTTTCTCTCCCGAAATCATTTCTGGATTTCTTTTCTCTTTCATTTTTCTCTGTCTTCCCGAATTTACGGCTATCCGTTTTTCCTCTCTCTATTTTAGTTTCCCAACTCCCCTGTCCTCTACCTGAGCTCTCTCTCTCTTCCTAGCGTGGGTTCATCTTCTTTCTCTCCCCTTCGCTCTCTCCCTATCTTGCTCGCGTCGTTCATTCTCTCTCTCGCCTCAGTTTCTCTTCCTTCATCTCTCATATTTTCTAAATCGTTCCGTCCCTCGTCGGATTCCACTCCCTCCGTCTCCCATTCTCTGTCTTCTACTCATTTACCTCATCATAATTTCGTGCGGACGCCCTTTTCTTTCTACTCGTTTATTTGATTTCACGATTTTTGTCTCCCTCTCGCATTTTCTCTCTTTCCCTCTCTTCCACTCCCTCTTACTCTATCCTTCTCTCTCTCTCTCGATCTCCCTAACTCCCCAGTTCTCTTTCGCTCACGGCCAATCTCTCTCCGGTAACCGCACTCATCTCCTATTTTGTCTCCCTCTTTTCCGAGTTCGTCAAGACCGTCACTCTCTTACCCGATTTTCTTTTCTCTCCCCCTGGAACGCTCTTGATCCGTCGAGTTATGTTTCCAGCTCACTCCTTCTTCCCTTATCCCTTTCTTCATTTCTAATTTTTCCTTACTCGTCCTTTCTTCTTCCCGTCCCTTTCTTTCTAAATTTCTTTTCTTGTTTTCTTCTGCAAACTTTTGTTCTCTCTTCGAAATCCTTTCTCCTCCTCTCTTGACCGCTGCTTGTCGTCTTCCGGCTCGGGCAATCTTGCTTGATTCCATTTCCACTCTCTTTGGCTCTCATCTGCTCTCTCACTCTCTCTGTCTCGTCTTCCCTCTCTTCTGTCCATTCTAAAATTTTTCTCTCCCTCTCTCTCACGCTCCCGTTTTATCGAGCGCTCTCACCCGGGTAATTTCATTTCTCCTCTCTTTTGTTTCTCTCTCACAACTTCCCCCTAGCTCCGTCTCTCTATAATTTCTCCCACAATTTCGCTTCTTTCTCTCATTTTTTTCTCACGGTCAATCTCTCCTTTCTCCCATTCAATAATTCCCAGCCACAACTTCTCTCTCTCTCATTTTTTTTATCGTGATCATTCCTGATTTCTCTCTCATGTCTTCCTCCCTCTCTCATTCAATCGCTCACACTCCATCTTTTTCTCTGTCACTCTTCCTCTTTCCACATTTCGTTCAGTCCTTCTCTTCCGCCTCATCTTGCTTTCTTGCTTTCTTTCTCCTAGTCTCCCCTCACGGTCAAACTTTTCTTTCCTTTGTTCAACAGCGCCTCCTCCGCCACATTCTAATTTATCCTGTCTGCTCTCTCTTTCTTTCTTTTCGAATTCGTCACTCTACCTTTCTATCTCAACGTCTTTTCCTCTTCCCCGACCGCTCACGTAGACGATAACCTCCTCTATCGGATTCTCTCACTTCAGCACATGCTCTTCTTCCATGTGGACCTCGCCTATTCTCCCTTCTGTGATTCTGTTCTCTGTTTTTTCATTTTTCTTCTTTCTTGCAGTTATTCAAACTCTCTCTAGCCCTTTTCCCTTCTTTTGTCTCTTCCAACCGTGTTCTCTCTCTTATTGCTCTCTCACGATTTACTTTCTCCCTCTCCCTCTCTTTCTCTCTCTGTTGACCGTCATAGTTTCTTTTCTCCTTTTCGTTCCAGCTCTGATCCCTCTCTCCTTTTAAGTCTCTCTTACCGGCTTTACAAATTCTCTTTCATCCTTTCCCTCTCCCTCCTATCAGCCTTCTCTCTTGGTTAATCGTTTGATCCATTCTCTTGTGTCTTCGTTTTCTCCTAGGTTGCTTAATTCTCTTAATCGCTCTCATTCTCCTATATCGCTTTCATTCATTATCTCTCTCCATATATTTCTCTATAGTGCTCGTCTCTAATTAACTGGTTTTTCTATCTTCTCTTTGGTTTGAGCCCTAGAATCCTTGTGGATCGACCTAGAAAGCTATACACCCTACATAACTCTATCATTCATAGCTTCCTAGCTTATAAATAGTAAGTTTTTTGGGCTTGAACACACAAAGATTTTGAGCCTATCAAATTTCTTCACAAATCTCAAGAGGCATCAACAAAGAGGTAAAAGAGGAGGCACAAGAATTGTAAGAGGGTAAGATAAAAGAGAGGCAAGTAGTACCAATGCTTGCATAGGTACCCCTAGGGTGGATACCCACTCCCAACTAATAGACAAGTGGTTTTTGAACCATTTCACAAAAAACCTTACAAAGATGTCTCTATTGACCAATGCCCATTGACCTTGTGTGTGTGGCCCTCGAGGCCCAAAGATCTTAATTAATTATTCTATTGACCTAATAATATTTATTGGTCAACTTTATTTGTTAAATATATTGAGATAAAGATTAATTTAACAAAAAGATAGGTCGAGTCACCAATCTGTTTGGTGCTAAGATACATCTTATATTTTAGAAGACATCTTGTATGTAAACTCTCTTATGAAACCTTTACTGGAATCACTTGCCATGTATGTATAATCCTTCATCTGTGTGAGATTCATAATGACTTAGGGTATGATCAATTATCATACATCAATTAGTTATTACAGTTATTTTTCAGGCATAAGTGAAATCACTCATAACACCTTTTTAAATATTTTCACAACCTTGGCCAAGGATTTGAGTGCATCTCATTAATGAGTCAATCTCCTCTTATACCAAAGGTGAATGATTCCATCTTAACCACTCAATCACCTTTGAGGACTTTATCTCATATCCAATCTATAATATTTTGGAAATCCATGGTCAAGTAATTTGTAAGTCAGGGTCAAAACATGATCATTGAATCACAAAATATCTTTGGTGTCTTAAGTCTAAGGACCATTTACAAAACTATGACATGAATAAACCTAATTGATAATTAGGTATGATACTATTTAAGGTTTCATATAAATTAATTCATTGACCTCTTTCTTTAAATATCATTCACTTTGTCTATCATTGGTGTCTCTAAACTGATGGCTACATGATAAGATCATTTACAAAAAAATAATCTTGCGAAACTAGTGATGATCTTGTGTCATGAAGAGAAATCATGAATTGCTTGAATTCATAGATCTTGTGTCACAGATAGAAGGTGAGATTTCTTGAATTTCTAGCTTTTGAGAGTAATATAGGAGAGATCATTATTGAGAGAGAGCTTTAGAGAGTTTTCCCCTTTCTTTTTTTGGAGCATGTGTGAGAGAGAGAAGTTCCACACTTTCCTTCTATTGAGCATCAAGCCTATTCAATTTTCCTTTTCGATGTCTCAAAATTCCCTAAGTTAAAAATGATTGTTAATGCTAATAAAAAATAGAAAATAAGATGACATAACAAATAGAAGAGACTTAATGAGGTAAATGCAAATTTTAAATATTAGATATTTATTTCCAAGAGAACAACATAAAATTTTACAAGTGAATGATAGTTTTTTTGGGATCTGAGACTTGATAAGCCTTCAAAGTTATAGATCAAAAAATTTAATACAACAAATGACGTTGAATGAAACATTATGAAACTAAAACATCAAAATAGATGATCCTATAATCTAGCATAGATCAAAGTATAGAATTATAAGATTCATTGAAGGAGTTCCTTGAAATCGTTCAAACCTCTAGCCTCTAAGGGTATCCACATGATCGCTGGATAATAGGATCTCCTCTTCAAACTCATCACCAAGAGAGAAGGAGAAGAAAATAGAGAGTTTTCAATAGGGCTTGCATGGGCACCCTCAAGTACTCATTCTCCCCTTACCAATGGAGACATTAGAATGTGTACTTTTCAAAAAAACCCTTAAAATTATGTCTATATCTACCAACATTTATTGACCTTATGTGTGTGACCCTCTAAGCCCATAAATATTTCTAGGTAATAAATCCATACACCCAATACCACTTATTGATGAAATTTTATTAAGAAATAGATTAATTAATCAAGGATCAATTTAACTCAATTGATAGGTCTTTTGGGTGTCAAGCTACACCACATGCTCTGGGAGATAGAGTGTACAAAAACTCATGTATGGAACCTTCTCATTATTGGTTACCATATACATATAATTCTTCATCCACTCGAGACTCATGTATGGAACCTTGTCATTATTGGTTACCATGTACATATAATTCTTCATCCACTCGAGCCTAATGAATAAATTTTTAGATATAGTAAACTATTAAACCTTAATTAGTCACTCAATTTAGTACCGATGCATGAATGAAATCATCAACAACGCCTTCAATATTTCTACTACCTTTGCGAAGGATTTCATTGTATCTCATTCCTTGATTCAATCTCCTCAAAAATTGAAGACGAGGAATCTAAATTGAAGGAGAGGGACCCCACAATTATCTTTAAGGATTTCATCCCATATCTAATTTATGATGTCTTGGAGATCCCTTAAGTATGGATTTGTAAGTCATGATGAAAATAGGATCAAATCCTCAGGGAGCCTAGGTAACGAGGTTAATGCTTTTAGGAAGTAGAGATACCATTATAGAGAAAAACAATGATAGAAGGGATGTTTGGACAAATATAGGACTAAGAAATAGAGTATGGTATGAAAGAAATAAGAAATAGATATATATTTATATTCTATGAGAAATAATGAGAAAAATATTGAGAATAGAATGATGGAATGGAGGGATGAGAATGATGACATGGAAAATGATAGAAGAGAAATAAGGTTTACATCACTAGTTTACACAATAGAGGGAATTACAAGAGAATATCATATTCAAATCCTCTCACAAACCTCATTTTGTATGCTAATCTTAGGCCGGGTGATAATATACTCATTACGATCTCGATCCTCTACTTGATCTTGCCTCCACATAAAACTTGGACACCAAACAATACCAAGCTTGAGACTAAGCCTCTCTTTTTCCTTCTTGTAGCCTAATTATAAGAGAGAGCTAAAAAGCAACAAAAAAGGAAGAATAAAATTCTTTTATATGTTAAGTTTAGAGGCTCCCTTAGATTAATGATGGAGATTTAGTCTTTTTTAGTGCCACCAAATGAATGGTTGAGATTAAATCTCTAGGCCATGACCATAACCACCCCCTAAGGAGGTGAGAGAGTCCCTCCTAAGGAGGTGGGCCCCACAACCACCTCCTAAGAGAGTGGGTTGACCACTCTCTAAGAGGTGGTAACCTAACCACTTTCCTAAGGAGGAGGACTTACCTCTCTCTCCTCCTATAAATATGGATCCTTCCTAAAAAATAGGAAAGATCTAAATTGACTAATAATAATAAAAAGAGAATAAATTTGACCCCTTTGACCCTTCAAGAATGCCTTTGACCACCTTTGACTAGTCAATAATCACTTTAACTATCATGAACTTCTAAGAGAAATAGAGTGACTAATCTCTTAAAAAGGTGGAATGGGTTGACCCCCCCTAGTGCTGGGATCTGAGGCTCGAAAAGCTCTCCAAATCTTTGTCCAAAATAATGATTGCAGGGGAAGGTGTTGAATCAAAACATTCAATATCGTGGAAGCACCAAGAATGGATGATCTCATCATCCATTCTAGGTGATCCTATCATCTAGTATAGAATAAAATTCATACTTACTTGGATCATTTGAAAGATTTCTTCAACCGTTCAAGCGTCCGGTCTCTAGAGGTATCCACACAGTCTCCAGACGATCGGATCTCCTCTTGAACACTCGTCACCACGAGAGGAAGAGAAGAGGGAGGAGAATTTTCACTAGGTTTGCATGGGAACCTCTATTATGGTCGTTCTCCCCCTATTTATAAACTTTGGGAATGTAAAATTTTCACAAAAACCCTTATTATTATGTCTATATCCACGACGTCCATTAACCTTATGTGTGTGACCCTCTAGGTCCATATATCTCGCTAGTTAATGACTCTATCAACCCAATAACACTTATTGGTCCTCCTTATCAATGAACTATATCAACATATAGATTAATTGACTAAGGATCGATTTAATCCAATCGACAGGTTGAGTCGCCATCCCGATGCGTGCTAAGCTACACCACGTGCTCTAGGAGAAATGGAGTATATTAGAACTCTTTCATGGAACCCTGCCGTCATTGGTTACCGTGTACGTACAATCCTTCATCCACACGAGACTCATGAATGACTTAGGGTATGGTGAATTTTTCAAACCCTAATCGGTCACTCAATTTAGTATTGATGCGAGTAGGAAATCATTGAGAACAACTTCTCTAATATTTCCACTACCTTGGCCAAGGATTTAACTGCATCTCATTCCTTGAGTCGATCTCCTCAAATACCGAGGGCGGATGATCCCATCTTGACCACTCAATCACCTTCGAGGACTTCATGTCGTATCTAATCTATGACATTTTGGAGATCCTGTGGCTAGGGAGTCATAAGTCATTGTCAAAACACGATCATCCATCCACAAGATGTCTTTGGTGTCTCAGGTCAAAGGACCACGTACACAACCGTGACATGAATCAACCTGATTGACAGTTAGGTATATTACCATTCAGGGATTCATACGAATCGATTCAATGAACTCTTTCTTCAAAGAGCACCCACTATCTATCCTTAGTGTCTCCACACCGATGGCTATAGGATCAACCATGCTCATCATATGAGTTGGACTAGATAGTACTATTCTTTCCGGATAATTCGATGTCCTTCTCGAATGTCCCATGAATAGGAATGTTTAGAACATATGTTTAAAGACTGGTGATCACTATATTATGATCTCATCATAATTCACTTAGTCATTGCACATGCTCATGGACTTCATTGCAAACATCACACAAGAATGACAATGAATAAATTTCATTTCACTGAACATAAACAAGATACATGAAAGTGTGATTGGCTTATAGGCCACAGAATATCCATCACCTAGAAGGTGGTTGACTAACCTTGTACAAATATCAAAAGGTTTGACCAACCTCCTAAAGATATGATAAGGTTTGACTAACCTCCTAAAAAGGTGTACCCATTTTCTTTTTCTCCTTCTTGATAGTTTGCATCCATGTTTCCACGAAACTTCACTTAAGTCCTTACATCCACATAACTCATTAAAATGTGAGCATTTAACCATCAAACTTCTAAAAAGTCAAATGGGTTTAGTCTCAAAATAAAATCAAAATATAAATGTGAGTGTATATGGGCCATAATGACCCTTTTGTAATTATAGATTTGTTACTCTCTCTCCTCTCTCCTATATTTCTCTCTTATCCTCTCTTCCTTTCACTAATCAAGATCATCATCTCATTTGCACTTTCCACATGGTATCAAAGACCTAACCTAGGGTTGATTATGGCAGAGCTAGATCTTTCCGTCATCGCCTGCTCATCGTCTCTCCACTACTTGGATGGACTACTACGTGCAATCTGCTTAAATTGGCTATATCTTTTTCATTCAAGGTCAGATCGACCTAGAACTTGTTGCATTAGATTTAGAAGCTTTAACATCTATTTCAGCCACAGAATATCACAAATGGTGACCTAACACCTTCAAGCTTGCTCTTTTTTTGGGAAACCTTTTAGTTTGTCGGGCGTCATCTTCAAAAGGTCATATATTTTTATGCTTTTCTTGAAAATTTTAGTATTAGGTATCACTAGAAGTATATTTCTATGATCCACAATTTTTTTGGTAGTCAGTTGGATTTGAAGCTGTTTACAATGGCCTAAATCTAACTTTTTTTTAAGGAATACGTTATGCCGGAGAAAACTCACGTGGAATCTTCGTTCGGACCTATGTCTCTCTATACGTAATGAAATAAACACATTTTATACATCATTAGATACAAATATTTTGAAATCTACAAGTTTTTTTTAAAAAAAAATTATTTGAGGACGGTATAAGGGAGAAATGAAATATTTATCTAACTGATTTTGGGGTGTATCATAGTCATGATTATTGATTTCTTAGCCGATCCCTGGCTTATTGATTTGGGGGCACCTTAAGATTATGACAAATGATAACTCTCCATGGATATATTTGCCCATTCCTCTCTTGATAACATGCAATTTATACTAGTAATTATATGATTATTGACGGATCGTTTTCGTGCGTCGTTAAAACATAAAGACGATGGTCAAACAAAATTTATAAAACCGAACTCACAAAGATAAGACATAAAAATCAAGTATTGTGTAAGTATCGGGTCGATCCACAGAGAGCAGGGTTGACTTTAATTACAGAATTGACTTGGTCAAACTTAGGTTTAAAAGGGGTTTTAAAGAAGTAATAATAAGAAGTAATGAGTGGAAATGATATAAATAGACCTAATAAGAATTTTTAAGGATTGAAATCTCGGATTTGACAGAGAAAAGTCAAAAGTCAAAGTCGAAGCGTTGACTTTGAACAGCAGCATGTGTTCTGCAAAATCAGAGAACCAAACAGAGTTAGAAGATTACGAAAATTATATATTTGGGAACTAGAGAGAAAATGGAATTTATTGATATATATTTCGTAATTTTTGGATAAGAAATTGATTTATTATGAATTATTGATAATCAACTATCAGAAAATCCCGGAAATTAATACCTCAGAGGAAATCTTCAAATTGAATGACCAAATGAAATCCAAATCTTGCAATTTCAATGTCAATTGAAAGCTAAGAACCAGAAGAATCTAACCAGACAAAAATTATCAAATTCTGATTTGTAAATCAAAAGTAATTGACCCCGAAAGTCAACGTTTGACTTCTGATGAAAGATGAACAGTCCTTGGTCAAACGTCAAATTGGAGGGTCAAATGAACTCGGAATTTGATGAATTTGCTATCCACGGAAAGCTGATGAAAAGAGGAATCCAATGAAACCAAAATCATGTGATTTGGAATTATAATCATGGAGATATACTATTTTCAAAATCAGCATCTTTTTGGACTAAAATTTGGGGAAAATGAAGAACACTATAAACTAATTTGCAAAATTAAACTTCTAAATATAATAAAAACTTAAATTGCCTCCTGATAATCGATCGAATCTCACTACTAACCCAATTGCTGCAAGAATGGGGCTCCAATTCTCGTGGATTGAAGCGAATTTGCTCGGATTCTTCCTCGTGGACGTTCGGAATTCAAGGGGAAAATTCGATGAAATCAAGGAGAAATTCGCGATCAATCCCGCTCCAATTGCTTCGCAATCGAGTCTAAAAACGGGGGGATCACGATGAACTAGAGATCATCCTCGAAATTCGCTTAATTCCTTCACGAATCGATCAAAAGTTGAAGAACAAAGAAGGGAAATACATGCTTTTAAAGAGAGAATTAGGCCCGATTTTTAGGCCAATAGAGGCTGTCTTGGGAGCGGAATCAAGGCGTCGTGGAGGCGGTTTTACTTGGTGACGACATTGCTTCCTGATCGTGCGTTGATTGGGCGTCGATCCCGCTGTCGATCCTCAAGAAAACGCTTTTTGACGATCATGGAGTTGATTCCGCAACGAACGCTCCACGATCGTGGCTCGATCGCGCCGCGATCGCGGTTCGATCGGACCGCGATCGTGGAGTTCTTCCACGTCTTGTCTGGACCGTCCAATTGATCTTCAGTTGAGTGAACGGTCCGATCGCGATCTTGCGTAATCCACTTTTGAAGAAGATCCGGGGCTTCTCGTGTCGCCACGTGGCGTCAGGTGAGTCATCCGATTGCCTTACTTAAATAACACTTTACGCACGTGCTTGATTTGCTGATCACGTGGACTCGGGTCCACGCGGTCGTAGCCGTCCGTGAGGAGATCCGACGCTCGCCACGCGTCCACGTCGCCTACAAGGTAAGACCGTGTGGGAACATAGTCCCACATGGAGAAAATAGAGGAAAATGATGTGTATAAATAGGGGAGTGAATTCCCCTATTAATTGTCTATTTTCCCTCTATTACCGAACCTACACGTGGCGCCCCACACGGGCGCCCACGTGGCCGCGTGGCGTCCCTTGCCACATGTCGCGCCACTATGTTTCCTGCGTGGGCCACCCGGGCGCTGCCACGTGGCCTCAGTGCCGTGTCGCAACCCGATTTGGTCCAGCGCGCCACGTGACCCTAGTCCGTGTGCCACGTCAGCCGCCGCCACGTCACCCTGCAGGTAAAGCCCCTTTTTGCAATATTTTTTAATTAGAAAGTCAATTTATAAATCAAATAAAAATCGGAAAAAATGCATAAAACTTCAAAAATTCATATTTCTCAAAATATAACTCCTTTTAAGCTCAAATTTTCTCCATTGGATCACAAATTTCTTCCTTTTTAATATTATCCCATTTAAAATATATTTAGAAAGAAATCAAGATGACTTATAATTTACTTAAATCATTTCTCATTAAACATTCTAAATCATAAATTCATCTTAAAATCATCCTTCCCAAACATTTACTAAAGTCAAAACTCATTCAATAACACAGATTCACTTCTATTAATTTAAACAAAAGATTAATCATCTATTAAGCATGAAATTATCTCTAGTTTATGCATAAATATCAACTTTAGTGAAATGACATGCCAATGGAGAAAATTCCTAAAAAGTATGATAACATGCATCATATTCACATAAAATAAGCATGAATATGAGTTAATTAAGATAAGAATTCAAGTTATAAATGCATGTTATCAATTATGAATGCAAATTAATTCATAAAACATTACATTCTTATGCATGTTATCATACTTTGAGTGCAAATCTATCATTCTATAAAATTTAAAGTTATAATTTCAAAATGCACTATTTCTAGGGATAATCATAAATAATTAAATAAAGATATTTGAGATTAGACTATTCTCATTTTATAATTTGAGATTATAATAGGTTTTAATTTCAAATAAGAAGAGAAAATATTTTTCTAATTTTATTTTTAGAATCACATATATTTATTTTTTTCAATGATACAAACACAATTTTGATTAAAATAGGAGTTCTATTTTGAAAGTTATGAATTTTCTAATTTTTAGGAATTTTTTAATTCTTTCTTGATTTATTTTGAATTTATTTATATTTGAAACAAAAAAATGATTTTCTTATCACAGTGACATGGCAACTGACATGGAAAATGTGCCTACGTGTTGCCAAATGGCAACATGTACGCCTACCACATGGTGCACATGTGTGCACATCATAAGCGCGTATAGATTAGTGGTTAAGCACCCTATTAGGGCATAAGATAACCGCTAAGGGCATATGCCCTTATATACCTATCATGTCACCCTGATTTTTCCAATGTGGGATTATTTTTGTCTCTATTTCTTCGCAGGTGACGTGATGTGATGTGAGGCTCTTGATTTGTGGATTTAATCAACATTGTTGATCGTCACTTGAGTAGGTACGTGGCGTAATGCAATTGGATGTCTATTTGAGTTATAAACTCACAATGAATCTTGGATGTTCACTAGGTGATTTATAGCGGTCGAGATTAAAAGTGACAAGTGGACTCCCATGGATGCGTGGCGACATCTCAAGCATTCAATTAAAAGCAGGAAGCGTTATGCAACACTTATTCTTCACGCGCAATGTGACAAAATCTGAGCGCTTCATTTTCAATCGTGGAGATGTGACCTAACCTGTGATGATTCATATCCGAGCATTTTATCTAAGCTATTAATCAAAGATCAATCGCTAGATCGAATGGTCACGCCCAATTTTGCCTATTTATATGCTCCTTCTTCGACAAGGTAAACCATCTTGTGTGTTTCGATAAATTGATTTTTTTGGACATCTTAATCTTTGTATCTCTTGCTTTCTTCATCTTCTAGACTCATTTTTGCATCCGAGGAGTGTTTGAAATCAATATTTCCTTAAGAGAATAGGAATAGTTTGTTGCTTGAACTCTAGATTTTTATTTTTCAAAACACCGAATGAAAAGACTTGATCTGGAAATAAATTGGATCATTTCGAGCACAATTTCAAGCTAAATTACATGTTTTCTTCCTAATTGGAGAATTTGATTTCAATTTTAAACAATAGAATAGTCAAATTTTCATGAAATTTCAATATTTTCTCTCTCTTCGCGATCGATTTTTCAACCTTGATTTTCGCTCCTTGATTTCTCCCCAAACACTAATCCAAATTGAGTGAATTTTGATTATGTGGATGGATTTGTCTTGGCGTCTTCTTTCCAAGAATACTAGAATCCCTAATTTTTTTTAAACTCAATTCATCATTTGATTTGATCAAATTTGAAGAATATCTTGAAAATTCCCTAAATCTCTATGGATTCGACCCTTATTCATTATTATATTAAACAATTAGTGATTTAATCTTTGAATCGATGATTTTGATATTTATTTTGACATGCCTTTGTCTATTTTCAAAGATCACATGAATTTTTTTCGTCATCCCCCTCTTGCAGTCATGCTGACGTGTCGTTTTCGTGCGTCATTAAAACACAAAGACGATGGTCAAAAAAATTTATAAAACCCAACTCACAAAGACAAGATATAATAATCAAGTATTGGGTAAGTATCGGGTCGATCCACAGAGAGCACGGTAGACTTTAATCGCAGAATTGACTTGGTCAAACTTAGGTTTAAAAGAAGTTTTAAATAAGAGAAAATAAGGTGTGATGAATAGAAATGATATAAATAGACCTAATAAGAATTTTTAAGAATTGAAATCTCGGATTTGACAGAGAAAAATCAAAAGTCAAAGTCAAAGCATTGACTTTGACCAACAGTAGGTGTACTGTAAAATCAGAGAATCAAACAGAGTCATAAGATTACAAAAATTATATATTTGGGAACTAGAGAGAAAATGAAATTTATTGGTTTATAATTCGTGATTTTTGGATAAGAATTGGATTTACTATGAATTATTGAAAATCAAATATCAGAAAATCCCCGAAATGAACACCTCGAAGGAAATTGTCAAATTGACCGGTCAAATGAAATCCAAATCTTGAAATTTATATGTCATTGGAAAGCTAAGAACTATAGGAATCTAAAGAGACCAAAATTATTGAATTCTAATTTGTAAATTGAAATTAATTGACCCCGAAAGTCAATGATTGACTTATGATGACAGATGAACAGTCCTCAGTCAAACATCAAATTGAAGTGTCAAATGCACTCGGAATTTGATGAATTTGCTATCCACGGAAAGCTGATGAAAAGAGGAATACAATGAAACCAAAATCAAGTGATTTGGAATTATAATCAAAGAGATATATTATTTTCAAAATCAGCAACTTTTCGGATCTAAAAATTAGGAAAAATGAAGAACACTATGAACTACTTTGCGAAATTAAAGATCTAAACCTAATAAAGATACAAATTACCTCTTGATAATCGATCGAACCTCACTACTAACCCGATTGCCGCAAGAATGGGGCCTCAATTCTCGTGGATTGAAGCGAATTTGCTCGGATTCTTCCTCGTGGACGTTCGGAATTCAAGGGGAAAATTCGATGAAATCAAGAGATGAAGTCCTGATTATCAGGCTTCAATGGATGCATCTCTACACACTTGGAAGCAGAGGATCACGAGAACTTAAGACCTTCCTCGAAACTCACTTAATTTCTTCACGAGTCGATCAAAAGTTCAGTTTCGAAGGGAGAATTAGATTGGTTATAAAGAGGAAATTGGGCTCGAAATCGTGGGCAATGGAGGTGATCGTGGAGGCGGTTTGATGGCGTCAAGGGGGCGATTCCTTGGGTGTGGACCATGGCTTCAATTCCGCAACAAATCAGCTTCAATTTGCCTCCGAATATCATGCATTTTAGCCGCGATCGGGCCACGATCGGGCCACGATCGGGCCGTGATTGGGCCACGATCGCGCCACGATCGGGCCACGATCGTGGTCTTGGTCATTCGTCGATTGACATCCGCTCGATTGGCAGCGATTCCACCATGTAAAGTCCCCGATCGCGGCTCGATCGCGGTTCGATCGGACCGCAATCGTGGAGTTCTTCCACGAAACCTCTGAGCCGTCCGATGAAACGTCAGGAGAATGGACGGTCGGATCGCGATCAAGCAGCATCCATCTTTGATGGCGATCCGACGCTTCTCGCGTCGCCACGTGGCGTCAAGTAAGCGCTCCGATCACGTCCACTTATAACAAGATTAACGCACGTGTTGATTTGTTGATCGCGTGGACTCGGGTCCACGCGATCGAGGGTTTCCTCCTCGATCCGACGCTTGCCGTGTCGCCACGTCACCTTGAAAAGGTAAGATGTGCGGGACATAGTCCCACACGGGAGAAAATAACGGAAATATGGTGCGTTTAAATAGGGGAGTGGATTCCCCTATTAACTATCGTCACTATCTCCCCTCTTTACCTACCTTACACGTGGCGCCCCCACACGAGCGCCCACGTGGCCGCGTGGCCTCCGTGCCACGTGTCGCGCCACTATGTTTCTTGCGCGGGCCACCCGGGCTCTGCCACGTGGCCTCGAGTGCCGCGTCGCACCCCGAGGCGGTCCCGCACGCCACGTCACCCTGGCACGTGCGCCACGTCAGCCGCCGCCACATCACCCTGGAGGTAAAACCTCTTTTTGCTATATTTTTAATTAGAAATTCAATTTATAAATCAAATAAAAATCGGAAAAAATGCATAAAACTTCAGAAATTCATATTTCTCAAAATACAACTCCTTTTAATCTCAAATTTTCTCCATTGGATCACAAATTTTTTCCTTTTTAATATTATGCCATTTAAAATATATTTAGAAAGAAGAAATCAAGATGACTTATAATTTACTTAAATCATTTCTCATTAAACATTCTAAATCATAAATTCATCCTTCCCAAACATTTACTAAAGTCAAAACTCATTCAATAACACAGATTCACTTCTATTAATTTAAACAAAAGATTAATCATCTATTAAGCATGAAATTATCTCTAATTTATGCATAAATATCAACTTTAGTGAAATGACATGCCAATGGAGAAAATTCCTAAAAAGTATGATAACATGCATCATATGCACATAAAATAAGCATGAATATGAGTTAATTAAGATAAGAATTCAAGTTATAAATGCATGTTATCACATGCCACCCCTAATTTTCACTCTAGATAAATCTTGGATCATCATAAAAACCTTAGGTAGATCCCTATACCAAATCCGAACCTCATTTACCACTTATTTCATAAAAATATGGTTAGCTTGGTGTTCAAATGTGGCGCAGAGTTGTTTCTTCTTCCTTCTTATCATCATTCATACACATGCTTTCACACTTGCGTACTGATAACATGCAATTTATACATGTAATTTTGTGATTATTAATGCATATTTAGGCATAAAACATTCCATTCTTATACATGTTGTCATACTTTGAGTGCATCTCTATCATTTCACACAATTTTAATATATAATATCAAAAGGCACTATTTTAAGGATGATTATGTATTTTTAAATCATATATTTTAGAATATATTATTCCCATATATATTTGAGATTATAATTAGGTTTGAATGTCAAATAATAAGATAAAATACTTTTTATATACTCATTTATTTTTTAAAGTTTTAATTTCTAAGAGAAATGAGTATATTTTTAAAATAAAAATTTATTGTCTTGTTATATATTAAATTTGACTTTTAAAATGATAGATTATTTAAGTTGCAATCCAACAAAATAAATATGGATTTATTTGGAATTCTATTTTGAAATTTATCAATTTTCTAATTTTTTGGATTTTTCTGGAATTTTTTTGATTTTTTTAATAAATTTAATTTGATTTATTACGAATTAAAATGAATAAAAATTATATTTGTATTGCGTTCTGACATGGTAGCCAACATGGCGGGAGAGAAAATGTGTCACCACGTGTAGTATATGCACACACCTCATAGTTCACACGTATGCGTTGTGCGCTCGTGTGTGTGCGCGTATGTGTGCGTATGTGCGCTTGTGTGCACGCACATGTGCGCATGTGTGATTAGTGAGACGGTATCCTTTTCATGATTTTCACTAACTCACTAATTATATACCCCCTCATTCCCTTTAATTATATTTAAGTTGTAATCCAACAAAATAAATATGGATTGATTTGGAATTCTATTTTGAAATTTATCAATTTTCTAATTTTTTTGGATTTTTTTGGAATTTTTTTGATTTTTTTAATGAATTTAATTTGATTTCTTATGAATTAAAATGAATAAAAATTGCATGCTGACATGGTAGCCGACGTGGCCGGAGAGAAAATGTGTCACCATGTGTAGTATATGCACACACCACATAGTTCACACGTATGTGTGTGTGCGCTCTTGTGTGTGCGCGTATGTGCGCTCCTTCCCTTTAATTTTTATCATGTGAGACTATTTTCGTTTGTTTTTATGTGCAAGTGATGTGGCAAAACGTGCTGTTGCGTGATTAAATCGAGATCTTCGATCTTCACTTAAGTGAAGGGGTACGCCGCGAAATCTGATTGGGCGACGATTCATTTTAAAAATGTTTTAATCTCAGTCATTAATCTGAAGAGTTATTACTGTTGAGATTAAATACGCCTGATCGACTTCGATGGACGCGTGGAAACATCTCAAATGTCGAGTCCCGATCAAACAGACGGGATCGCATGAAGATTCTTCTTCACACGCAATGTGGCAAAATCTGAGCGCTCATGAAAAGAGATGAATAAGAGATTCAACGATATAAACCATTCTTAGATGTTTGGAGTAAATCAAACTGTTTAGACAGCTTAGTCTTTGAATCTCTTGATTCCTTATTCTTATATATTCATTTTCGTGTCCCGTGAGTGTTTGAAATCAAGATTTTGTTGAAAGAATAGGGAGAAATTGCCTCCTAAATGCCGAATTCCGTCTTCAAAATTGCGAAATGAAATACCCTTGATCCGGAGATCAATTGGATCAATTTGAGCACAAATTCAGGTTAGATTATGCATTTTAATTCTAATATTTCATCTTGTATCATTTTCTTTTAATTTTGAATCATATATTAGGATAATTTTATATTTAATTTCGGTTTTTCTCTCTCCTCACGATTGATTTTCTACCTAATTTTTGTTCTTTGATTTCTTCGAGAATCTTCATTCAAATCAAGTGATTTTGATTCTGTGGATTCTTCTTTGAGTTATCTTTCTAAAAATATAAAAATCCCTAATTTCTCACCTTAATTCATTGTCTAATTTGATGAAATTTCAAGACGTTCCGTAAAAATACCTTAATTCTCCGTGGATTAGACCCTCATTCACCTCTATACTATCTAATTCGCGATTATTTATCAAAATTAGTGAGTTTGGAACATGTTTTGATGCGTATCTGCATGCAATTAATGACCTCGCAAATTTTTCTTGTCACTTATCTATGTCCCTACATCCATATAACTCATAGAAAATGTGAGAATTTAACCACTTAACTTTGAAAGAGTCAAATGGGGTTAGTCTTATGGTATAAGTAATTGAATAGAATGCTGCATGATAGGACTTTTTAAACCTAATTAGCACTAAATAGGTGCAAGTTGAGTATATGAGTAGAATGAAATGATGAATGCAAAAATATCATAAGAAATATGATAACGTGCATTATATTAACAAGAACTATGTGTTAAAGCCCATTAATAATGATGAAAAAGAATGCATCAATGACACGTTGTCACCCCTCCCCCCCTTGCATCATTTGACTCTACATAATTGCTATCTTCAAATCCCAAGGGAAACGTACACTACAAAAATGGTAGTCGAGGGCATGGTTGAGGGCATGATTGCCAGCCATTCTCTGCATGTGAGCATTGTTGATAGAATAATCATCACTCTGACTGTTGTTGGCAGCAATTTGACAAGCCTGATTGGGTTGCTTCTTCCTCTTCATCATCGAGTATGATGATCATATCTTGAGAGGACTATGATCATCTTATGAAACTTCAGGAGACACCTGCAGCTCCTCCAGCTCCTCCAGCTCACTCGACTCATCATGCATCCACCTTCAGCTCAGATACCATCGTACTTGCCTCTTCGTCTAGATCTTGGATCATTGATTTGGGGTATTTTTTAGGTACACAATCCATTCTTACACATTTATCCAAATTATCATAACCTTCCTCTATTTCCACTACGGATGATCATTCATGTCCTTTTGTGGGACATGGCGTGGCAAATCAGACCTCCTCACTCTAGCTATCTTAAGTCCTTTATGTTCCCAATTTCCTTGTCAACCTCTTATTTATCAGTGCCATCACCAAAGCCTTATTTTACTCCATCTCATTCTTTCCTTATCATTGTACCTTTTAGGATTTGCGGATGCGGAAGAGGATTGGTTTGTGGCGTGAGACTGGATATGAAACTTTATGAGCTTGTCCCTGATCATCTTTGAACTATGCTCTCTTGTCTCCTTTTCTCGACCGATTCTGCACTCCAATGGCATCAATGACTTGGCCACTCGGTATTTGCAAACTCTGCCAAGTTCTCCCATGGATTTATGTTTCCTCCTTTTAGTGTGAGTCATGTCAACTATGCAAACATTTTGGGCCTCCTACCTCCGCCTAGACTCTATTCCAAGTAAATCTCTTTTTGATCTTGTTCATTTTGATGTTTGGGGACCCTCTTGTTGCGATCTATTTTAGGCTTTTGTTGATATAGTTTTTGTAGATGATTTCTCTCATGCCTCTTGTGTTTATCTTCTTAAAGGTCACACAAATGTTCTGCCCTCTATTCATCACTTTCTTCAAGAGATCTCCACTCAGTATTCTAAAACCCCCAAAGTGTACCATTGCATGAATTAATCGTGATTTTCAATTTCACTAACTTAAAGGGGTATGTGGCGCACTTTGATTGGGACAATGTAGAACATTCTTAGGTGTTTTGATTAATTGAACTATTTAGACATCTCAATCCTGAAACATCGTGTTGTCTACCTCTTCTAGACTCATTTCCGTGTCCAAGGAGTGTTTAAAATCAATATTTCATCAAGAGAATAGGAAGAATTCGCCGCTTGAATCATGAATTTTTGTTTTTTGAAACTTGGAATGAAAATTCTTGATCGAGCAATTGATTGGATCATTTCGAGCGCAATTTTGGGATAGATTATGTCTTTTCCTCTTATTTTATTTTTTACCATTATATTTTGATTTCGAAGCTTAGAATAGTTTAATTTAACGAGATTTAGTAATTTTCTCTCTCTTCATGATCAATTTTTCTACCGTGATTTTACTCCTTGATTTATGCACGAATACTTATCCAAATGGAGTGAGTTTTGATTCTATGAATTCATCTTAGAGTCTTTTTTTCAAAAATACTTTGATTTCTTAATTCAATTTTGTTGTTTGATTTGATCAAATTTCAAGAATAGCTTGAAAATTTTCCTAAATCTCCGTGGATTCGACCTTTATTCATCATTATACTAATCAATTCATGATTCAATCTTAAAATTTATGAGTTTGGTTTTTATTTTGACACAAATTTGTGTGTTTTTAATGAACGTATGAATTTGTTTTTGTAATAAACCACGTGTCCTCACACATCTAAACAGAACGGTATTGTCGACATAAACACCTTCACCTACTCCATATGACTCTCACTCTCTTGGTAGAAATGGGAGTCTTATATTTTTTGTGATTTGATGCCCTTCTTACCTTTGCTGACCACTTGCCCTCATTGCTTGTTGGTGGTGAAGTACCCCTTTGTCGTCTCCTCCCCTATCGTGACCTATTTGTGTTGCCTCCTCAAGTGTTTGGCTGTTTGGCCTTCCTTCATGATTGCACTCCTAATATATCTAAGTTGGTGCCTTATTTGGTCAAAGGGGTGTTCATTGGCTACTTGCGCCCAAAAAGGCTGTCGAGTCTATTTTCCATATAAACTCAAGTATAGGGGATGATGAGGTAAGTATAGGGGATGGAGATGGTGTTGGAGGTGGATTAGAAATAGCAAGTAGATTGAAAGAATGTGATGTTAGCACAGATAACATCTCATCTACCTACTCCAATGGATCTTGCTCCTCTCTTATCACTATCTCCACCATCATCTCCTACCCCACTATCTGACTCTCTCACTTCTCCACTACTCATGCCACCCACGACATCGCTAGTTTTGATATCCACTCTAGTCTATATGCTTCCACCCGCCGACTCCTTGACCTCGTGCTCAGATCCAAGGCGCATTGCATTGCCATACCCAAATGTTTACTTACCTATTGCTCTTTGCAAAGGTAAGCACTCTTAAACTCTTCACCCTAGTTCTCACTTTGTCAGTTACAATAATTTGCACCCTACCTATTGTGTCTTCTCCCTTTCTCTTACTACCGAGTCAATACCCAAGTCGCACTTAGAAGTAATAAAGCTTACTTACTGGAAGGCAGAAATGGACTTAGAGTATGAGGCTCTAGTCAAGCGACAGACATATGTATTAGTACCTCGACTGATTAACAATAATACTATTACATGAAAATGGGTGTTTACACTCAAGTATAATCCTAACGGGATGATTCATCAACACAAATCTCGTGTAGTTGCTCGTGGGTTCTCCTAGACCTACATGATTGACTACAAGGAGACCCTCTCCCGCTAAGGTCTACCTTAACTTGATCCATATTACTCTCTCTTTGGCGATGAATTAGGGGTGGTCTCTTTATGTCCAATGCCTTCCTCTATGGTAATCTTACTAAATGTGTATTTATGGAGCAACCACCTGGGTATGTGGTTTAGGGGGGGACTACATAGGTATGTCATCTCCATCTTGCCATCTATGGTTTGAAGCAAAGCCCACGTGCATGGTTTGTAAAATTTAGTTAACTTATCCGTTCTCAAGGATTGAACTCTTGTGAAGTAGACCCTATTGTCTTTTAGACCTCTACTTATGTTAGATGCATCATACTCATTATATATGTTGATGATAACCTCGTCACTAAGAGCCACATTACTAGCATTACTCGAGTCAAGGCTTACTTGCATCGACATCTTACTATTCGGGATCTAGGCACTCTAGGGTATTTATTTCACATCGAGTTCACTTATCATCCAAGAAAGTTGGTTCTTAACCCACAAAAATATGTCCTAGATGTACTTACGGAGGTCAGACTTCTAGGGTTTAAGCCCTGCACATCGCCCATTAATAGTAAGCTTAAATTTTGGAAGTCTACCTCACCACTACTTGTAGATGTTCATGCCTATCACCAACTTGCGGGGAAGCTTATTTACTTGATTGTTAGATGTCTTGAAATCACTTATACTATGAGTCTCCATAGACAATTTATGCACACGCCTTAGGAGATCCATTGGCAGGCTGATCTTTGCGTTCTCATCTATCTCAAGCATGCTCTTGCATGTGATCTTCTCTACCTACGACACTATCATCTTCGTGTTGAGGCCTTATTTGACTCCAACTATGCAAAGCAATCGTGGTGATCAGAAAATCTATTTATGGGTATTGTACATTAGTTGGCAGGAACCCTGTCACATGTTGGAGTCAAAAGTAACACACTGTCTCTCTCTCTCTAGTGCTGAAGTTGAATACCATGATATGATGCATACTTCCTCTAATACGGTTTGGGTATGTTCATTTCTTCAAGAGGTTGGTTTTCCTTTACAAGATGTCATGCGTATGTACTATGATAACCAAGCAGAAATCTTTCTTGCCAACAATCCTACGTTTCATGTACGCACCAAACACATCGAGATTGATTACCATGCTATTCATCATCGAGTACTTGATGGGTTCCTCACCACTCCTCATATTGGCTCTTACCCATCAGTTGGCAGACATTCTAACAAAAGGGCTAAGCATGACCTCTTACAACTCTATTTCTTGCAAGCTAAGCTTGTTTGATCTCTATCCTCTAGCTTGAGGGGGAGTGTGAGTGTATATGGGCATCATGACACTTTTATAATTCCAGATTTGCTACTCTCTCTCCTCTCCACTATATGTCTCTCTTCTCCTCTCTTCTTTTCCCTAATTATTGTCTCATTTTCACTTTCCACAATAAGAAATTATGCATGATAGTACTTAGTCATATTTTCATCACATTCAGCCATATAGAAATAGATATTCTCATTGTCATCATCTTTATCAGCACTTAAACATGATAAATGATGCATGAATGTGAATTATATTTTAGATTTATCAATCCACAAGATGTCTTTGGTGTCTTAGGTCTAAGAATCACATACATAACTATGACATGAATCAACTTGATCGACAATTAGGTATAATACCATCGAGGGATTCATATAAAAATAAAATGACTCTCTCTTCAAAAAGCACCCACTATCTATCCTTAGTGTGTCTACACCAATGGCCATAGGATAAGCCATACTCATCATATGAACTCTTTGTGTGCCCCATTCAATCATGTAGTCCCGTGAATTGATCTTTAATTAGCGTCATTATAATAGTTGATAATTTAATATTGTGCAGATATAAATATGGTAAGCGTTATATTTTTAATTAGGATTATATGTATAGCTAAATAATTTCCACATATATCTAGCAAGAATATGTTCAATCAAAATGAGATAGTCTTATGGATACAATTAGAGATCTATAAAGGTACATTAGATGAAATCTAAAATTTTCATATCTACATCAAATATATATATATTCAATTAGGTTAGATGTTCCATAGATAAATTTCAATATATCTATATATAGGTACACATAGATATTTTTTTATTTTAAATATAAAAAGCATAAAAATTCAAAAAGAGTTAGATTATATAATTAATTAGATAGATATATATGTGTGTGTGTGTACATATAGATTTATTTCTATATTTATGGAAGTATTAGGAAGAATTATACATCCATAATGATGCAAAATTTTCCCATGAATTTAGATTAATTTGATTTTAGTAAGGCATCCCTCTAATTTCTCAAAACCTTTTATGAAAAATACAATTTTTTTATAGTTTATGCATAGTAAATATCTATATCTAATTAGAAGAATAACAAAATCATAGTTAAAAATAGAAGTAAACATTCATATATGTATTTTGACTTATAGTTTTGCATTTTTGCATATAGGTAGAGAAAAATTTAATGTCATGTTAGAATTAGGTATATCTATAAATAATTGGAAGTGTATACACATATTCAATATTTATTCATTTATACATAAAGATATAGATATAAAAATTACTATCTAATTGTAATTAGGGAGAAGTATCAATATAACTAGATATATATATATATATATATATATCAGCACATATATAGTAAGTACTTATATTCCTATACATATTCATAATTACAAGTAACCAATTAGGTTTATGATGATTATTATGCATATATGATATGCCTAAATCATGATTGTTGAATGCACAATTTCATATGTAAAGTTGTACTCAACTCTTTAAATTTAGAATAGTGACAAGTTGAGGTCAAGTCTATAGGGAGGAAAGTTTAAATATTAAAATCAAGGAATATTTTTTTGATATTTTTAGATTAAAAAAGCGGAAATGGTCGATGAAAAGATGAAGATGTACGTGAGAAATGAAATAAATGATCAAATGCTTCCAAACTCCTTTTGAACAATGAAAAACCTTTGTTCAATGGTGGAAAAGTGATTTTAGGGTTTGAAAATATGAAAATGTTGATGAAAATATGGAGACAAATAGAAAATTGTGATGGAAAATGATTCTAATATAAGGATTCACAATGAAAACACACTCTAGTGATGCTATCTAATTAAATCATACCTTCGAGATCCCCTTATATTTCACCAAGACTTGGTGTCTTGCATCAAACACGAGAATAGAAAAGAGAAGAAAATCACTAAAAACTGTTATTTCATACACGAAGAATGATCAATCGGTGTCTTCTTTCCTCCAAAAGGACTAATCCTGGAAGCACACCATAAAAACATTAAAAACCCTAATTTATTTTTTGCATCAAAATTTAAATCAGCCTCACTAGATTTGCACTACATGTCACATTCTAATTCATTGGTAGGAGAGAGGAACACATGCAATCATATTTTCTTTAATAAGTGTAGAACGCTCCAAATTGCGCACGTGTCGACTTCGCATTTGCAATGAAAATCAGATATATTGGGTATAATCTGGTGCATTGATCTGGTGGTCCTATGGTCCACACATCACTGTGCACGACATGTCACACAGAAGAGGAAGGATTTGGTGGGCTTGGTTCACCAAATCAAAGGTCACCGATGCACTCCACATGTCCTATGCCTAAAAACAAAAGTTTAGTCCCACATGAGCCAAACGAAAAGAAATCATGAGCTATACATACGCAGCCCATTTAAGACTAATATGTAAAAAATTAACATCATTTGTAATTAATGCTCCACTTTGACGGCCCCATGTGTGCGCTGATTGGGCGCCACATGTACGCCATGCCACATCAACGTGCCACGCCAACATGTGCAAATATAATTGATTTTTTATTTGAAAATTCTAAATAAATCTAAAAAGAGGAAAATCATTATAAAAATTGTGAAATTTTATTAAAAAATCTAGAAAGATAATTTTTTTAAGGAAAATTAGGAAAATTTATTAACAACCCCTTAAACTTAAAATATTCATATCTTTTTAAAGAAAACTCATGTTTGGATGAAATGTTTTGCCATTTTGAACCTTGTTTTGTCCTCTTCTTCAATATATCATCTGAAATAAAATATTAAAAACCACAAAAATGGGAATATTTTGCATTAGAATCACTTATCCTCTTCATTTTTCATCATTCCATGTTCATGCCTATGATCACAAAATTCATGAACACGTGATTAAATTATCTTTTATGACCTTAGAAAAGATAAAACATCAAAGATGCGTAAAATTAAAGGCAATCTAACATGAAATTCAAATTTTTAATGATATGATATGATAAAAGTGAAAATTTAATCAAAACATGATAACATGCATAATAAAGACGTGAATTATGGTTTAAAATCATCAAAGAATAATGAATTAAATTGCATAAAAATGCATATTATCAATAAGATAAAAATTTCTTACATATACATTATTATATATTGTGATACCATGCTCTCTAGTTAGATAGATCCATACATACATAAAAATATATATGTATATATAAATGTGAGTTGTCATAGGAGATAATCTTAGGTGTAAATTTTTTCCATAGGCTACTAGTTAAAAGATCAACAGGACTCAGTTGGAACAACCATCAATTGCAAAAAAATCACCGCAAATTCAATACAGAGCGCTAAAAAATTAATGACCTATAGTTAGAAAATCAATAACCCATAGTCAACTTTTGAAAAGACAACAATCAATCGTCAATCACTAAAGCTGCAATCAACAATCAATGCCACAAAGGTTGACTCAAAGACATTTAAAACATGAGATTTTTTCTCAATCTTAATCTATCTCTAGTTGAATGCCTTAGTTTCTTAGTTATTGCTGGATTTAATTATATATCACTTGATTGTATATATATCAAGTAGAAGATTGAGAGAGTTATCGCCACCTCATGTATACACTAGTTGGAATATTTTTGAGTAAAAATGAAATGCAAGGATAAGAGTAAGATTCTTGGTGGGCCCAGGGGTTGACCAAGTTGTTAGTGAAGGTTGGTAGTTTATTGCCTTACAAGGTACAATTCATCGAGGTTAAAGGACTCAAACCCTAGACGACACGTGGATGGGCATCCAAGGCTTGTGGAATCAAAAATGAAAAGCTAGTGGAATCTATTCTCTCTAGAAAACTCTAATCTCAAAACTTAGGCTCTCTAAGGATTCGACCCTTAGCTAGCCCTATTCTAAATAAGGAAAAATAAATATGAATGAAAAATAGACAACAAAGATGATAATTAAACCTAAGGTGAGTGATAAGTATCAATATTTTGTTTTTTCAACTCATTCACAACTACATATTATGTTATTTTTTTCATTCAATATCGTTCTATCAACCCCCGGCCCGATGGTCATTGAAAAATTTTCATTTTTTGCATGGTTTGTGTTCTCGCCGTCTCGGCATTCTATGCTCTTTTTGGAGAATCATCTCATTATGCAAACTACAGTACGAAGAAAATGTGATAATCTTAGATATGTGTGAAAATGGGAAAATTTTTACACATGAAAAGTTCTTACATTTTAAAAATATAAGGCCATAGGTGAGGTCATTACACTACTAGGGCAAGGTCTCCCTCAGTCAAACTCCTCATGAACTTTGGAAGACTAGTGAAGTTGATGACCTAATTTTGGAGATGGAGAAAGAGAGAGTGGGAGAGAATCCGCTCACTATATTATACAGATGGTAAACAAACAAGATCCCTTTGGACTTCCAACTCATAGGTGTCTCACTTCTCGCGATATAAGCTTGAAATCCTGTCCTTTCCAAGCTTTGGTTTTCCGATAGAGAGAGAGAGAGAGAGATGTAGAGTGCACACTTCCTCCACCTTACCTTTAAGCTATCATAGCGATCAAAATATATCATTGCTCTCTCTTTCTCCGAGTAATCGTCCGTTATCTCCACGAGGTCATTTGCTCCCCATGCAGAAATAAACTTATTCTTCTTCTCCGGGCACAGCTTCCCTCGTCTCCGCCAGTAAACTTCTTCTCTGTGAGATAGCTAGTATCGCGGAACCCAGGAAATGCCAGGAGGCAAACGGAGATTCTGATGCGGAAGACTCGCTGACACCCTAGAATCTCCCATCATCGGAGCACCATGATAGCCATTATGGCTTCCTCCCCATCTCGGCGGCCAATAGTAAGATGAACTCTCTTCCACCCATCTCTGAGGCGGAAACATTGACGCGGGCGCAAGAGCAGATTCAACTCTCTGTAGATCTTCTCTGTAGTAGTTATAGTAATGATCACCGGTACCTGCCATCGGAAGACGACCATAAAGACTTCGATCTTCTCTCTGGTTCGAATACGGGAACCCTACTGTCATGGGATGAGAGAGAATCTGACGTGGGTTGTTCGTCAACGTTAGATTCTTCCCCATCAGCCTGAGAATTGGATTGGTTGCTGGTGAACGATGACGTTTGAATTGATGATGAGGGAGAAATTGATTTGGTCGAAAGAAACGACGTGGTTGTGCCTTCTTGAGCTTCTCGCTTGCATGGAATTGGTGATTCTTTTTCAAAACAGGATTTTCTCTCTCTAGTGATGTGGATGACGAAGTGCTTTCTCTCTCTTCGGCTGCGAGTTGCGAGATGGTAGAGGTGCTCGAGAGGGGCGAACTTACTGGTGCTTCCTTCGTTGAGTTTTTGGATGAGGGGTCAACTATTTCTTCTCCAGGATCCTCTCTTTCGGGGATGTGATGATCATCAACTGCTTCTTGAATGTCAATTACTTCCTCCTCCGTGGGGATTTGACTTTCATCCATTTTGCCCGTTGACCCACAAACAATCTCACGTGGGGCTATCAAGCTACTTTCGGAACAACCAGTCAAAGTCAACGTCTTTGTCAGCAAGCTGATGCTTCGAGTTTTAGGAAGCGGCGCGAGTCCCGTTGTAGTGGGATATCTGGAAGTCAACGTACGGCTGCGTTTCCTGCGGCTGACTTTTTCCCATTGGAAAGCAAAACCATTGGCCAGCCCTGAACTCCCCGATCCCCTCCTTGGACCGATGTCCGGAATCTGAGAAAAAAGAACCCGTGGATTAAAAAATCTAAACCCTAATCGTAAAGTCAACTCTAACAACGAAACGGAGGAGTAGAAAATCAGCAGTACCGTTTCCGTAGACCGTTTGACCAGGTCAGTCTTCTTTCTCTGAGCGTTGTCTTTTGAACTATTCTCAAAACTTCCATTGAGCTTCGAGAGAATCAAAACCTTTGTTCCTCTAGAATCCACATAAATGGGTCCATCTCTAGCTCTCTTGCCATCCCCTCCGTTGACTTTCTCCGCAAAAGTCACCTCCTTAGCCCAGTTGCTCCCATTTCTACGGTCAAGATCTTCCAGAGTCCACTCAGGAGCCGTGGCGCAGATCTCCACCATTGATTTCATCTTCTTGGGCTTCCCTCTCTGCTTTATGTGAATAATCTCCGGCAAGAGGCATTGATCAATGTGAGCATTCAACGTTGTGTTGGAAGGTGAAGTAAAGCTCAGGCAAACGGGACAAACGTTGAAAACCGTAGATTTCTTCTTTTCTCTGTTGATTATCCTGTGAGATGATTTCTCTGCGGTAGAATTTGGCGATTTAGGGGCATTCGGGGGAGAAGATGAAAGTTGAGGGTGGGAGGATTCTAGGGTTTCTGAAGGTTTAAACGGGGGGAGTATGTCTCGGAGGCCGTTACTCAAGCAATGTTGCAGGAATTTATGGGAGAATGGCCAATTTGTGCTAAGGTTTGTCCTCCGAGATCCAAAAACGTAATCTCTGCGGAAACATAATAATTGGGAAGAAGTTACAAAAGAAATAATCCGGATGGTGATAGACAAAACGGTAGCTTCTGACCTTATACAAAAGTTTGGAGGCTGTTCTTCGGCACTAAGGCGATCCAGACCTGAATTCAAAGTTTCGAACGAAGATAATCTCGCCAAGGAATCATTTCTATCAGCATTTGCTGGAGTTGAAGTTTTGGTTCGAGAAGAGGACTCCGGTGAGACGTCATTTGATAGCATCTGAAAAAAGATCTTTTACACTTGCTTCTTCTTATTCGATCAAAGCGTAATCAAAGGATTTAAATGGGAAAAAAATTCCCTCAAAGAGAAAAAATTAATCTTACTAGGGATCATCAGAGCGCAGCGGAAAAGTTCACTGGACGCGACACAACATAGGGGAACATGGAGAGCATGAGATGAATTAATACTGTCTGATTCAAACAACTAGTTTCCCGAACGTTATTTGGGCATCTAGGGTTATTATTTCATGCGGTTTGAGGCTGATTAAGGACACACATAGAAGTGGGTGGTCGATTTGGTTGAGGAGAAACCTCGATTAAGGTTTAAGGATTAGGATTGTTCTAATCAGCCAAATATGCGGGGGTTCAGAGAAATCTTGACATAAAATATAGAGAAAAGGGAGAGCTATTCGTCTTTAAGCTAGCAGCGAATGAATGGAAAATTTGAAAAACCAGATAGGAGCTCTTCCAGAAAGTTTGGAGTGACGAGAGAAGGCTTTCCGATCGAATCATAACGATATTTTAATAAAAAGAGACAGATGAGAGAAAAATATATCAAGATTATGGAAGCCGAAGTTATCCTAAAGTATGTAGATGGGGAATCAGACCTGAGAATCACTCAACTTTATGATGTAATACCTATATGTAAAATAAATAAACCCAATATTCTTCCAGTTGGAGAAAGGAAAGTACCGATAGATGTAGTAGGGATTGAACTCAGTCAGTAGGCAGGAATCCGAAGAAACTGGCAAGCCAAAAAAAACTAGAACTGATATTATCCCGATCTAGGTTACTGGTTATGATTTGGTATTCGTTCAAACTCTGCGATAACGGAAACCAGAAAACCCGAGAGGACAGACGAACCGGAAAAATCGGACAAGTGGGAATCAAAGAACGACTAAAACCTTTTTTTTTCATGGATTTCGCCTTCTCTCTCGTTCTGTTCGTCCTTCTCTCAGTAGCTTGAAGCTCCTGCTTGATTAGGGAAAAAAGGAAGATCGGGAAAGCTGAAAATTTTGTGTGCAAGCGAGTGAGGTCAGAATAATGGCGACAGACCGACTCCGTGAAGAGAGAGAGAGAGGGGGCGAGGGAAGAGGAACCACCCATCGCACGTCAAAAGCACCACGTTCTCGACATCAGCGAATAATAAGATGCCACGATATCAAAGTCAACATCATCTTCCTCCGGCCCCACTTCTCCAACGGTCCCCTAAATCCAATATTTTCCAATTTTTAAAATATCTGGGAGCATATTTTGTCTTGGGAGAACATTTACTCCATGATGACTCATCGGCAGTAGCGAATGCCGTTAATACCCCTATTAAAACCTCTTTTTTCGAAACCTTGTCGAAACCTATTAAAAGCCCCCTTTAAGTTTTTTTGTTTCGTAATCATCTGGATAAACCCATTATTTTGTATATACCCGGACGAGGAGAGGGTTAAAAAGGTAAATATTTGGAGAATATATAAGTATATTCCTATGACCGGGAAATATATTAAATATTTTCTCACGGCAAAGTAAAGAACGGTGCGTATACCTTGAGTCTTTAAAAGCCTCGAGATCAATGTGGGCACATGTGGCCCATTAATGGGTATAGATGTAGTGGGAAGATTTGGCCCACCTCACCGCCTACAGGAGGTCGTCATAGGGGCCTACTCAGGCCCAAAAGTATTGTCCATGAGAAAGACGAGAATTTAGAGAGAAGAGCAATTTCGTTGGCCGACTTTCTCTCGCTTATTCTGATCGTCTCCTCCCATTTACGATAATCGATAACGCAGAGAAGAGACGGAAACGTTGATCTACCATTCATCATCTTTGCTAGTGAACAGAAGGTGAAACGATGAAGTTGCTCTGCGAAGAACGATAATTTTCGGTTTACGGTGCGCTTGATCGTCGATCAAAGTTGCGTTATGGGCTTGACGATATCTTGCCTGGCGAAGAATTTAAAGGCTTCTGTGCACGTGCTGGGTAGGGAGATTTGTGCGAGACAGGAATAGAGGGAGATGAATAGAATGCTGAATTTTAACAACAACAGGAGAGGAGGCAGAGAGAAAGATAGTTTATGGTTGTGAGAGAGAGAGATGGGAATGAAGTCAGTTTTCTTAGGTCAACTGTCTGTCACGTGCCTTGTGGTGGTATTTATTCGTTCCTAATAAACACGAAGGCGAGAGCGAGAGAGAGAAAGAGAGAAACGTTGCAAGGTTTTATATGATCAGCTGTACTCGAGCTGTAACAATGGATGGAGATATTTATATCGAAACAGAAAGAAAAGAGACACGTTTACAGCTTATCTCAATTGGATCTCGAGCTGTAATAATGGAGAGAGAGATATGTCGGCGGTAATCAGCTGCATCCGCCGGGGGCGAAAGCCAATCCTGGACTTGCTCACATCGTAGACAGTCTTGAAAGTCTTGTGCTGCGTGTTTCCCAATAATCGCTATATTACTCGTCGTTGCAAATGCCAAGCAAGTCGTCGTAGACGACACGTCATAGAATAAGTTCACCGCAGACAGCTTTAGCGCCGCCCCTCCAGCGAAGACGATACTCACTTCCGGCACCCGAATAGTCTTCAAACTGCCCTTAAAACACGTCTCCAGGATGGAATAAGCCGGAGCTCTCTGGTACTTTGCCAGAGCGCCGATCACCGCCTTGCTCAGCGCCGCGTAGATTGCCGACGGCAGCCTCGATATAACCGTTCCAGAATCGATTATTGTCGGCCCGCTGCTGTAAGCTGAGGCTGTCACGGCTAAGGGTTTTCCCGCCACGGTTATCCCCTGGATCTTGATAAAATACAGACTCGCATCGAGGCTGTTGGGCACCATAGGAGTGAAGGAGTATTGCCCGGGATCGTAAGCTCCGATGGAGAGATATCCAGAAGAAGCCTTCGAGGGAAGACAGTATGAGAAGGAGTATCCGAGTTTAGGCCCCAACTGGTACAGCAAGGAAAGCTTGTTCTTTGCGAGCCCAAATAGCCCCGCCGTGCTACCGAATAGCCCTTCGTTATCTTGCCCGCATCCGTGAACAAAACCGGGTAACACCACTCCTCCGAGCTTGAGAGTCTCCTTGCTCAAGTAACCGACGGAGAAGGACCCGTCTCCGTAAGAAGCCTGATAGATGCAGACTTTAGAGCGAGAGCAGGAGGGAGCGTTGAGAGTGGCCGTCTGGAGAGCGCTGCACTCTCTGGCTGAGCAGGAAACGGTAGAGTAGCTGGAAGAAGAGGAAGGATTGAAGATGGGGCCGATCTGCTTGTAGCAAGAGACAGAGCAGGGGCTGCACTGGAGCCAGGAGAAAGAGCTTCCGGTGTCGACGACGACGAGGTACTCTCTGGAAGGAGTGCCGAGTCCGATCTTGATGACATAGTTGCCGACGCCAACCGAGAGTCCGGAATTGAGGGGGATGGTGACGGCGTTGGAGAACGCGGGTTTCCGATTCTCCTGGGTGGCGGTGAGCCGAGCGTTGAGGTCGTCAGCGCGGCGCTGGTCGCGGCGGAGGAGCTCATCGGCGGTGATTTCTGACGGCGCTGCCGTGATGCATGGGCTGCGCACGTCGTGGAGAGGGAAGATGACGGAGGAGCTGTCGACTTCTTGTTGGTGGAGAGATTCTGGGAAGTCAACGAGTCAAATTTTGAAGTTTCTGCTTCCGTTGACTTGTGAAAGAAAAAAAGAGTCAAGAGAGTGAATTTTGGGTGGTGAGTGGTCTCGGGCATCCCGCCGGCCCACTCACGCGATAGGCAAGTCTCACCTACTCGTCTTGCTGGTTGCTGCTTTGTAGTCTCGTGGAGGGTGACGTGTCTGACCTAAAGTGGGGCCCGCTAGAAACAGTCCCGCTGACCTAACTTGGCAGGTCAACGAACTACGATTTGTTTCTCCCCTTCTCTCCTAGTATCCTAGTTCATCGCCAGCGCCTTGGAAATTGAAAATTGGAATAGAAAGAGCACTACGCAGACCTCGACTGAAACTCCTCATCTAGTCTAATTGAGACTACGTGGTAGATATCCGATCTCCACCGATAATGCTTATCCATGCAGGAGAGGGACGAGACAATGGGAATTGAGGATCATTGGTCAGACAAAAAGAGAGATGGAGATAAATTACCCGGAAATACTGAAGAGCAGACCGCGGCGGCGCCGCCATCAAGGGTGGCGGCGAGAGAAGAGACGGCCAGAAGGAAGAGAGAGAAGAGAACGACAGAAGAAGGGGAGGAAGACGCCATTGGAAGACCTGACCCCCCCTGCAGCCGCCGAGAAGTGGGATCGTTTGTGACTTACTCGCACGTCCACTCATCAATATATAGAAACCCAGCTTGGCGATAATTGGCTGCTTTGTCATTAATTTAATTTTCGCGGATGTTTTCCCTGAATCGGGATAAATGAACCCTCCCGGGTACGGCGATTCCAAGTTTCTGATTCAATTAGGATATTATCTGAAAAGACTCAAAGGTAGTTGAATGATTAGGTGATTTTTTAGTGAAAATTAATGGAGGGAGAGATTGATGGGATCTGGATCAACCCGCGTTGATGGTCAACGCAGGGTGAGATAATGCTCGTCATCGTCACCAAAGATTGAATAATTTGAAGAAATAAATGCGCCCACCACCTCGAATTCATATCTCCACTCATCTCACGGAATTACTCGCTCTTCACCGCAAGCAGCTTGGCTTTTCGGTAGGAGAGTGAGTGAGACTGACATCAGAATAGAGTAATAGACAGACAGGGAGAAGGAGAGGGAGCGGAAAACAAATCGGAAGCTTCTAAAAGGAGAGGCAGACGTACCATCTGCTCCAAAAGAGAGAGCGGGAAGAGAATCTGAACTGTAGAATGGAAGAAGGCAGTGCTCGCACGTCTCGTCTTCTCCATTTTATTATTTGGCGGGGTTGGCGGCGATATCGCTATCCCTCGTCGGGACCCCTACCCAGTACATGGAGTACAGCCCAAAGAATTTGCAAGGGGGGAGGCAGATAAATGAACAATCATGGATATCTAGAGAGAATTGATGAGTAAAAAGTGAGAGATAGATGGTTAGGGAATAAATAGAGAGGTAGATTGACGGCGAGGGAATAGTATAGAGACAAACGATGGTATAAATATATAGACAGATAGATAAATTTATATATAGAAATAATGATTCATAGATAATAGATGGATAGAAGTGGTGATAAACAGATAGAGAGCGAGAGAGGAAATGGGTAAAGAGATAAAGGGTTATACAAATATATTGGTAGAACGATAGATACACAGAGGGGGGGAGAGAGAGAGAGAGCCAGAGGAAGAGAGGAGAATAAAAGAAAGATAAAGAATCATGCAGATATAGGGGTAGATAGATAGAGACAGAGATGGGAGAGAGGGGAGATGTATAAAAAGATAAATAATTATATATATATATATATATATATGTGGAAAGATTTATAGATACGCAGGGGAAGGAGGGAAAGAGGGAGAGAGAAAGAGAGCGAGTCGCCACCCACCACGTGCATGACCTGTGTCGACACCGACGTTAGCGTTGGGACCTATGAGTTTGAGAAGGATAGGAAGGAAGAAGAACGAGTAAACCATGGGACGCCTTCGTTCCGAACAAGGGCAACGACCGGACGAGAAGGGAAGCGACAGAGGAGTTCCGCATGGCGGCGCTCTTCTGTGCGGACGAAGTCGTCGAGCAAATTGCCAAGTATTTTTAATGGTAGGACACTAGGCCGGCGGCGTCGTTCAACGGAACTATCAACCGTAGAGCAGGATTTTACTCCGCATTGTATAAATAAATTTATATTAATAGATAAATATTTTCATGGTGAATGAAATATTGGTTTGGTCTTGGATGGTCAAGAAAATCATCCCGTTCAACTATTCCAGCGACTATTGGTCTTCTGTCCTTGTCCTCTGACTTAAGGAGCAAGAGAGTAGCTGACTTGTTGTCTTCTTTGAATCATAAAATATTAGGGTTTTTTATGCGAGTAGCAATTTGGATGAAGGATTAGGTTCTCATGGTAAAATTAAAATATTCATAGCAGAAGAAAATCGATGATAATCTATTATCTTGGTCTCCTACAAGATTACATTTCTGAAATATTTTCATTGATCTTTTCAGAATTTTCTTGTGTTGCTAGTGTCGATCACATCATTTGGTTAAAAGGTGGTTAATTTTATGATCCTGTCGGCTCATGGATCCATAGATTGTTAAGAATTTCATTAGAGTAGAGATGATTCTAGCATTTGGAAGGATTTTTTTACTTTTTAAAGTACCAAGCTGACCACCAACCTCAAAGTGAAAAAGAAATCTTGGATTGAGAAAGACATCGAATTTAAAAATGGAGCCCTCATTTAAATTCGATTTTAGAGAGATAGATGATAGATAAATAGGTCGATGGTATGTAATGGCTCACTTGTCGATTTTCTTTTCCATTTTTTTTTTCATGATAGGTTCATGGTATGTAATGGAGGTTTTGCATTGATGATGGAAGTTGCGAAGCTTATTTCACTAGATAAAATTAATGCTCGCCCTACACAAAATGGAAAAAAAATAGATTTATTTTTACGGAGAAAACTTTATGAGATGGAGACTCCTTCAAGTTCTCAATTACGCATAACTAGATTTCATTTGAAGAAATGTTCGAGTATGCCGTATTCTCTTTCTTAAGATATACTTTGAACTAGCATAATAAAATATGATAATTGAGTTAGCCTTGGATTTCCTTGTTCATCAGCATGGATGACACCAAAATGAATCAAAATGAAAATTGTATGACAAAAGTGGAACAACTGTTTATATTTTTAAGATGTGTGCATGATAGTGATACTTAATTTAATCACAATGCTCATGATTATTGGGAACTTTTAGAAAGAGAAAATTTTTCATATGTCATTAATGTAGGGATATGAAAAAGTTAAATGTTAAATTTATAATTGAAAATAAAATTATAACTTTGACTATGAAATTTGGAATTATTGAATGGTGACAAACTTTGAATTCATTCATAATGATTGGTGAGGGAGTTGGAAAATTATAAAATAACCTTATTTCAAATTTTTATTGCCATAATTATTGTGAAAATTGCCGTTAAAATTTGATTTTTTTATGTTTGAAAACTTTGGCAGCTGCGTCGAAAGTGGCTTTAGTTTATCCAAAAAATAATGAATGAATAATTATCAATTCAAGATTTTTAATAATAGCATAAGCATGTAAAAGTGAATGTACTCTTGGATTTATTCATAAGCTAATCAAGATATTTCTATAATCATGTGAGGACTGATAAATTTCTTTATTAGTAGCCAAGGAAATGATCAGGTCTAGTCAATTAGATCTTTGATGCTCATCAAAGAATTACGTTGATGGTCACGGCCAATTTAATGGTAAAACAAATGAAGATAATATTATTTTTCCAGTGTTTAAAAAAGAAAATTGTCTTTTAGTCTACATTGCTTAAGAGTGAGACAAGCATTTGATAAATGAAATTGCATAATGTTTGTACAGGTGTTATGTGTTTTTAATGAACAAGAAGTAAATATTTTAAGTGCCTAAGAAAATCCCAACGATTAAATTACTTATCAAAAGTGCACAAAAATTCTATTTTTCACACAATTATTTGATTTATCCATAAAAAAACTAAAAATCATTTTAATCCTAGAACATGCCAAATATCTTTCTCATGTGATTTCTAAAATCCATGATTATGCATTAAAAATCCCCCTTGAGTAGGCCGATAACAGGATGCCTCTTGTGATGCCTTTTGATCTCTCTCTCTCTCTCTCTCTCTTGACAACGACGGGCTCGTGGGTCCACTTGTCTTCGGCCAGCTTCGCCTGTCCAAAATTCCCTGGCCCAAGATGCTTCAGAAGCTCGTACTTCTCGTCCATGGTAGGGCTCTCTTTTTTGTTCAAATGGTGTAAGCAGGCGAATTGACTCATCTCCATGTTTCATTTACGTCGATTTTATTGATATCTCGTCTCTATCTATCATCTATCCATCCATCCATCCATCTATCATTTCTCTCACTCTCTACTCTCTAGATTCAAGGATGTGATAGCGATAGATATCAACAGGCTGCCCGAAAGCGTTATCGCTTTCCAGAGGACTGAGTGCGGCATTCATCGAGTGGTGACTGCGATTCTAGACCTACACACAATCTGATGATAAGGATGCTTTCACGAGGATCACCACGAAGCTCATGGATCTAGGACACCTGGACAAGGAAGACATTTGTGTGAGAGAGAGGATGATGACATGAGAGAGAGATTCATGATTAAAAGAACACCCTTTTTAGCATACTTATGCTAACTATTCATATCATCAGAATCATACTAAGAAATTCTCCGCAAGTACTGTTCAAAAACAAAAGATTCACTCCGATTCACCCATCAAGATGAATGATTCTAACATGCAGACTTCTGCTCCGAATTCCCCAAATCATCAATTTCAACAATTTTTCAGAAGAACTTTCCATACTCCGAGGTCCCCTGATCCCAAACATCCATGAAATCTGACAAAAAAATTACAACCATCGTATATTAGCCCCGGAAGCCTAAAATTTCAATCAATAAATTATGTTGATCATACTCATCGGAATATCTCCCATGCTCATGAACAGCGTATCATCACCGCCGCCAATTCCCTGAGAGAAATTCACATACAACCCGCAATTAGCTTTTGGGGGGAAAACCCCTAAATCGTCAGTAGAAAATTCTGCGCGTTCCTCCGCACCTCGGATCCCAGAAATTCGGATATCTCTATCCCGAAGCCGTCCTGGATTCCTCGAAGAATTTCCAGATTTTGATTAGCCGGTTCGCTCCTGCCCAAAATCCGGCCTCTAGAATTCAATTTTCTGGCAAAGTTCTGATAAGATAAACAAAAGAATCGAAATCGTATTATACTTGGGCTCCTCCTCGAGGTCGATTACGACGGGGGGTTCAGCCTTCTGCTGGAAAATCTCAGTGAAGTTTGTTTCTCTCTCTACGGAACTTGTTTCTGGAGCCTCGCTGAAGTTTAAATCGCAGGTTTTGAAAGAAATGGACGGCAGATTGTTTTGTTCTTCAGCATCCTTTTCACTCTTTAATTCCTTTTCAACCTGAGAAGCTCCATCGGAATTCCCCTTAATCTCCTCATCTTCCGCTTTCTTTTCTAACGAATCAGAACGAATTTCTCTCTCCTTGAGCTCTTCCGAGTCTCCGTTCGAATTCGTCTCGGGTTCTGATCCTAGGGTTTTTCTTTCGTCCAGGCCGCCGTCAATGCGATCGCTCTCCTCCGACACACTTCTCCGATCGAATTCCCTCTCTCTCCTGGGAAACCGCCAATCATCACCGTCCACGTGACGGCGGTACATTTCACCACGGTTCCGCCTCCTTCTCGCTCTTTTCCTCCGGAATCCACTGTCCTCACCATCGATCTTCCGGCGACCGAGCCTGGAAAAAGCAGATGTCCGATCCAGATCGTCATCGGCTCCGTTAGGCCAGTTTTTTTCCAGATTCGAAGGTAGGAGGCCCTTGGCGGCGAGGTATTCGGCGGCGAGGCGACCGGCCTCCCGGAAAATATCTGCGCGGCGCCGCGACGGCGGCGCCGGAATGTATGACGGCTGAGGGGGTGAATTTCGCCGTGCTTTCCGGCGAGAACCCCCGCCGCGGCTAAATCTCCTGTAATCCACCTGACCTGTACCGAATCGGTCCGCCATATTGCGGCGCCGGTTCTGCATCTTTCTCTTAGGGTTAGGGTTTAGAGAGCTCGCCCCGCCATTTCCTCGTTCATCTTCTTGGTATCTCCAGGAAAGGAAAGCTCGCTTGTTCATTCGATGTTCCTCTTCCTGCATTTTCTTTTTTCTCAATGGCCGTTAGATGGAGATCCATCGGTTGGAATCTCCGAAGTCACGACAAAATGCGCCACGTGGACTGCCGAATTCGCTTTCGAGAGGACTAAAGAACTAGGCAGCTTGGTGGCGCTGACCTAATGCTAAAGTCAAAGGTCGCGCTCTCCTCTGCCACGAGAGGTACGATTCTTCTTAAGAGAGAATTTTCCGGTCGAATTTCTGGGATCTGATCTCCGGCTGAATTCGCAGAATCGCGGAGGATCCGACCATGTCAACCGACGAATTCGATTCGGAGGATCATAGAATTCTGCTCCGGTCGAATCCTTCGACTTCCGCTCCTGATCTGGAAAATCAGGGATCCGGTACAACGAGGAAGAAGGGTATTGGAGAGCTTCTGAGGCAGTTAGATCGAGGAATCTCCGGTCGGCGGTTGACGAGGAGACACTCGGATCCGAGAGGAGAATCCACACCGCTGTCGCCTAGCAGTTTAAACCCTAGCTCGCATATAACGTCATCCTCGCCGGACGAGTTAGGTGATGGTGCGCCGCCTGAGTGGGCGCTTTTGCTCATTGGTTGCCTTCTCGGCGTCGCTACCGGCGTTTGCGTCGCTGCGTTCAACCGCGGGGCAAGTTATCGAATGAAATTTTCCCCATTTTGTCTCGTTTTCTTAATGGACTTTTTTTTGGTTTCTACCAGGTGCATATTATACACGAATGGGCGTGGGCTGGAACTCCGAATGAAGGTGCCGCCTGGCTGCGGATACAGAGACTGGCAGATACTTGGCATAGAATTCTCTTGATTCCGGTGACCGGGGGTGTTGTTGTCGGCATGATGCACGGGCTTCTTGAGATTTTTGAACAAATTAGGCAGTCTAGAGCTTCTCAGGGTTCGGGGCTTGATCTTTTGTCTGCGATTTTCCCCACTGTGAAGGCCGTTCAGGCAGCTGTGACTCTGGGCACTGGGTGCTCTCTGGGTCCCGAGGGCCCAAGTGTGGATATTGGCAAGTCTTGTGCTAATGGCTGTTCTGAAATGATGGAGAATAATAGAGAGAGGAGAATTGCTCTTCTTGCGGCTGGAGCGGCTGCTGGAATCGCTTCTGGTATGTGATTATTATTCTGCCATATTATACTGCTTTGTTCTTACTTTAAGCGTTAATGGAGTGACTGAACCGAAAATTTACTATTGATTTCAAAGTGGCACTCCAATTGTCGTCTGTCTTATGATAATTATGGAATAAGACAGTTTTGAAGGATTTCTCTTATATTTCTTTTTATTATGTTGCGGGCATCGAATTAACATCAGTTAGTAAAAAAGGGAGGAAAAGAAAGACAGTCGGAGTATCTTGGAGTAGGCTTACCCAAGGAGGTGACCTGCTGCGTTCAGCAAGAGCTATGGTGGTTGGTGTTCTTCATTGGCTTCAAACTGTCTAAATATCCCACTCCATCAGACCTGAGAATTGTAATTCAGATTTGGAAGCCATCTGTCTATTCCTGAATTTCCTCAATTGATTCGTATCCACATTCTTGCCGTTGTTTCTTCATGCACGATCTTGAAAATTTGGATCCTATTTTTCAAAAAGTATGAGAAAATGCATGACCCATTTCAGATCCATCATTTTCTTGCAGTGGATTTTGATCTTTTGGCTACTGTATAGAATCTACCTACGAGAGAATCTTAAGATTGGAAAAGAGATCTCTATCTGTTGAGCATATCTCACATTCAAATCAGACCAATGTCCTTTAGAAATTTTTAAAAAAGGCAGTGTTGATCAGCCAACAGAGGCAGAATCTGCCAAAGGATCAACATGGACCAAAGAAGATGATGGATCTGTAAATAGCTCAGGAATTTTCTTGTACTTTTCAACACAGGATATCGAACTTTCACAACCTTGCACAAGAAATAGATACAAGAAGACATATGTCAACATCAGGAAATCAAGAAAGATATTTGGAAAGTGAAGCAAGAGTTCAATACAAACCTGGCAAGGGTTAACAGGCTCCTAGAGTTAAAGGGGTGCATAAATACCCCAAACTGTAGGGTTTTGTGACTTATTGTCGATGAATTCGTTATTCTCTCTCTTGTCCACTCTGTTCTCAACCTCTTTCCCCTCTCCTCTGCCGGTAATCCCGATAAATCCTGAGTGGGTTTGTATCACAATCCTATTTTAACTAGTGGAGAAGACAAAATTTTGGCCTTATGTTAATTGTGGTTGACATCTAAGCATCAATCTACTGATAAGCCTCTCAGGCGATTGCAACTGGAGCAACTCTGCATTGTGATGCCAAGGATTACAGGATTACTCAGTCCTCTGGCTCAAAGTCGTGAAGAACAGACACTGATCACAAGGAACCTGGATCGCTCAAGCTACTCAAGCTCCATCACATCCCCCAGTTACAATTTGAGATGGCTGACTCTCCTGACTTCTTTCTCCCAGTCTCTTGGTGATCTATTCTCTTATTCACTGGGTCAACTGGCTGCTCTCATCATAACAGTCCCCTAACTTCCCCAGGGTTTATCTTAAATGTCCCTGTTTTATTTATGAGAACATATATGACTCACGTGTTTCTGTTCCACTGTTTGGTGCTCCATCTGACAAAGATCACAAGAGTTACTGTTTGCTGCATTAGATTCGTGGTCAGAAATAATAAAAACAGCAGCTAGGATTCTCTGTACACCAATCTGGAATGTAAATGAACGCTGACAAACTCTACGGTTAAAATCCTCAATCCTCAACGAAGATGACGAGTTTAAGACCTTGAAAACGTACTCTCGAGAGTCACTTGATGAACGTTGTAACGGGATGAACCATCAACCATTGCATAAAATAAAAATTTGCGTAATTGAGGTGCAAATTTAGCGACATGAAATTAAGTGCAAATCTATGTGTAATGGATCACATACACATAGATCACCCTGCACTTATCTTGGTGATATCATATTAAGGCTAAATTTATGTAACGTCTAGAAAGATTTGATCTAGTTTAGGATCACCCAGCATTTTACTTAGAAAACTGAAATTATGGGTGAACTTGTGTTTTTTCTAGAAAGAGTTGATCAAATTTTGGATCACTGAGTCTGCTTATTGGACAGGGATCAAGAAAACCCTTCCTTGTCTCCTGCAGGCCTCTTACATTGCATACAAATGTTACAAAATATTGTTATAAATGACATGGGTATCACACATATAGCATGGTAATTTATTGAATCATCCTTACGACCTAACAATGACTTCACCGTTCTTGCATTACTTTGATGGTATTGCCGTTTAGAGCAATGGGCCTTTAATAAAAAGGCCATGTAACACAGTATACTTGTTAGTCACCTATGAATGATGTTGTCAATATTTTTCTCTGACTCTTCTCTATTCTGATCTCTTCACTCTTCACGTGAACTAATCACTAGGGTTGTCGGATGTATCTATTAATTTTATATGGGCACTGACATATAAAATATTGGGTTTAGAATGAGCTGTTTTTGTCACCCTAAATAATGCCTTTTGTCATTAGGGGCAAACAGAGGAATATCAAGATTAGTCTCTGGATGTACCATATCATTAAATCTATTTCAATGCCCACTAGTGAATACATTATGAGTCAGGTTAATTTAACTATCTTACACATTCTTTTTCTCTGGCAGGTCAGTTCCATGTATTATTTTGCCTCTTGTATTTTCCATCCTAAATTTTATTTCAGAGTCATTTTTCAACCCAAAGCTTGTGTATTTCTTTATATTATCTCTTTTTCTTTCCAGTTGTTTAGATACCTTTTGGAAGGGTACTCATTTGTTTACTTCCTATGATTCAGGCTTCAACGCTGCTGTTGCTGGCTGCTTCTTTGCTATAGAAACCGTTTTAAGACCTCTCAGGGCAGAAAATTCTCCCCCGTTCACCACTGCAATGATCATATTGGCTTCTGTTGTGTCATCAACAGTGTCTAATGTTTTACTTGGAGAAAGGCCTGCTTTCACTGTGCCCCAGTATGATCTGAAATCTGCTGCTGGTATTTTATCTTGTTCCAACCCAGTTTGGTATTTTTGAAATTCGGTGTCAACATATAATTGAAGTTGAGCCTTATTACCATTTTTACCATTGTTGTGTTTTTGGGAATTCTGGATGTAGTGATTTCCTCGATAGGTTCTTGTATTAAAGTTGTCTCGTGTTTTCTGGCATATCTTGTCATGCATATGAAGAGCATCGCTCTTCTAAGGTCTTGGTTATTTTCTTCAAAGAGAGGTTTCTTGAGTAAATGCAGCCCATCTCTCCATTTTTTCTTTAATTATTACCAATCACCTTGGAGTGATCCTCTGGCCGCTGCCAGAGGTCTGCTGTGGAGAGGGGGGAGAGGGGGGAGAGGGCAGATGTAAGGATGGTAGAGTAAAATGACTTTCTTACCCCTATATTGTAATACTAACTTACAACCCCAAATTTCGGTAAAGGTTTTGTTTCCTTTCACACTTTATGCATTGTGCCAATGTGGATTTCAATTAGCTATTGGCTTTTAATTGGATCTTTTGCTGCTCCCTTTGATAATAAATATACTTCAACTTTTCCCTTATCTCATCTTTCAGTCATCTATATTTCTAGAAAGGTATTTTTTCCATGAAAGTTTTGTATACTTCCATTGGGGGAATTTATAGCTTGTCAAGATGTGACATTCTTTAGAGAAGAATTTTTGGAGTTTCATTCACTGGAAAGATATTCAATTATCTTATCTTATTTTATGTTGACATTTTTCTTCACCTTGCAGAACTGCCCTTATATCTCATACTAGGCATGCTATGTGGGGTGGTAAGCGTGGCATTCACTCGATTGGTCATATGGTTCACTAAGTTCTTTGACTATGTGAAGGAAAGATTTGCTCTCCCTGCAGTTGTTTGCCCTGCTCTTGGTGGTCTAGGGGCTGGCATGATAGCTCTTAGGTACCCTGGAGTATTATACTGGGGATTCACCAATGTTGATGAAATTCTCCATACGGGAAAGAGTGCTTCTGCCCCTGGCATATGGCTTTTGACTCAACTGGCTGCTGCAAAGGTAGTTGCAACTGCATTATGTAGAGGTTCGGGCCTTGTTGGTGGATTATATGCCCCAAGTTTGATGATTGGAGCTGCTGTTGGGGCTGTTTTTGGGGGTTCCGCTGCAGAGTTGATCAATTCGGCCATCCCTGGGAATACTGCTGTTGCTCAGCCTCAAGCCTATGCGCTGGTATTTTTTATTTTTTATTTTTCTGATTTTTTTGGTGTTGAAAAAGTATTTATATTTTTTATTTTTTGTGCGTTTTAGGTTGGAATGGCAGCAACGTTGGCTTCTGTTTGTTCAGTCCCGCTTACTTCAGTACTGCTTCTTTTTGAGTTGACCAAGGACTACCGAATTCTCCTTCCTCTCATGGTATTCTTTGTTAGGTTTAAAAAATATTTATCTTAGTAGAAGTATAATGATTTTTTTATAAACAGGGTGCTGTTGGGTTAGCCATATGGGTACCCTCTGTAACAAATCAGTCCAAGGACCGAGATGTGCACTCACGTGGACATAATTATTCCACTGTTTCATCTGCCGAAGAAAAAAATGAGGAACATCTGAGATCAGTTGCTGTTCGTGATCTAGAGCTTTCCATTGTAGGAGGCCTGTCAAACGTGAATATTCATGAAGATTTGATTCTTGACGAATTAAAGGTTTGGCTTGAATGTTTTCTTTTGAGATATCGTGAATGATTAATACGTCCTGCTAAAATGCTTGAGTAGGAAGCATAGACGAGAAAAACTAGCCTTAGCTGTGGCTTAAGCCAGATTCATAGCAGGGGTCATCAGGTTTGGTTGAAAAGCCACCCTGCGGGTCTGAGACATACCAAATTAACTTGTTTCTTTTTCTTTATCTGGTGTTTCTCTCCATGCTCTCACTCACTCTCCCTCTTACCTCTCTATCTGTTTATTTACTTCTCTTTCTGTCTATCTCTTTCTGTCTGTCTGTCTGTCTGTCTGTCTCTCATATCTTTGTATCATTCTACCGATTTCTTGCTCTTGAAGTTCCTATTTCTCTTGGCATCTGATCTACAAGATCTCATAATCCAATGTCTGAGAGCGTGACAAACAGATATGGTTTTCTTTCTTTCAAAGACGAAGTCTGGTTTTCTTGGACAAGCCCAGTGTGACTGGTTCTGTGATGGACTATTAGTCTGAGCCGGTCTTGGCAGATGGACTCTAATAGTCAAAATCAGAACCCTACTAAAAAGAGGTTGTGCTTTTGTGCAGGCTTCCCAGGCTATGTCTAAACACTATTTGAAGGTTTCAGGGACAACTAATGTAATGGAAGCAATTTCCCTTATGCAAGACAACCGAGAGACATGTGCCTTAGTTGTTGATGCAGAGGATATGCTTGAGGGGATTCTCACTCTTGGTGATGTTCGTCGAGGATTATCTAGAAAGTCAGCCAATACTTCCATTCCTCTGGAATCCAATTTATCAGTGCCCGATGTATGTTTACTTTCTGCTAAGTGTTTTAGGCATTACAAAATGGGATGAAGAAAAAATATAATGAGTAATTCTTGGAATTTTTAACCTCATCAGGCTGTAAATATCCATGTGTCCTCCATATGCACGCATGGGACAAATCATAATGGAAGAATCTGCGGGCTTGTAACATGTTTCCCAGACACTGATTTAACCACAGTGGTGCAACTTATGGAAGCTAAAAATGTGAAACATTTACCAATTGTTGAACGTGGTGGCAACTTGAGCATGGAAGGAAAACGCAAGCTGTTAGGGATCATTTACTATGATTCCATTTCTTACTGCTTAAGGTCAGTCATGTTCTTTTTTTCCGTCCATAGAATCACTATTCCTGTCCCAAATGGGTTCTTTTTCTCTGAGATATCTAGTGAATGGCATCTTTAGTCGTTTTCAACATGCTATTGTATTCCTAAATGTTCCAATTTAAAGAGGAACTGGGTCCTTGTGATAAATTGATGCCATGGTTAAATCTGATAATGATGATTGTCAGGGAGGAGATAGACCGCCGGAAAGCTCTCCTCCGCCAGAAACCAGAACATTTGGAGATAAACGGAAATGCTCAGTGAAAAGGGTTCGTACAGTTTACATTTTTTTAATCTGCATTATTTTTCTGTAATATTATTTGAGAAGGGGGCAAGAGGATGCCCTTGTACATAGAGAAAGAACAAAAATTCTTAGTGATTTTGTTTCATTTAAATGGGCTAGTCTATGAAGGGTCTGGGTCTTTGTATTATTCTTTTTTTTTCTGTGTCTTCAAATCATTATGATCTTGGAGTTTGAGTTATGCCTCTCAATGAAGTTTAAATAACTGACATTTTTTTAAAAATTTTCTAGCTCTTTATTGTCACAGAGGCCATACCGATAAAACTCTTGTGATCGAAGGTGACCATAACTGATGCTGCCGAGAAATAGTTTTCCCCCATATCCGAAAAAGATTGGTAAGAAAAGAGTACAAGATAGTAGCTCTCAGACCGTCTTGGAGAAAAGATGATAGATCTCAGACCGTCCTATCATATTTTCAAAAGAGAATCTGTCAGAGAATCTCATGAGGCAGCAGGTGTCACTATCACTTTATTTATAGTGTGGGAGTTCACTCTGTCCTCGCACAGGGTGGCCATGTCAGTTACACTGGTATTCTAGAACGACCTGACCCTTCTTTCATAAATGCTGAGGGTCATATCATACATTCCTTCATGTTTTTTCATGAAGGGCATCTTCCTACATTCTTTGATGCCGAGTTATTTATTATTTGATATGACTCCATTAATTAGCTACATGGGATACGCTCGAATCTCTCATCAAAAGGGAACCTTTACAGAGGAGAAAAACTGTTAGGCATAGGTATATAAGGATTAAAGAGAAAAGGAGCCCAATTCCTTGAGGCCCCGTTCTTCTGAGTGAAAAAGAGGATTTCATGAAGGGGGATGATAGACATGTTGAGAGGTGGGAAACTCCTGGACTTCCCATCCCCAACCCGGCTTCTGACAGATAGGTTGAACCCAGAGCTTACCATGATTTCTCTTTCTCTCTCTCTCTCTCTCTCTCTCTCTAGATAGTCTTTCTCCTGGAGGCAATTCTAAAACTTGATCATCATCATGTTCTTGGAGTCTTACCAGGAAATTTTTAAGATATGTAGAGATTGTAGCTCCTCTCACTAAAGCGTTCTTTGAGATGTAGATAGCTTTACTTGTTTCACCAAGAGACTTTGCCATGTGTTGTGCAAATGTAACGAGTGATCAGATGTTTTCTGATGATATCATAGGATTCTAAAAGGGTTGTGAGTGCTCTCTATCTCTCTCTCTTCTTTATGTTGGGCTTTGCCAATGATCAGTGGGCTTCTATCACTGGGTACTGGGCCTTAGGCTCGCTAAGCATAATGGGCTTCTGATGATGAAAATATCCCTTCAATATGAAAAACATAATGCTCATAAACAGATCTTACAAGGGAAGCTAAGAAAAATTTCAAGATATTAAAGGTTGATATTTATAGATAAAATATTCATGCCAATATTACTATTAGATGGATTTATATGCAATTTAATGAATATATCGTCTGAATTAGATATTGAAGTACTAACCATTATATCTCAAATTTAAGGGTATTAAACTAAGCACTAGGAAAATAAGAAAATACACAGAGAAATGATGACTAGGACCATATGCAAGTACATGTGATGAAAAAGGTAGTTGGATTGCTCATGTTTTCAATTCAAATTCAGTTATACCTCTAGAAGAAGGATAAGTCTGATACAAACTCCTTGTTTGGTGAAGGATTCTTGTGCCCCCATGAGAAGGGCCAAATTGGAAAGGATAAATCCAATTTGGCAAAAGGCTCAATAAGAACAAGCTGAGCCCATAAAGGAAGGAATAAGAAACAGCAATAAGCCCATGAACACATCCCATAACATCTAATGATTTATATTGGAATTCATTAATACAAATTTTTGATGTCTTTTCATGTGACAGGAGGTCTCTAAGCTAGACATGAATAGCTATGTGCATCTCAATGTATGATCTAGAGAAAGAAAAAAAATCAAGATAAAATAAGAGCCGATTTTTTGAGCTAGAGCAATATCTAAATATAACAAAGGAGGTGAAATTAGGGGGAATTTTTGATCAAGGAAAAGGGTGAGAGAAAAAGATCGCCTTGGTAGGGGGAGGAAAAACCCTACAAGTCAATTTTTTTTAACATGGATTCATCTAAGTTTTGGGGATTTAATGACTTCAAAATTAAATGAGTTGAGACATTGAGGAGGGTTTTCCATGGAAATGGAATGAGAGTATCATAGAGCTATTTTTGAAAAATGATAAATGGGAGTGTGTAAGACTTATTAGATATAAATTTTTTATAAGTAAGAAAAAAATGAACTCATAAATAAAATGAAATGCTTTGAATATTTGAATATCACTATAATGAATTTTTTTGCAAATCTTTAGATTTTGATCATTCTCCATCAACCTTTTTAATTCTCTCAATCTTTTCATCCACATTTTTATGTTTTCAAGCCATAAATTATATTTCTACAGTTTGATGAAGGGTTTTTAACTTCGAAAGGAGTTTGGAAGTGTTTGATCAATTTATTATATCTTCTGCGTACATCTCCCACTTTCATCAATTATTTTTCCTTTCTTAATCAAGAAAATAACAAAAAAATATTCTTGCATTTCAATCTTATAACTGTCCTCAATGTGGATTTGACCTCAACTCGCTACTATTCTAAATTATAAGATTGAATTTGAAGAGTTGGGTTCATTAATGATGCTGAAGATTTTGGTATTTTGGTATAGAGCGGAGCGATCTATCAAAAAGAAAGAGCTAGCTTCTCTGTCAGGGAAGGCAGGCTAGTTGAATCGTATTTGCCCGGCCTTGCGGAGCTGAGCATCTTCTATTCGCTGGGATAACTTCGTTACCTCTGCAGGGCTCATAGTTTCTAGACGTTCATGAATGTTTGTTGTTAATAGTATTTTCTGATCAAGGTTATCCGAAGGTTCTGTATTTTATGTTTATCAGGATATAGATATTAACTCAAAAAGCCACTAAGAAAATGGTGAGCAAATTCAGTGTATGATCACCTAAGAGGATGGAGCTAGAGATTTGAGCACAGATAGAGGGATGCAGTCTACTAAGATAGACACCAACATAAAACTCTTCACCACAATACTATTAGCATCTGAAGATCTATGATGGGCTTCTGGTAGATATCAACCTCTTGGAGAAAAGTGTGAAGACGGACAAAGTAAGCTTATAGTGAGAGATCACCCTACTTGCAAGTGAGAAGTGTCTCGAAAAGCTCCAAAACACTAATGTTTGTGCAGTTGGCATGCATTGTCAATTGACAAAGAAGGTAATAGAATTGGAGGAAGAGCTAGAATTTAGAGGGGCATGATGCATATTTATGGCCATGAAAATGATAGGCTGGCCGAGTAAGTTGTGCCATGGCAAAGGAGCCGCTAGAGAGGAAAGTATCTCAATCAATAACATCGTGGGAGGGATGGCTAGAGGCATTAGGATGGGTGGTAAATATGAGTCAATGTCCAAAGCCGGAGGTGGTTGAGATGGTGTAGAGTTCCAAAACAATTCCATAGCCACAAGCGAATGAATCACTGAGGAGACATCTGAAAGGGATGTTAGAGGATGATGCTGGAGCACCCCAAACTAATGCATTTGCTAAGTACAAGTGCTTGATAGGACACATAGGCTTTACACTAGTGGCTCAACATCTTGGTGTCTCTTGCCTAGGGATAGGTTGTCGCACAAGCATCAGTGCTCAGATAGGAAGGTTACACGAGGAGAGATGCAGTTGAGATGCCCTTTAGAAGAGTGTTAATTTGGCTCCACATAGGTGGGCGTTGTGTCGTACTGAAAAATGGAGATGGTGAGAAGACTTTTGAGAGGTTGGTGGAGACATCCCGTGGGAAACATTGATTTCATGCATTCTTGGAGAAATGGCAGCTTTCTAAGAGGAAGAAAAATGGTGTAGGAAGTAGTGGGAGATAGTGAAATCCCTAGTGAAAGAAAATTGTAGGAAATGGCGGCTTCCCTTGAAAAATTTGCATTGGAAGTGTGTAAAACATCACTGATGAACTCAATCACATGCCTTTTCTATCATTGTTGGGTGTCTATTTTATGTAATAAAATTATAATTGTTTACTTAGTATAGAGTTAGCAAGGGTCAAATCCACATGGAGCAAAGGTAATGAGATTAGACGCTCAAATGAAAGGCCAGAGCGTGGAAAGAAGCGAGAGCATGGAAAAAAGTGCGAGCACAAATGGGGTGTTTAAAGATAATTGTGAATAATAATTTTTAGATTTCTTTTTGAATTAAGAGAGAAATCAGAATTCTAAATGAAAATATTAATTTAAAAAGAAATAAAATGGGGGTGAGATAATGTCAAAGTGAGAAGAGTGGTTGATAGTAGTGATATGCGTAAAATCATGGTTGTTCAATGCACAAGTTCATATATAAAAAAATATTCTCAACTCTTCCAATTCTGTTTTGAAATGTATAATAACAATGAGTCAATGTCAAATTCACAAGGAAGATGGCTAAAATATTGAAGTCAAGGAATTTTTTGATTTTTTTTTGTTAACTAAGTGGAGATGATTGGTGAAAAGAAAATATGTACGTAGGAAATGAAATGAACCAATCGAATGCTTCAAAAATCCTGGCAAAGATTAAAAACCCTTGGTCGATCGTGGAAATGTGGTTTTTAGGGTTTGAAAAATATGAAAATCTTGATGAAAAGATAGAGAAAATGGAGAAGATTGATGGAAAATGGTTATATTATAAGGATTTGTGATGAAAGCACACTCTAGCAATGTTCTCTAATCAAAACACACATTCGAGAGCGCTTACATTTAGCCCGGACTTGGAATCTTGCATCTAACACAATGAATGAGTAGAGAAAAGAAAAAACTCAATAGACTTGATATTCCATATATGAAACATGATCAATTGGTATCCAATCGAGATGCAGCCACGCATCTAAGGATTCCATCGGGCACATTCAATCCTAGCTGTTATTACTGCTTAGATGAATGGCTAGGGTCTAATTGATGTTTATAAAGCAAAATGATGTCAAATCATAGTGCTCCATGTACCCCTTCACTTAAGTAATCATCAATAGTCATAAATAAACCCCAAAATTGGACTCCCATCATTGTGTCATTTTGTGTGCAATAAAAATAAATAACAAATAGTCCCACATTGGAAAAATAGAGAGAATGTGATGAGTATGTAAGGGCTAGCTTGCATATTAAATAAAATTGGCTTGTCAAAGGGTACTTAGTGCTAATAACACGCTTAATCAGGCGCCGCTTGTGCGCCACATATACACCACGTGGCACGCGCACATGCCGCCAGATGACAAAACGCAAGCGCACACACCACATTAGCTGACATATTAACGTGCACTTTAAAACATATTTTTTAATATTTTAATTAAAATAATTAGAAAAGTTAGAAAATCCTTAAAAAATAGAAGTTCACTATCTCAAAATACAACTACTTTTTAATCTAAATTTTTTATCACAAATTAAATAATCTATTATTCTATATATTTTAATTTAAGAAATAAGAAGAAAATAAATTTCTAATTTTAAAATATATTGTCTTTTGAAAATAAAACTACAAAATAGAAAAGTGTGCATAAAAATATTGGCTCTCATTATTTGCATCTAAAAGGGTTATTATCCAAATCTAGCCCCAACTCTCAGATTTTATCCAAATCTAGCACGAACTCTCGTATTCTCCAAATCTAACACCAACTATCAGTTTTTTATCCAAATCTAGCACAGCCGCTATTGTTGACTCTTCCCGATCTAGTTGGCAGCCAAGTAAGCCAAGCGAGATCCACGTAGCAGCCACGTCATAGAAAAATAAAGGGTAAATAGCCCCACCTATCCCAAACTTTTAAAGTTTTCCCTAATCTATCCCAAACTTTTTTTTTCCTCCCATCTATCCCAACCTTTTTTCTCTTTCCTCAATCTATCCAAGCCGCCTCCCTCCCTCTCTGATGGCGAGCGGGACCCTTCGCCACCCTCGCGGGAGACATCGACCATACGAGTTCACCATATCTTTTTGTTCTTTTATTTTCGTATTTCCTTCTCTGAAAAGTTCGGGCCTGTTGTGTTTAGCTGGCCCGATTATTGTCTCTCTCCTTCTTTTCTTTTAATTCCCCTCTTAGGGTTCATTGCGCCTTTTCTTTTAGGCCCAAATGAGCCCTATGTTCATGTGTGTGTGTGTGTGTTGGTCTTTGTTTGGGAGCTTTCTTTTGGTTTGGGCCTCAAGTGGGCTTTCACTCCCCTAGGCACATTACAAACCTAGAGAAGTTTGTAATCGCCGTTTTGAGAATTTGAGAAGTACTGTAGTTTTTAGTCTTGTTCGAGGAGTGGGAAGGGAGAGGTTTGGAGGGAGACGGTGAGACGAGGAGAAGGAGAAGACTTCCCCTCCCGTCGCCTGCGTGCACGAGGAGAAGAGGAAGGAAGCAGAGGAGTAAGAGAGAAGAGGAGAGGTCGTCGTCCGCCCAAGAGCCACGACCCGTCCCTGCCGGCAGCGTGAAGAAGAGCCTGACGCCCATCACGCCGTAGCGGTTTCTCTTTGCTTTCTCCCCCTCTATCTACCTCCTCCCGTCCTCCCTACCTTCCTCTACCCTTACCTCCCCCGATTATGAAAGTCTGCCACAATACCAGATATCGTCAGAGACACCTGACGCCTCACCCGCGTTGACGCGTGTGGCAAATGAAGTGTGGCCGCTCTGTCGACGCCAGATGACAGCGCGGAAAGCCGCTGAGTGCCGCTATTCTCTCACGAAAGGGGAAATCGTGAGGGAGAGGCCTTGAAGGAGACGTACCTGGGAAGACCATCCTGTTGCCCTCCTCCTCACCTGCGACTCGCCCTCCTCACTCGTGACTCCCGCGCCTGCGAGCGCTCTTTGCGAGCAGTTCCCTCTGCCAACACGTGCATCGGATGGTGACTCTCTCCCTCTATCTCTCCTGGCGGGTCCTATCGTCACGCCCAGTCGATACTTCTGATCCGAACGACACCTCATCCCGTGAAGCGTAATCACGCCGCCCCGCCTTACCTGGGTTCGACGGACTCTCGGAAAATCGGGAAGTAAGTTTCCCTTCAAAGCTTTAAAAAAATCGCCTGACGCGCGCCGCGAAGGAAATTGCATTGTGCCTTGTTTCCGGAGTCCCTCCAAGCTCCGTGCTCTTCATTCCCGTGACCTCACGTCAGCGAGGCTGGTTCCCCGATCGGTCTACCATCAACTCGCCCACTCTCTCTCCCTATCCGTCTTGTGAAGAAGGGCCTCGACGACCGATGTCAACTTGCACCTGGTGAATTTACCCCCTCACCTACCGACGCGCTCTCGCCTGTGATTTCCGTTCCTACTCGCTGTGACGCGACGTGGAAGAAGAAATCGTCTCGAGAAACCCAAAGAAGACAAAAACAGAAGACACGACGAGAAGAAGAGGAGACTCCTCTTTCCTTCCCCATCCCCTTCCTTCCCACCGTGCCGCGCCCGTCCGCAGTGACGACTCCGACTCCCCGACGAGATCCGACTGTGAGATTCCCCCCCGCCCCACCTTAGTGGTGCCGCCGCACATGGAAGTGACGTCTCTCATGACCTCACCCAACCTGGTGACGTTTTGACGAAGGCGTAGAGTCGAAGCCCACCTGCTTAAAGTGGAATAGTGACGGGAGAGTTAAGAGTAGAAGTGAAAAGTTTCCGCGCAGGGATCCACACGGAGTGGCCCCCGACGTGGCCTGGGTTCCTCGTCCAGCCACCTGCCACGCGCGTTGGCTCCGTCTGCTGCGGATAGCTCCTCTGCCCACCGGCGTTCGCGCGCCCGTCCGTGATCACTATTCAAGAGGCTGGACTCCTGGACCAGCCTGTCAGCCTCGCCTGCACGCCAACGCCGGCCTGTCTCGCGCATCACAGAAGGCCTGCGAGCCCATCCGTGGCCCGGTCACTCACTATTCCCTGCTGCCGACGACGACTCCCAGCTATTGGAAGGGTCTGTACTCTGGTTCTACGCACCGCCCTTCTCCGAACGCCTCTGCCCGCGTCGACTCTCCGCCCGTCACGACCCGAAGGTTAGCTCTGTACCCCTTCCTTCGTTAAGTTAATTACTTTTCGAAGTTATCCTCGGCTTGTTTCCACCGCCGTCGGACGAACATAGGTAGGGTAGAGCAGATTTGTAGGATCGAGACTTCTGACTTGAGCATCAAGTCCAACACTGAGCGTAAGGTGCAGCCATCGGCTACTCCACGACGAGCGACTCTACGCCTTCGGATGTGGATCGAGAGGGTCTTACCCTACCCATCATCGCGAGTCTTCCCGGGTTACCCGGTATTGGTTTTGCTGATTGGCACGCCTGCCTGTACTTAGGTTAGGTGGTCAACCTAGAGTCTAGGACCATACACTCTTATCGGATCGGGCCGACGGCCCATCCACCAGACGTCACGTCTCATTGATCAGGTACGAGGGTTTTCACCCCCCCGTCCTGCATCACTCTCTCTCCCTCCCTCCCTCCCTCCCTCTCTCTCCCTCCCTCCCTCCCTCCCTCCCTCTCTCTCCCGCCCTAGAACGACGATGGTTAGATTTACAGGGAAAACTTAGGACAGCATAGACGGCTAATAGAAACCCCAGCATGGGAAGGATTAGCGATCGATCGCCGACGAGAGGACGGTGAAGAAGTAGGGAGACGGAGAAAGGGAGCTTACCAGATATCGCGACCCAAGTATAAGATAAAGGAGAGGAAGGAGAGACACGAGGACGGTCAGACAAAGTCGGCAATGCTCGCAGACGAATCCGCTACTCGCGCGGCTCAGTACAAAGAACTTCTCATGCAGAGGAAGAAGCTCCGCGTCGTGATGTTGACTTAGTCGACCATTTACTGCGTGTACTGTCAGGATGCTCGTTTGAGCTTGGAAAAAAAGAGTGAACTGCAATGGACACTGAAGATCGTTACTAATTCTAGAAGGTTAGTGAGTGGCGGATGAGTGTTGACAGGGTATGCCACAAACGGTCCCCAGCGATAAAATTAAAAGAGATTCGCCTGGTCGCTTCGTAGAGAACATTGAAATGCGACGACAGGGACACTTTAATGAGCATCGCGAAGCACTACGAAAATGGGGAGTCTCTTCCAGAGCAAGTTTATCAGAAGCTCCTCGCCGCCAGGACGTTTCGAGCGGGTTCGCTCAGTCTCCGGCAGGTCCGCTCGCCGCATTGTTTTTGGACGTGGAATCGGCTCACGACACATTTTCTAATAATTTTCAGGTACACTTCGCTGTCGTAGATTTAGAGCTCCACACGAACTACGTTCCCGGGGGATCCGAAACCATCTACGACGTGGATCAAAAGGTGGGCAAGCGAACGCAAATCATTCCGCCGCTTCCGGAGGACAGATTTCTCTGCAGTTTCAGCCACATCTTCGCAGGTAGCTCCTCTTCTCTTTCATCATCGTCTTTTTCTCTTTTTCTAACCGTGAACTCTTTTTTTCTCTGCGGTAGGCGGGTATGCTGTGTTGGAGTTAAGCGCCTACCACTGTGCCAAAAGCTATAACTAATAGCAAGGATGCGACTCTTCCTCCTCTTTCTCTCTCAAGGCAGGATGTTGACTTCCAACACTCCCCCTCAACATCTGCCACATGGCCTACACACACAGTTACACCCCACTTGGACTTGGCCCAACGCAGATGTTAGCCGCAGGATTTGAACCCCCAACCTCGGCTCTGATACCAAATGTAGGCACTAAAACACTTGCAAGGTTAAGAACTTAACCTTCTCTAATAGAGGCACACTCACAAGGGAGTAACTCTAAACAAGAGACTCTCTAAACTTCTTGCTTGAAGTTCTTAGTTACAATGAGGGTCTCACCCTCCTTATATAGACACAAGTAGAACTCTCTAGAATAAGCTAGAGAGTTTGTGTGAGAGAGAGATATCTAGAAATATCTTGAAATGACATTGCTAAGATGTCATTTCAAGAAACTCACGCACCTTCTAGAAAATTCTGGAAAAAAAGCATTAAATGCTTGATGCCTTCAGTCTCCCTCCCAAGCATGATGCCTTTTCTAGACTATACGTATGCCCAATCTTTGGCGGAGCTCTTCAAACTTCAGTCTTCCCAATGACTTTGTAAACAAGTCTGCCAGTTGATTCTCTGAGCTTATGAAGTCCAGGTCCATCTTCTTTTCTTTCAAGCAAGTCCTTATGAAATGAAATTTGGTCTCAATGTGCTTGGACCTATTATGAAACACATGATTCTTTGACAGTGCAATGGCTGATTTATTATCAACCATTAGCGTCATAGATATCATCTCCTTGTTCATCAATTCTCCAATTAATCTTGCTAACCATATTCCTTGACAAGTTGTAGTGGTGGCTGCGACATACTCAGCTTCACATGATGATAAGGCCACGATCTTTTGCTTTTGAGAGGCCCAACATATCAAATTATTTCCTAAGAAGAAAGCCATTCCCGTGGTGCTCTTCCTATCATCTGGATCTCCCGCATAATCACTATCACTATAGCCGACTAGCTTTATGCCTGCTTCATTTTTCTCATAAACCAAACCGAGGTCTAATGTACCTTTTACATACCTCAAAATCCTCTTTACGGCAGACATATGTTCGGTTGTCGGATTTTCCATATATCTACTAAGATACCCCACAGAAAACATAAGATCTGGTCTTGTATGGGTTAAGTACCTGAGGCTTCCCATTAAGCTTTGATATGTTGTAGGGTTTACTCTTGGATGTGACTCTTTTCCAAACTTGCATCGGCTCTCTAGCGGAGTATGTGCTGGATTACATTCTGACATGCCACTTTGTTCCAAGATCCTTAACGCATAACTCTTTTTGACTTAGTAGGATTTTTTTCCTCTTTCTTGTTTCACCTCAATTCCAAGATATGAGGTGAGTAGACCAAGGTCACTCATCTCAAACTGGTTCTTCATTTGAGCCTTGAAGTCTTCGATTTGATGATTCTCTGTCCCTGTAATAATTAAGTCATCAACATAAACACCAATAATCAAGCGTGAGGTACCTGATTTTTTGAAGTAGACCGCATGCTCTTGAGAACTTCTCGTAAAATCAAGAGATCTTAAACACTTGTCTAATTTAGTGTACCATGCCCTAGGTGCTTGTTTTAATCCATAGAGTGCCTTCTTTAGTCTCATCACGAGATGCTCTCTCCCTTTCTTGATATACCCATCTGGTTGTTTCACATAAACTTCTTCTTCTAACTCGCCATTCAGGAAGGCAGATTTAACATCCATGTGATGGACTTGCCATCCTTCTTGTGCTGCAAGAGCTAAAAGTACTCGAATAGTCTCCATTCTCGCCACTGGAGCAAAAACTTCTTCGTAGTCAATGCCAAACTTTTGAACATATCATTTAGCCACGAGTCTAGCTTTGTACCTCACTATATCACCATGAGAGTTTCTCTTTATCTTATAGACCCACTTAAGACCAATAGGCTTGCATCCTGGTGGAGGAGTCACCATCTCCCATGTTTCATTCTTCTAAATTGAGTCTAACTCTTCTTTCATGGCTTGTCTCCAAACACTCTATTTGGATGCTTCATTATATGAACTTGGCTCTTCTTGAGTCAAATAACATGATTCAGGGTCTATACTAACCTGCTCTATCGCTTCGTATATTCTATCAAGGTCTGTAAACTTTCTCGGCGACCTTTCTTCTCTAATTAGATGACCGTCTTGCCCATTATCAGGAATGTCATTGAGGCTTCTCACGTCTTCATGATAATCATTTAGTGGAGCCTCTTGAACAATATGTTCTTCATCTATGTCAAAGAAATTTGGAGAATAAAAAGTACCTTCTTTTCCATGCTTGAATTTCTCCAATTCCATTGGCTTTTCTCTTCAAATATAACATCTCGACTGATATATACTCTGTCACTCTCTGGATCATAACACTTATATCCTTTGGTCCCAACTTCATACCCAATAAACACCATGGGTTTGCTTCTATCTTGCAACTTCTTTAATTTTTCTCCGAGTACCTTCACGTGACAAAGGGATCCAAAAACTCTAAAATGCTCTACGTTTGGCTTTACTCATGTCCAAACTTCATATGGTGTGGCTCCATCCAAGCTTCTTGATGGGGCTCGATTCAATATATATACACTAGTATTGATGGCTTCTCCCCATAGCTCATGTGGAAGATTCTTGTCTTTTAGCATGCTCCTTACCATATTCATCACTGTCCTATTCCTCCTCTCAACAACTCCATTTTGCTGAGGAGAATATGGGGCTGAAAATTGTCGTTTGATTCCATGTTCGGAGCAAAACTTTGAAAAAATTGATGAAGTAAAATCTCCTCCTTGATCGGTTCTCAAACACCCAATTTTCATTCCCTTCTCGGCTTCGGCTAAGTTTTTGAACTTAACAAAAGTTTGAAATGCTTCACTCTTGTTCTTTATCATTGCTACCCACATGAGTCTAGAGTAATCATCAACTAATAATAAGAAATACTTACTCCCTCCTAGTGTGGCAGGTGAGATTGGTCCACAAATATCTCCATGGAAAAGTTCTAAAGGCCTGCTTGCCCTATACGAGGCTATAGAAGGAAATGGACTTCTGTGCTGCTTGCTTGCAATGCAGTCACGACATATATTTTCTGGGATCTCTAATTTAGGAAGCCCCCTAGCAATCTCTTTAGAAGATAATCTCCTTAATGATTGAAAGTTTAAATGTCCATACCTTTTATGCCACGTCCAAGTTAGCTCTGAACTATCATCTGGGACCATGCAGCTCAATATTGGATTTAGCTTCAAAAGATAAAGTGTGCTTAATGTTTTCTTCACCTTCACTAGGAGTCTTCCATGTTGATCATAGATGGTAAGAAAACTGCCCTCCATTAATATTCGGCACCCATGCTCATCGAATTGACCTAAACTTAAAATATTAGCTTTTAATTCGGGGACATAGAAAACATTATCTAACCTCATTTGTCCTCCATCTTGACACTGAAGCATGATCCAGCCACGTCCTCCAATTTTTGTCGTAGATCCATCCCCAAATTTCACTGTTCCTTGTGAGACTTCCTTCAACTCTTGAAACAAGCGGCGATCACCTGTCATATGGTTACTTGCTCCATTATCAAGATACCACATACCTTCGTTCATTGCTTGCTCATTGACTCCTTGGAGTAAACTAACCATATGACAGGTGATCGCCGCTTGTTTCAAGAGTTGAAGGAAGTCTTACAAGGAACAGTGAGATTTGGGGATGGATCTCCAACATGCTGTGCTTAACTCTAACATGCTGCTGGGTACTACAGCTACAAGGTATTCGTCAATGCCGCAATATTTGTATCTTTAATCCGGAGGTGATCACTGTCGAGATTGCATGTTTTTCAAATCCGTCTCACATATACATTTATGAATCGCAGTGGGCGGAGGTACTATCGGCGGACGCTTTCTCCGCCTTCGAGGACGCGGGGCTGGATAGCCGAGAGGTTTGCGACAAAGCCTGCGATGTTTTTGAGATTTTGGCTCAGCCTTTTCATCCACAGGCATGCACGAGATCGTGCGGGTTTTTTTCTTTGTGTTAAACAGTAACCTGTGTCGCAGGCCATCAAGGAAACGGGATGGAGGTTCCGGGACACCGTGCTGGCTTACGGCGGTGGGAAGCCGCCGCTGGAGGTCCGCAGCCCTTGTCGACAGCTCGCGCAGTGCCAACCAGTGAGTGTTGCGAGAGCCAATCTGACAGAGTTCAAAATGGTCGCAGGCGTTCGTGGAGTTTCGAGGGAGGGAGCTGTCGCCAGAAGCTTTGCTGAGGCACAACGGTTTGTTGCCCGTCGGCGCGTGAGAGATAGAAGCACACATGGACGCGGCGGCCTACCTCTTCTTCACGTGCGGACTCCATGATGTTGTCGAATGAAGGGTGTTGTACGGGCAAGGAAGCAGAAGGGAATGTAACTACCGCTACAGGAGGGAGGGCGGGATGCGGGAGCGAGCGAGGGAGGGAGACCGGGAGAGAGAGGGAGGGAGGGAGGGGCGGGAGAGAGAGGGAGGGAGGGAGGGCGGGAGAGAGAGGGAGGGAGGGAGGGCGGACGCGGAGCGAGCGAGGGAGGGAGACCGGGAGAGAGAGGGAGGGAGGGAGGGAGGGAGGGCGGGAGAGAGAGGGAGGGAGGGCGGGAGAGAGGGAGGGAGGGAGGGAGGGCGGGAGAGAGAGGGAGGGAGGGAGGGAGGGCGGGAGAGAGAGGGAGGGAGGGAGGGAGGCCGAGAGAGAGGGAGGGAGGGCGGGAGGGAGGGAGGGAGGCCGGGAGAGAGAGGGAGGGAGGGAGGGAGGGAGGCCGGGAGAGAGAGGGAGGGAGGGAGAGAGACGGAGGGAGGGAGGCCGGGAGAGAGAGGGAGGGAGGGAGAGAGAGGGAGGTGGGAGAGAGAGGGAGGGAGGGAGGGAGAGAGACGGAGGGAGGGAGGTGGCTGACGTGGACACGACGCAAGCGCCAACTGGACTTAATTTAAGTCCATGTCAGCGGCTGTGATAGATTGAGGAAAGAGAAAAAAGGTTGGGATAGATGGGGCGAAAAAAAAAGTTTGGGATAGATTAGGGAAAACTTTAAAAGTTTGGGATAGATGGGGCTATTTACCCAAAAATAAATCGACAGAGAGAGAGAGAGGAAATAGAGAGAGAGGCGGGAGAGAAAGAGAGGGAGGGCGATAGAGAGAGAGAGAGAGCGAGGCCGGGAGAGGGAGAGGGGAGGGAGGGCAAGGAGAGCGGGAGAGAGAGGGAGGTTGGGAGAGCGGGAGAGAGGGAGGGAGGGAGAGCGGGAGAGAGAGAGGGAGGGAGGGAGAGCTAGAGAGAGAGGAAGGGAAGGAGGTCGGGATAGGGAGGAAGGGAGGGAGGTCGGGAGGGGGAGGGAGGGAGGGAGAGCGTGAGAGAGATAGGGAGGGAGGGAGAGCTGGAGAGAGAGGGAGAGCGAAAGAGAGAGGGAGGTCGGGAGAGAGCGGGAGAGAGAGTTCGGGAGAGCTGGAGAGAGAGGGAGAGAGGGAGAGAGAGGGAGGTAGGGAGAGTGGGAGAGAGGGAATTTGGGAGAGCGGGAGAGAGAGGGAGGTCGGGAGAGCGGGAGAGAGAGGGAGGGAGGGAGAGCAAGAGAGAAAGGGAGAGACGGAGGTCGGGAGAGGAAGGGAGGGAGTTCGGGAGAGCGGGAGAGGGAGGAGGGAGAGAGATAGGGAGTTCGGGAGAGCTGGAGAGAGAGGGAGAGAGGGAATTCGGGAGAGCGGGAGAGAGAGGGAGGTCGGGAGAGCGGGAGAGAGAGGGAGGGAAGGAGGTCGGGAGAGGGAGGAAGGGAGGAAGGGAGGGAGGGAGGGGGAGGGAGGGAGGGACAGGGAGGGAGGGAGGGACAGGGAGGGAGGGAGGGAGAGAGATAGGGAGGGAGGGAGAGATGGAGAGAGAGGGAGAGAGGGAGTTCGAGAGAGCGGGAGAGAGAGGGAGGGCGGGAGAGCGGGAAAGAGAGGGAGGGAGAGCTGGAGAGAGAGGGAGGGAGGGAGAGCTGGAGAGAGAGGGAGAGAGGGAGGGAGGGAGAGCTGGAGAGAGAGGGAGGGAGGGAGAGCTGGAGAGAGAGGGAGGGAGGGAGGGAGAGCTGGAGAGAGAGGGAGGGAGAGAGGGAGGGAGAGCGGGAGAGAGAGGGAAGGAGGGAGGGAGAGCGGGAGGTCGGGAGAGGGAGGGAGGGAGGGAGAGTGGGAGAGAGAGGGAGGTCGGGAGAGCAGGAGAGAGAGGGAAGGAGGGAGAGTGGGAGAGAGAGGGAGAGAGAGTTCGGGACAGCTGGAGAGAGAGGGAGAGAGGGAGAGCGGGAGAGCGGGAGAGAGAGGGAGGTAGGGAGAGCGGGAGAGAGAGGGAGGGAGGGAGAGCAGGAGAGAGAGGGAGGGAGGGAGAGAGAGCGGGAGAGAGAGGGAGGGAGGGAGAGCTGGAGAGAGGGGGAGAGAGGGAGGGAGGGAGAGCGGGAGAGAGAGGGAGGGAGGGAGAGCTGGAGAGAGAGGGAGTGAGGGAGGGAGGGAGAGCGGGAGAGAGAGGGAGGGAGGGAGAGCGGGAGAGAGAGGGAGAGAAGGAGGTCGGGAGAGGGAGGGAGGGAGGGAGAGAGAGGGAGGTCGAGAGAGCGGGAGAGAGAGGGAAGGAGGGAGAGTGGGAGAGAGAGGGAGAGAGAGAGAGCGGGAGAGAAAGGGAGGGAGGGGGGAGAGAGGGAGGGAGGGAGAGAGACGAGAGGGAGGGGGGTGAGGGAGAAAGAGAGAGGGAGGGAGAGAGAGAGGGAGGAAGAGAGTGAGAGATGGAGGGTGGAGAGAGAAAGAGAGAGAGAGAGACAATTTTTATATTTAAACTTTTGATATATTATTATCTAAAACTAAATAATTTATATTATTTCTTTAAATATTTTTAAAAGTTAAAATTTATAAATATATGATTTTTATTTATGTTGTTGAGAAGTGTTAATCTATTATAATTTTGTTTGCGAAAGATATATTTTTATAATTATATATTATAGTCATAAAAACCTTATATAAGTTAGGTTTAGGTTTAGATTTTCACAAAAACCGGTACGGACACTAGAGTGGAGAACCTTACGCTGGTCGTTTGCTTCTAACTTGAGGTAAGGGTTGACGAGTGCTGGCTTCCCAAGCAGCTCATTTTCCATGAGAAGACTGATGTACTTTTCCATCTTCTTTCTCATCGCACCACAGCGTGCATATCAAGTTGGCACAAGATCTAGATTTAAGAAATCCAATATCGTAAATTAAAATAAGATCTGTGATTAGAAAATTTTCATACTTGGTACAACTACATTCGATTCCCTCTTGGTTGATAGGCGTCTTCTACTTGGTTTGCCGCTTGTATCATTCTTCGGGTGCATGACAGCCGATTATGCCCAACTTGGTGGCAAATAGAGCACTTCATCTGCACGCCTTTCTTGGATAATCTTGGACCTTTAACTTCCTTCTCACTGAGGTCAACTCTTCTATTTCTCTTAGGCCTACCCGGCTGTCTCCTCACGAAAGGAGGGAATACATAGGTCCCTTCAACTTCATCCCACAGGTTTTTTCCATTCATTGGTGGGATAGTATAATTGTAAGCTAGCTGGTATGCATCTTTCTTTAACCAGTCAGTGACAAAAATGGCAGGGTCATGCTTGATCCAGTGAATGCAAGCAATAGCATGGGAGCAAGGAATGCCGCTTATATTCCAATATCTACAACTAGAGGATGTGGCACGTAAGTCAACCACAAATCTATTTCCAAACTCCGTAACTTCGAATCTATGATCGCCTGCATGTGGAGGAGTGCATGTCCTAGACTTGAACTTCTTATCCTCTAGCACCTTTCTTATTTGAGGGCATAATTCATCAATTGTATCAGAAAATAGCTCCCTCTTCTCAACTATCCTCTGCATGACTGCAATTCTAATATCTTCTAACATGTCTATGATGGGTTTACCCCTAGAGTGTAGGATATAATTATTGAAGCATTCACAAATGTTGTTATCAATCATCTCACATTTTGGCCACTCACTAATGTAAGCCCTGCAAAACTTCATTACACCCACTGCTTGAAAGTCTTCTGTGGCTTGTGGTTCTAATGTGTTGATCTGGCTCATGATCTTTTTGAAATCTTGGTGAGTTGTGGCCTTCACAGCTTTCCAAAATAACTTTTGTAATAATTGAGTGGAATGACCCTTCTTCTTCTAATTTGCATAAATATGTCTGGCGCAAATCCTATGCTCGGCATGAGGTAACAAATACGCCACTGCATTTTGTAGTCCCTGCACGTTGTAAGAGATTATCAACATATTACTATGTAAAATTAGTTATACATTATACTATTATGAATGAGACAATATTTACCTTCTGCTGATCGCTTATAATTGTCCAACCAAGACCATCAGAAATTCCTAAATCTCTCATGAGCAATTGAATGAACCAAGTCCAAGAAGTCTGATTCTCCCCTTCAACAACTGCCCAAGCAATTGGGAACATTTGATTATTCCCATCCTTTCCTACACCACTCAATAATTGTCCTTTCGTTTCGGTTTTCAGAAAACAACCATCCAAACCAATGACTTTTCTGCAACCTTCGAGAAAACCTCTTGCCAATGAGTCGAAGCAGATGTACAACCTCCTAAACCTAATCAGACCATCTGGAGTGTCTCTATCAAGCACCAACTCGAAAGTACTATTCCTATTAACCTTATTTAACTCAGCGACATATGAAGGTAGCAAGTGAAAATGGTCATTCAAAGATCCTTGAAGCTTCTTGCACGCCACACATCTAGCTTTATAACAAGTCTGCCTTGAAACTATAATTCCAAATTTTTCATTGATTTCTCGCATTATTTCTTCTACCTTCCAATTTTGATTCATTCGAAATTTCTCCAAGAAATTGTTTGCGATCCAAGTAGAAGTGGCTTGCCTATTTCTTGGAGTTCTACTGCACCTATGATCATCGTTTAGCGACTTGATAACCAAAGCCTCCTTCATATCATCAAGACTGGCATATATCCTTGATAACATGCATTTATAACTTGAATTCTTATCTTAATTAACTCATATTCATGCTTATTTTATATGAATATGATGCATGTTATCATACTTTTTAGGAATTTTCTCCATTGGCATGTCATTTCACTAAAGTTGATATTTATGCATAAATTAGGGATAATTTCATGATTAATAGATGATTAATCTTTTGTTTAAATTAATAGAAGTTAATCTCTATTATTAAATGATTTTTGACTTTAGTAAATGTTTGGAAAGATAATTTCAGGATAAATTTATGATTTAAAATGTTTAATGAGAAATGATTTAAGTAAATTTTAATTCATCTTGATTTCTTCTTTCAAAATATATTTTAAATGACATGATATTAAATAGAAAAGAATTTGTGATCCAATGGAGAAAATTTGGATTAAAAAGGAGTTGTATATTTTAAATTATGAATTTATGAAGTTTTATGCCTTTTTTCTGATTTTTATTTGATTTTTAAAGTGATTTTTTTATTTAAATCGCGAAAAAAGGGGGGTGTTTTTGGTCCACAGGCCCCGTATGCTGACGTGGTGTGCGTACCTGACGTGGCGACGAGCTGACATGGTAAGCTGACGTGGCGAGGCGGTGACGTGGCGCGCTGGACCACCGCGCGGATGCGACGTGGCTCTGAGGCCACGTGGCAGGGCCGTGGGTGGCCCACGCGTGGCGCATGGGTGACACGTGTACACGTGTCACTATTGTCATATAGTTTATTATCATAGGTTATCGTACATATAAGCCTATCCACTATGGACTGGCTGACTGATTAATTAGCTCCCCTATTTAACCGCGTCATCTCCTAGTATTTCCTCCGTGTGGGACTATGTTCCCACACGGTTTCTCTTTTGCAGGTGACGTGGCGACACGGCGAGCGTCGGATCGAGGTAGAAACCCTCGATCGCGTGGACCGGAGTCCACGCGATCAGCAATTAAGACACGTGCAGAAAATACAAGAGTAAGTGGTCGTGATCTAAGGACTTACCTGACGACACGTGGAAGGCTCAACATCGTCCGATCGTCATCGTCGCTCATCCATCGTCGATCGGGATCGTGGACTTCACCAAGATGCACGGACGACGGTGATGCATCGAGACACTGGTAACCTTCCATCGGACGGCGGACGCTCCTCGCAAAAGTGGATCGCAATCCAATCTTCATCGGACGGCAGACGGAGCATGAAGAAGAACTGCGATCGTAGCCCGATCGTGATCCGATCGCGGCGCGATCGGAGCTCGATCGTGCCACGATCGGAACCTCCTTCAGCGTGGAATCGTTTCCACTCGATCGGACGGCGTGCGACGCATGACCAGGACCACGATCATGGCCCGATCGCGGCGCGATCGTGGCCTGATCGTGGCATGATCGTGGTACATTTGAAGCCAAAATTGAGATTAACTCGCCTCAAATTCAGGAGCTACGATGTCATCTCAAAGAATCGCGCCCACGACCCCGCAAAACCGCTCCCACAACCGCCTCTATCACCCATGATTTCGGACCAATTTTTCCCTTTAGAACCGATGTAATCCCCTTATTTGTTCTTAACTTTTGATCGATTCGTGAAGGAATTAAGCGAATTTCGAGGAAGATCTCTAGTTCATCGTGATCCTCCCGCGTTTAGAGTCGATTGCGAAGCAATTTGAGCGGGATTGATTGCGAATTTCTCCTTGATTTCATCGAATTTTCCCCTTGAACTCCGAACGTCCGCGAGGAAGAATCTGAGCAAATTCGCTTCAATCCATGAGAATTGAAGCCCCATTCTTGCGGCAATCGGGTTAGTATTGAGATTCGATCGATTATCAGGAGGTAATTTGAGTTTTTATTATATTTAGAAGTTTAATTTTGCAAATTAGTTCATAGTGTTCTTCATTTTCCCAAAATTTCCGTCCGAAAAGTAGCTGATTTTGAAAATAAGATATCTCTTTGATTATAATTCTAAATCACTTGATTTTGGTTTCATTGGATTCCTCTTTTCATCAGCTTTCCGTGGATAGAAAATTCATCAAATTCTGAGTTTGTTTGACCCTTCAATTTGACGTTTGACCAAGGACTGTTCATCTTTCATTAGAAGTCAACCATTGAGTTTTGGGGTCAATTACTTTTGATTTACAAATCAGAATTTGATAATTTTGGTCTTGTTAGATTCCTCTTGTTCTTAGATTTCTATTGACATAGAAATTTCAAGATTTGTATTTCATTTGGTCATTCAATTTGAAGATTTTCTTTGAGGTGTTAATTTCGGGGATTTTATGATAGTTGATTTTCAATAATTCATAATAAATTCATTTCTTATCCAAAAATTACGAAACATAATCAATAAATTCCATTTTCTCTCTAGTTTCCAAATATCTTATTTTCCTAATCTTCTGACTCTGTTTGATTCTCTGATTTTGCAGAACACCTACTGTTGGTCAAAGTCAATGCTTTGACTTTGACTTTTAACTTTTCTCTGTCAAATCCAAGATTTCAATTCTTAAAACTTCTTATTTAGCTTACTTATATCATTTCCACTCCTTACATATTATTTTCTCTTATTTAAAACTCCTTTTAAACCTATGTTTGACCAAGTCAACTCTGTGATTAAAGTCAACCCTGATCTCTGTGGATCGACCCGATACTTACACAATATTTGATTATTATATCTTATCTTTGTGAGTTCGGTTTTATAAATTTTTTTTGACCATCGTCTTTGTGTTTTAACGACGCACGAAAATGACACGTCAATCCTCCATGGGCAATGTTTGTCGCACACAACTTCAACTTTTTTCCACCAGACCTGAAAAACCTAATGTTGAAGCCGTTCCATATAGCATAGTTTTTAACAGATGTCGTAAATTGAGAAGCAGATTCAAACTTCATGCGTACATGAAATTCCATCATCTCAATAGGGCATCTAGGATCATAACTTGTGCCCTTGTGTATGTTCCTTATATTTTCACCGTCACTATCGGTATCAGTAGGAGTTAGTAACTCATCATCTGAATTAGCATAATCACTATGATATCCCTCAACATATATTTCATCATTCCATTCTGCATTGGAATCCCCATCGTGGTCACTTGTATACAGATCACGTTCCTCATTTTCTTCGCTTGGACTATATTTAGCATCAACATCACTGTCATAATAAGAACCAAACTCTCCTATGTCATTATCATCCCTATTTCATAAATAAACAAAAATTACAAGCTATTAAGGTTTAATGACTAAGAAAATTGAAGTCTTCGTAAGATGCACCAATTGGCATAAAATAGTTCATATCCCCCAATCATTTAAAATATGTTTTCTTTAACAATTAAGCACCTTGGCTTGTGGGGAGGGGTGAGGCAGACCCCTCCCCCTCACCCCTCTCTTCCCCACCCCAAGTGCCCAATCGAGCACCTTGATATCGAGCGAGTGTCGAGCTCGAAATTGACCGACCCAATATGAGTGAGAGTAGAAATTCCTCTCTCTCTCTCTCTCAAATTTTTTGAAGCTGTCTGACCTGTACTTTGGCGCTGACCACCTCGCCGCCACCATGGATGACTCCGCCGCCGTTGACCACCCGGCAGCCACACACTGAGCCTCTGCCGCTGCTGACCACCCCGCCGCCACGGTGGATGACTCTGCTGCCACCCACTGGGCCCCCGCCGCCACCGCTGATGACTCCACCACCGCTGCTCTCTTCTCCTTCCTCCATATCTTCTTCCACATCTCGCTAAAGGTGATAGCCGCTGAGTATGGAACGATGGAGAGAGAACTTTTGAGGGTGAAGAACATAAGTGTTCTAAAGAGATTGTTGGCTTATCAAGTTCTTCACGTGCCGTTTAGAGGTGGGGTCTGCGTGTTTTTTTTTTTGGATTCTTTCTTGCGTCTTTTTGCTTTTTTTTGCATTTTTGTTGGCGTGTCAAGAGCTTGTGGGTAGCCCATTGAGTAGGGTGCTATTGATGGGTCCCTCCATGTGGTGAAGGCAATAGCCGCTGAGTATGGGACGATGGAAAGAGAAATTTTGAGGGTGAATAACATGAGTGATCCAAAGAGATTGCTGGCTTATCAAGTTCTTCACGTGCCATTGAGAGGTGGGGTCTAAGTGTTTTTTTTTTTGGATACTTTCCGTCTTTTTGCTTTTTTCTACCTTTTTGAGTGGGTCTCCATTCAGTAGGGTGTTGTGGATGGAGCCCTCCCTCTTTCCCGCAGTCCCTTCCCTCCTCTCTCTCTCTCCCGCCATCCCCTCCTCTCTCTCTCTCTCTCCTGCTCTCCCTCCCTCTCTCCCTCTCCCTCTACCGCCCTCACTCCCTCCCTCCCTCTCTCTCCCTCTCTCCCTCCTCCCCTCTCTCTCTCCCACTCTCCTGACCTCCCTCTCTCTCCCGCTCTCCCGAACTCCCTCCCTCTCTCTCTCTAGCTCTCCCTCCCTCCCTATCTCTCTCCTGAACTCCCTCTCTCCCTCTCTCTCCCGCTCTCCCGAACTCCCTCTCTCTCCCGCTCTCCCGAACTCCGTTTCTACCTCTCTCTCCCGCTCTCCCGAACTCCGTTTCTACCTCTCTCTCCAGCTCTCCCTCCCTCTCTCTCCCGCTCTCCCTCTCTCCCTCTCTCTCCCGCTCTCCCGACCTCCCTCTCTCTTCCGCTCTCCCTCTCTCCCTCTCTCCCTCTCTCCCTCTCTCTCCAGCTCTCCCTCCCTCCCTCCCTCCCCTCCCTCCCTCCCTCCCTCTCCCTCCCTCCCTCCCTCCCCCTCCCTCCCTCTCCCTCCCTCCCTCCCTCCCCTCCCTCCCTCCCTCCCTCCCTTCCTCCCTCTCCCGACCTCCTTCCCTCCCTCTCTCTCCCGCTCTCCCGAATTCCCTCTCTCCCTCTCTCTCCAGCTCTCGTTCCCTCCCTATCTCTCTCCCGCTCTCCCTCCTCCCTCTCCCGCTCTCCCGAACTCCCTCCCTTCCTCTCCCGACCTCCGTCTCTCCCTTTCTCTCTTGCTCTCCCTCCCTCCCTCTCTCTCCCGCTCTACCGACCTCCCTCTCTCTCCCACTCTCCCGAATTCCCTCTCTCCCTCTCTCTCCAGCTCTCCCTCCCTCCCTATCTCTCTCCTGACCTCCCTCCCTCCCTCTCTCTCCCGCTCTCCCTCCCGCTCTCCCTCCCTCCCTCTCTCTCCCGCTCTCCCGACCTCCCTCTCTCTCCCGCTCTTCCGAACTCCCTCTCTCTCCAGCTCTCCCTCCCTCCCTCCCTCTCCCTCCCTCCTTCCCCTCCCGACCTCCCTCCCTTCCTCCCTCTCCCGACCTCCTTCCCTTCCTCTCTCTCCCGTTCTCCCTCTCTCCCTCTCTCCCTCTCTCCCTCCCTCCCTCTCTCTCCCGCTCTCCCGCTCTCCCTCCCTCCCTCTCCCGCTCTCCCGCTCTCCCGACCTCCCTCTCTCCCTCTCTCTCCCGCTCTCCCTCCCTCCCTCTCTCTCTCCCGCTCTCCCGCTCTCCCTCCCTCCCTCCCTCTCCCGCTCTCCCGACCTCCCTCTCTCCCTCTCTCTCCCGCTCTCCCTCCCTCCCTCTCTCTCTATCGCCCTCCCTCTCTTTCTCTCCCTGCCTCTCTCTCTCTATTTCTCTCTCTCTCTCTGTCGATTTATTTTTCTATGACGTGGCTGCTACGTGGATCTCGATTGGCTTACTTGGCTGCCAACTGGATCGGGAAGAGTCAACAATAGCGGCTGTGCTAGATTTGGATAAAAAACTGAGAGTTGGTGCTAGATTTGGAGAATACGAGAGTTCGTACTAGATTTGGATAAAATCTGAGAGTTGGGGCTAGATTTGGATAATAACCCCATTTAAAACTCAAATAAAATATCAAATATAAATGAGGATTGAAAATTTCAACTTCGATTTATGCATGATCAATCGTTCAAATAATATATTTCAAGATTTTTGTAATAAATTGCATATAATGATGAATATGCACTCAAAGTATGATAACGTGCATAATGATCATATGAATTATGTTTGAAAAATAAAAGTAATTATGCAATCGTGAGTATAAGTTGCATGTTATTAGCTATCCAATACTTGAAGCACGCAATAAAACATTAAAAACCTTTTTTTTTCACCTCGAAATTTAAAGCAGCCATTATGAATTAGTAGAGCTTGAAATGAAGATCATGCTAGTAAAATTTCAGCCCCTAACTCATTCAGGATCCTAGGATATTATGATTTCCTTTTGGAACATTTATATCTATTTATTTTTTCTTAAAAATTGCTTGATTTGATCGCTGCGTTTTGATTTTCATCGTTTTGATCTGCCGAATACACACGTGATGAATCGGATGGTCCCACGGTCCACCCACCCTGCCAAATTAGGATACACGAAGAGAGAGAGTGATAGAGATATGTTAGCTGCTTCTTCAGTTGACCTAGTCATTTCTCTTCTGTATGAAACTAGTGTCCAGTCAAACTGAAAGCGAGGCGATGGTGATAGACCTAACTGATGTCGATCAGGAAGACTTGAGCGTTGACATAAATTGTATGGGAAACGGCCAGGAGATTTCCATTGCAGCTTCCTGGGGTTTCTTCTTCACGACGCTTCTTATGCTAAAGAAAAATTCTCGCTCTCTATATAAGTTGCAGGTTGTCTCCTTCGCAATTACCGCAAATCTCTCCCGATCTTCATCTCGGCGAGTTTTTTTCTGCCGTCGTAGGTCCACCCAAACATGGAGGCAGTGACTGTAGCTCCAATAGTTTTTTTTTATCTCGATTTGATGACTGTCGGCTCAAACTGACCGGGTAATTTCCATTTTCCACTCCTCGTGATTCTTCATTGCAGCAAAAAATAACCATCAACGTCACAATGATGGACGAGGGGACGCGCGTGAAAGCGATGAAGACCGTGGTGGAGTTCCCCGGTAACCAGGACGCTCCCGCTTTATCCTACTTTATACCCGATTACATTACCGCTCCGCTCATTTCTGTCTATTCTTCCAGGCGTTCAATCAGTCGCAGTAGATGGGAGCGACAGAAGCCAGCTCGTCGTCGTTGGCGTTGGAGTCGATAGCATCGGCATGACGACGCAGCTAAGGAAACGCGTGGGGCACGCGGAGCTCCGCAGCGTAATCCCTGTGGAAGTTTCGAGCACGCCGCCGGTAATTGTAACCCCTAACGCACACCCTCCTCCCTGGTACGATGAAAACCGGGGGGAAGACAACGAACCCGATCCTTCCTGTACCATTTTGTAGAGTTGTAGTATACGACTCAGTGAATTCAAAGGCCCTTCCGGATATTTGAATTGAAGCAAGTTCTTCTCAATGTTCCTTCGGGATATTTTATTAAATTTAATTGTACAATCATTTTACGCCTTTAAACTGTCTTATCCGGCCATTTCTAGCACCAGCCGTCTCTCTCTCCCCCTTGCCTTTCTCAGATCCGACGTTAATCATCCGGCTCTCTCTCTCTCCATTGCCTTTCTGTCTTTCATGTCCTCCCTGTCCCCCATTCAGTCACTGTTTTTCTGGATCTCGGAAAACGGAAATGGGCTAAACTCTGGATCTTATGCCGAGAAAATTTTGAATTGTTGTTTTAAGAGATAGATCCAACTTACCAGGGGATGATCTGAATTTCGGGGTATTTTTAGTCCTTTTTTCAGATCGATTGCATAAAACAATATTTATATTTTCTTACTTATAATGATGATCAAGTGTCGAATCTTCAGAGAGCTTAGATAATGGGATTAAATATTTTTAGAGAGAAGCGATACTTATCTATGGAAGATAATTAGTTGAGATCGTAGAGAAATGTGAGAGATTTATATGATTAATTGTATTCTAAATATATATTTAAATCTTTATAATCTATATTTAAGAAACAATGGGAAAGAGAGGAGAATAAGAATGATGTGATGGAGAGATGAGAAGGAAATATTTTTTCAAGATGATGATGAGCAGTCAATGGATACCAAGGATTTGGGTGATGAAATGATAAAAATATTACTAAATGAAAAAGAAAATATGTTAAACATTATTCATGGAGGGGATTACAGACAAGAAACAAATCGAAATCTTCACACAGTTTTTTTATGCTAGTCCTTGTGATGCTGGACTCAACTTGATTACCTTGTTCCTCAGTTTGATCTTTCACCTACAACAATTTTCAATATCAAATATTCCAAAGCTTAGGCCTAGGCCTCTCCTTTTCTTTCTAGTAGCCTCATACGAAGAAAAAAAAACCAAAAAATCAAAAGAGAAGAAATGTGGTGGCGTACGACCCCCGTCGCCACCAAGGCATGACACCATGGCGCCGGAGGAGCCGACACCCTCCCGCGTCCAGCCCCCTCGACGAGCAAAGACGAAGGATGTTGACTTCCACTACACTGTGAGGACCTCGTCTCGCCACAGTATGCCACACCCCGGGCTCACACGCGTGGACGTATTTGCTTTCTTTTATTATTATGAACTTTCTTGGCCCGCACATGGTTAAGCGGGCCCTTGCTTATTTTCCCTCTCCCTTTTAGGCTTCCGGGTGGGTTCTTCCCTTTTCGGGATCCTATTCGTGAAGCCCTTCTGCTTTGTGAACCTTCTTATTTTCTATAAGTATGTTTAGGCTTTGGGTTGTGAGCCTCACGTGGGCCCTTTCCCCTCTCGGCCCATTTTAGGCTCTATAAGAGGGGAAGAAACCCCTCCCCACAAACCCTAGCCGTCATTTGAAGAAAAAAGGAGTGAACTCCCTCTCAAGTGGCTGCTCACGGAAGATCGGATAAGGAGACCTACAGCCGTCTCCGCCGCCATCGCCGCCGCACGACTACATGCCACCGTCGTGCTCGTCGCCGACGCCGCCGCCTCCCCTTGTCTCGATCCCGCTCACTCCGCCCTTGTTGCCCCAGCCGCCGCCGCCGACCTAGCGCTGCTGCTGCCGCCCTTAATACGCCGCCACCGCTGCCTAGCGCCGCTTCCACAGCACCTGTATCAACACCCCTTCACCACCGCTTCCATCTCCCTCCTCTGCTCGCGTCCCTTCCCCCGCTCCATCGCCCCCAAGATCCTCCCCAGCTTCCTCCTCCTCACTGGCCATCTTCCCGTTGCCCAGCCTTCCAGAGTTTCCCTCCCTCGCGTCTTACTCGCCCGTCGCGCACCTCTCCTTGCTCATGCCACCCATTGCGCCACCCCCTCCTGATTCATCCACCCGACTCTCACGCCTTCCCAGCTTCCTCTCTCTCTCCCCCCTCCCGCTCGCGCTTGCGATCTCCTCCATTCCCGAATTCCCATTCCCGACCTTGACCTTGACTACGTTCTCCTCCCCTGTCACCCTGCCCCTCCCGAAATCCACCCAGCACCCCCACCGGAATTCAAATCGGCAACCCCCAAGATCATCTCCTTCGTCCCCGCCGACCGTCTCCTCTCACCCTGTTGACTCCGCCACCGCGCAATGCCGAATTAACGCTATCGCACATTCCTTCCCTTCCCCTTGCCATACCGGATTCACCCCACCCCACTGCCATCCTTCCCCGCAACGACACCTCCATTGGATTCGCGCGACCTCGCCACACGCCCCTCGCCCATTCACCATCCTCTCAAGTCGCCTCGCCCTCCCTTTTTCGTTGCCCCCGAAATCGCCATTTGTGCCCTCCTTACCAAGTTAATCCGCCCAAAAATCCCTCCCAAAAATCCACTTCCGAATCCCCATACAAGTTCAATCCACCTGCAGACAATTTCCGACTCCACCTCTCAATTTTCTCTCCGAATTCGATTTGTCGCCCAGCGACTCTTCCCCCTTGCCGCCCTGCGGAATTTGCGCGACGCCCTGAGGGAGACTTCCCACCGCCTTGACGAGTCCATTCGTCCCCCACTCAAATTCACCCACGTCCTGCTAGAATTCTCCCTCACCGCGCCGAATTCACCTCTTCTCCGAACTCGCTTCGTCGCCCTCCATTCCATTCCCATCGCCATCCCCAGTCCATCTTCTGCACCATCGTACTGCCCCGTCACCGCGCACCTCCACTGTCACCGCCGCACGGACTGCCTGGCATCACTTAGACGACTCAAGTGGATTGAGACCATGGTCCAACGCGTCGGGTTTATCGTTGACCTCACCTTGATGACCCACGGCCCAACGTGTGGGGACTGGGAGGACTCCCGAACTGATACTACTCAGCTCATTCCAGGACTTCGGAGGCGACTTGTTGGCATTAGTGGGTCATTACATCATAGTAGTTAACTTTAAGATTTCTATTTCCTTAGACTCTCCTTTAGTAGTTCGGTGCGCGACCGGGTTTATCACCGTGGTACTGCATCAAAATATTACAAAAATTTCTTGGTTAAAGATTTTGGTGGTTGATTTATTAAGGGTTGACATGTATCATTTCCTTTAATTCTCATAAAATGAAAGAGTGAGATCCATTAGGGAAGTTAAGATAACTACTTAGAGGAGGTCATCAAATACCCACATCCTTATCAAGTGCACCTACCTCCCTAATTCAAAAAGAGGGTCAAATCATCCAATTCTTTAATCACAAATTTTATGTGCTCAGTTATTCAATTAGTTGGTGTGAATTGACAAAGGATTAAAACAAAATCTACTTATAAAATTTTAACTCAAAAATCCCTTTAGAATGGTCCAAGATATTCTCATATTTTGGAGGGGCTTCTAAAAACTTTCACTTTCATGAGGGGCTTTTCTATAAAAAGACCCATTAAGTACGTGAGATTTTTCTTTAAAATTCGTCTATTAAAAAATAAGACCACTTGATTGAAATTGGGTGCTCTATAGAGAACCAAGTGTCACGATCTTATTGGTCACAACATTAAAAAGTGGGGGTGCCTTCTTTTTTGTCTAAACCTACGGACTTTTTCCATGAGATCAGATGGATGAGATTGGCCAAGCCAATTGAAGATTCCGTGGTGCATTGTGTGGCACATCATGATACTCCCTTTAGTCACAAATTTAAAAGATGTGGGACTTAGGAACATTTTAAAGGGGAGACCAAAATGGTCTCTTGATGGGTGAGTTACAAAAATAGTGGCACATATAAATCTCTCTCTAATCATGTAGACTTCATGGCACCATGCAGGCATGCCAAGCAAGCAATTTGTTTGACAAAAGCTTGCCATGTAATAGACTTTGTGATGTTCTAGGGCATTGCACAAGTGCCATGTGGCGGCTTGGCCAATTTGATAATAACCTATGTTTTTGCTAATTTTAACTTAGAAGAATCTCTAAAAATTCTAAAAAAATTATTAAACTCCCATTATACTAAATTTTCTCGATTGGATCTATAATTTAATTCTCTATTTTCTCAGTCATAATTTCCTAAAAGTATGAAAAGAATTAATGAGTCATTTAAATAAAATTCTTTTTGGTCTAACCTCCTTAAAATAAGGAGGTTGACCTAACTTTGACTTCCCTAATAATTGTGGATCACCCCAAATGTATAGGATGATCTATATATTACATGAAAACTTGAATAATTCCTATTATTTATGATAATTGGATTTCCTTGGCTTTAGAAGTTGATAGGGAGTCTCTCTCTCTCTCTCTCTCTCTCTCTCTCTCTCTCTCTCTGTCGATGATTTGGATCTATGCATTTCTATTTGGATACCTATGTCCTTACAGCCACATGACTCATGAAAAATGTCAGAACCAAAATATATAAGCTGATTTATGATAGGACATAATTATTTTTATCTTATATTCAATCTTTAAGAAGTTAATTTTCTCATAATTGGAGTCTTAATTAGCACCTAATCTTGGCATATGATCAATGGATGAAACTGTTATTTTAGAGTTATCATATGGGTATAGTCATCAACAAATAATTATTTATAAACATAAAAAAGGGCATGGGGGGTGAAAGAGGGCTCCCAAATAGCATAGTGAATGAGATCAAATGGCTTAGTAGATAAGAAGCTTTAAAAGCTTTGCTAAGATTACATATTTTTCGCACACACTCACCAAGAGAAGGCCAAGTAAATTTTTTGTAAATTTAGACAAAACAAGTGCGGACAAGATGTTTTTTCCAAAAAAGAGTAGAGAAAGAGGATTGGAGAATTTATGCAATTCTTTTTTTAATAGACTCCATTATCTCTTCGAGATAGAGCAAGAAGGAAACAAATCTAGAGGAGGCATCATCTTGAACTAGCTCATAGAGACCACATTCATTTTCACACCCCAAACCAGTCCACCATTCCATAAGTAACTCCTAAAAAGATAGAAGGGGAAAAATGTACCAACACACTAGAGGGTGGGGCACTAATGGAGTAGAGAATGATGGGAAAACTAGGCATATAAGGTCCAATCTAGATGACTCTTTGCCCTTTGCTCTGTGACGTTCTCCCTTCTTCTCTCCGAGTGCCCTCAACTTCGCACTACCGCTAACCTTCTAATAGATTCTGGGGCATTACAAAGCCCAAATGACATTAGTCGGAAGGCAAATGTACCTACTAGACATGTAAAGGTGATTTTTTCTTGATCGTCTCTATGAATATTGATTTGATTATAACCTGAATATCCATCAAGAAAAAAAAAATACTCTTGACCAGTAAGCTTTTCTAAGATTTGATCAATAAATGGTAAGGGATGGTGATCTTTTTTTTCACTAGATTGAGCTTCCTATAATCTATGCACACTCGCCAACTAGTAGCTAATCTAGTTTGTACTTCTTCACGTGCGACTTAATTCATAAAATTAAGAATTTTATGCATGAAATTCAAATCATATCATCAGATCAGATTCATGTAATCACAAATTATTGGAGATAGTATATTATAGATATATTATATTATATATATATAAATATAGAAGTATAGATATATTTTTTAGAAAAATTTTCTATCGATAGAGCGGTTGAAATTTAGATTACTTTTGAATCTATCATGGCCTAAGTCTACGCAGAGCATGGCTTCGATGCGGCCTAGGACAACGAGAAACTCTAAATAACCCTAGTACAACAGGCTTTTTCGTATAGAATCGTGAATTTCAATAAAGATAAAAAATTCAACAATGATTTAGAAAATCAAGTCATGCGTGATTCTGTGAGAGCTTGGCCCTCTCAAAACGATACATGTGAGCAATAGACCGTAATCCTTAGAAGAGGGAAAATTACTCAAGAAGGCATCGAATTGAGGATCATTTAAGATAGATTTCATCTTCGGAAGGCATTAGAACATGTTTTCTAAATGAATGACATCTCATGAAAATAATTATATAATACAAATTTATCAAATAATGGCAAAGATCATACCTGGGTGTCGGTATCCGTGAGTGTTTATAATTTCTTAACGCGATTTTGAAAAATGATCGCCCGTAACTCGTAGAGAAGGGGTCGAATTCACTTATTCTCGTCGAATTAAGGATCACGAAGATGTAATTCACTTCGGATCACTCAAATTATGATCGATGCGAGTTAAATTCAAGAAATAAAAAGAAAATTCCGATGTTGACCAAGTCAAAATTGACGAATTTTCTCAAAAATATGCCTTAAATTCCCTGGCAACGGCGCCATTTGACGAGACGAGACCGCGATGTCATCGATTTCACACGGTCTCGTGTCAAAAATAAAACCTAACTTACCAATTTTGGGAATTAAAAGCGAATTGAAGGGTATAATAGTAAATAAAGGTCGAATCCACAAGGAATTAAGGTATTTTTGAGATATCTTTTGGAAATTGATCAAATCGGACAAGAAATTGATGGTAAAAATTATGGAAAATGGTATTTTATGAAAGAAGACTTCAAATCGATTCCACGGAATCAAGAATCATCGAATTTGGACTTGATTTCGCAGAGAAATCGCAAATTGAAGTGGAGAGAAATTTCAGAACGTAAAAATCGTGATTTTGAGCTAAATTTGATGAAATTAAATCCTAAATCCTAATCTAAATGAAAATTAAACATAATAGGAAGATAATCTAGGAAAAACCGCTTTCACTAAACTCAATTAGCGATCGAAAACGAGGCGATTAAACCGATTAATCGCCGAAAACGTGAAGAACGCGAACGTGAGCTTCAAGCTGCGATTTCTCCCTCGATTCTCCACCAAATCTTGATTTCAACCCCTCTGTGGATGCGGAAATGAGAGAGGAAGAGGATGGAATCAAGAGAAACGAGAGGAATGGTGTCTAGACAGTTCAATTTGATTGAAATCCAACTCGAATGCTTACAAATGTCGAAGAACAAGTCATTTTATACAATTTTGGGCGTAACCGTCCGATCGTTTCGATCGACGGTTACGATGAAACGGTCCATCGTGGACCGTTTCAATTAATTCGCGATCGTCGGATTGAAGATGGAGCGCCAGGATGATCCCATCAATAAGCGTTATAAAAACGCTTGAATCGCGTTCGTTGGATCACGATTGGGCGGTCCAAATGCGATCCGCGCCGTTTCATCAGAGCCGTTATAACTCCCTTCTTTTTAACACGTGCTTTTTGATTGATCGGTGGTCCGCACTCCATCCGATCGACGCTTGAGATCGACGCGTCATCCCGATCCGACGCTCCTCCGTTAGCCACGTCACCTACACGTTAAAAGAATGTGTGGGACTTAGTCCCACACGAAATTAAATAAAGCATTTCGTCGGGTTTATAATACCCGACGATTTAGGAGGTTAATAACCCTTCCCATATAGGGAAGGCTGAAGACCCATTTATATATGTAATAATAAATAAACTGTAGATATATAAAATGCGCCACGTAGGCGCTGCGCAAGTCCGCGTGGCGCTGCCACGTGGCCTTGCGTGCCACGTCGCATCCACACGGGTCCCGCGCGAAATGTAAACCCTTTTTTTAATTTTTTATTTATTTTAAAGTGGTTTTAAATAGAAAATAAAATCAGAAAAATCCAGAAAAATCCCTAAAATTATAAAAATCATATCTTTCAAAATACAACTCCAAATTAATCTAAATTTCTTTCATTTGATCTGAAATTTAATTATCTATCATTCATTAGAAAATTATTTAAATAACAAGAGATTTAATTCTTATTTCAAAAATACATTCATTTCTTTAAGATTTTAACTTTAGAAAATTAAATGAATGTTCATAAAAATGATTTCTCCTATTATTTAACTTTAAAAACCACTTATAATCTCAAGTAAAGATGGGTTATAAAATCTTTAATCTTTAATTCATCATAATTAACCCTAAATTAACACATTTTGAGATTATAACATAAAATTGCATAGAATGATAGAAATGCACTCAAAGTATGATAACATGCATATAAATGGAATGTTTTATGCCTTATTTTGCATTAATAATCATGTTTTATCATGTTAAGACTGCATGTTATCAGTTTCCTTAGGTCCTAAGAAGGCATATTTCAAGGAGGAGGGTAATGTTTTCAATTCTATATCAGAAGACAAAAGAGGATCAATAGGTTCTTCTGGCTTCTCTAATTGATCTACTCCACAAATTTCCAAGAAATTTTCCCTATAATCAAAATCATCCTCTACTAGATCCAAAGTACCTACATCCTGGTGACTAGAGCTTGGGTATTTCATTAGCCTAGAGATGTTAAGCTCGATAGTTTCCTCTCCTACTCTAAGAACCACTAAACCTTTCTCCCAATCAATCACGGCTCGAGCAGTAGCTAGAATGGGCCTCCCTAAGATGATTGGTGCTCTACTCAAGCGATCGGGTACACTCATTTCCGCTACAATAAAGTCAACAGGAAAGACACATTGTTCTACCCTCACCATGACATCCTCTAAAATGCCTAATGGCTGTTTAATGGACCCATCACCTAGCTGTAGTTCTAAAAAAAGATGGTTCTAATTCTCCAGACTTAAACTTATCATATAGGGCTTTGGGTAAGAGGTTCACACTTGCACCCGAATCTAATAAAGATCTAGAAAATTTCATTCCACCAATATCACAAGTAATCAAGAGTGCACCGGGATCTTTTTTCTTTTGAGGGATTTCATTTAAAAGTACAGAACTAACACTCTCCGATAGCTTAATACGTGCTGGTTTCCTATGGGGTGTGCATAGTTCTTTGACATACTTAGAAAATGAGGGGATATATCTAATTGCTTCTTCTAAGGGAATGTTTATTGTGGTTTCTTTCAAGGCTTTGATGAGCTTATTACTTTGAACTAGTGGTCGCGAGGATTTAATGGCCTTGAGAAAAGGAATAGATGGCTGGTAATCACTTGGCTTGGCCCCTTTTCCACTACTCTCATTACCTACATGGCCACTATCTTCGCCTACCTTTTCCTCTTTATCATTTGATATTTCCTCCTCATACTCTTTATCATAAGGATCATCTAATTGTTTCCCACTTCTCAATTTAGATATGGCTTGCACACTACCCTCATTCTCATCTAAAGGGGAAACTTCATCGGAATTAAGAAAAGCTACATTACGAGGATTAATAGCGGGTTGAGTTGGAAATCGACCTTTATTGTAGTCCATCTCCTTACCCTTACCTTTCATATTATCAATGTTGGAGCCGGCTTGGTTGAGCTTATCCATCTCTAAGTGCTCCACCTTCCTTTGACATATGACTCATTTTCTCACTCATCGTTTGCATATTCTTTGTTAATTGCTCCATCATTCCTTGCATAACCTACATAGAAGAGTTCCCTACATCATTTTGTGCTCTTGGTTGCTGATTATATGGTTGAAAGTAAGGTTTGGGTTGGTATGGAAATCGAGAATCCTTGTTATTGTTCATATTCCCCCGGCCGCTCCATGAGTTGTAGGGAGGTGCTTGATTCATTGCATTGACCTCTTCGTAGTTCCCTACACATTCTCCATTAGCGTGATTTCTGCTAAAACACATAGAACAAGAAATTTCTTACACTTGGGCAACGTTAGCGTTAGTCATGAGTTTTTGCATCATATCGGACATTTTCCCTAGTGTTGCTTCTACATTCCCCAACCTCTTATTTGTCAAATCTTTTTCAATTTCAGATTCAATGCCCTTAACATTTAGAACTCCTCCTTTTTTAGGTTCTCCATTTCTCCCATTATGGCTTAAACTAAGCCTACGACTATCATTTTCAGCTAATCTCTCAATCAATTCCTCTACTTCATCATCATATTTATCCATGATTGAACCACCACAAATTGCATCAATTCTATTCCTACAATTTTCAGTTAATCCCTCATAAAAGATATTAATCAATTGCCAATTATCAAAACCATGATGAGGACATTGCCTAGTTAAGTCCTTAAATCTTTCCCATGCTTCACTAAATGCCTCATCACCTTGCCTAAAGCCTTGTATAGCTTGTCTAAAAATCTTAGTCTTTCCGGATAAGTAAAATTTCTTTAGAAAGCAATCTTCTATTTGATCCCAAGTTTCAAATTTTAATCCTAAATTCCTGAACCAATCCTTGGCTCTATCTTTCAATGTTTGGGGAAAAACTTTCATTTTAAGTACTTCATTGGAAACTCTGGGAATATGATATAAGTAACATTTCCCTACCAACTCTTCTAAATATGTATAAGGATTTTCTGATGGTAAACCATGAAAATTAGGTAAAGAGTTGATGAAGGTAGTGTCTATCTTGAAATTTCTATCTTCTCCAATGGGAGGGGCAATCTCCGTGAAAATCTTACTCCTAATCGGGGCATAATGATCTCCCATTCTTGTTCTATCCGCTCCTACATTTCGATCTTGAACGACATTTCTATTCCTTCTAGAAATATTTTCTTCCATTTCTTCAACTATTTCTTCCCTCTCACTATTGGTTCCCCCTTCAAATTTAGAAGTTTCTCTCACCAAATCTAAATCAACTAAGTCGGTTTGTTTAGATCTACGTCCGTTCATGAACTAAAAAGTGGAATGGTGATGAGATAAATGCACTAATGACAATGAAATAATAGTGAGAATATCTCTTTCTGATGTAAAATCAGAAACTAAAAAAAATGAAAGTAAAAATAAAAGAAAGAAATAAACTACTAACCTCAATGACACCTAGCTCTACGGCAATGGCGCCAATTGATGAACTCGATTACGCGTGTTTTTGGCCGATTTCATGCAATAAAATTTATATTTCCTTACTTAGTATGGTATAAGCAAGGGTCAAATATACAGGGAGCTGAGGTAATGAGATTAGACGTTCAAATGAAAAGTGAGAGAGCGTGGAAGAAGTGAGAGCTTGGAAAGAAGTGCGAACGTAAATGGGGCATGTAGAGATGAATATGAGTGATAGTTTTTAGGTTTATTTTTTTAATTAAGAGAGAAATATGAATTCCAATGGAAAAAAATAATGTAGAAAAAAATGCAATGGGGATGAGATAATGACAAGGTGAGAAGAGTGGTCGGTAGTAGCGACGAATTGATGAATAGATGTGCATCGATAGGGAGAGAGAGTTGCAAGTGTCGGTGATGTCAAAGCCACTACATTAAAATAAAATAAGAAAGAAAAATAAAATAAAATACAACTTTACTGTTTATGGAGATGAACATAAGCAAGAACTCAATCCGGATCATCACACAAACCCTGTCGCGATGCCCGTCCTAGGCCGGGTGATGCTCAATCCCCTCCGATCGCAATGCTAGCTTGATTTCTTCTCCACCACAAGATTTAACATCAAGAAATGCTCTCCTTGGGCCTTGACCTCCTCTCCTCTTCCATATGGTAGCCTAATGCTAAGAGAGAGCCAAAAAACAAGAGAGGAGAGAGAAAATAGAGCCTTATATAGAGAGGGTCTTTTAGGTTTCTAGGTTACCAAGGGTGGAGATCTTTCACTCTTATGATCAAGGGTGGAGATCCACCACCCCAAGAACGTCCAAGGGTGTGGTTACCTCCTTTAGGAGGTAATCTTATCCCTAAATGAGGTGGCCTCACCCCTTTCTAAAGAAAGAGTCTCACCTCCTCAAAAGGAGGTAATAACCTTCCTTTCTAAAGTATGGGCCCCCACCTCCTAAAAGAGGTGACTCCCAACTCCTCCTTAAGTAAGGAGAACGTCCACCTTAATAGGGTGACCTCCACTTCATTTTAAATATAAAATAATTTAATTTAAAAATATTTTAATATAAGTTGGTCAAATTTCCCTAAAATAGAGAGTTAACCAACTTTGACTTACCTTGGCTTACTTAGTGAAGTGGTTGCCTCCAAAAGGATAGGATTATCTTCATGATTATTTAAAAGATGAAATTGATCACCTTTGAACTTTCTTCACACCTTTGACCACCTTGACCCTTAATTACACCCTTTGACTCTTGGGATTTAGAGTTGACTTGGCCCTTTAGAGTCTCTCTCTTCTCCTCTCTTCCATTTCAATTAGTCTCCATGTATTTCAATATGCTTTCCTATGTCCTTGCATTCACAAAACTCTTAAAAATGTGAGAATTCTTCCTCTTGATTTCAAAGAAGTCAAATGGGGTTAGTCTCAAGATATACAAACCCAAAAGGAACAATGTATGACAAGGCATATTCATCTTTATACATAATCAGCACTAATTAAATGCAAAATTAGTACATGAGTGGAATAACATGATGAATGTAAAAATATCACAAAAGCATAATAGCATGTATTATATTAGAAAGAATTATACGTTAAAATCCATTATGATGATGAAAATGAATGCATCAATTACACGTTATCATGTCTCAAGTCAAAAGACCACGTACACAATATGCGTAATATGAATTAACCTAATTGAAAGTTAGGTATAATTATCATTCATATATTCAGTGAACTCTTTCTCCAAAAAGCACCCGCTATCTATCCTTAGTATCTCTACATTGATGGCTACAAGATTAGCCATAATCATCATATGATTTGGATCAGATAGTGTTGTTCTTTTTGGATGTCCCTCTCGAATATCCCAGGAATAGAAATATTTAAAACATATGTTTAAAGATTAGTGATCATTGTATTATGATCTTATCATAATTTACTTAATCATTGCGTATGCTCGTGGACTTTATTATGAACATCACACAAGAATGACAATGAATAAATTTTATTTCATTGAACATAAACGAGATATATGAAAGTGTGATTGGCTTATAAGCCACATAATATCAATCACCAATATCTTAGACACTTAATCTACTATTTTTATAATATTAATTTGTGCATGCATGTGATTGGATGGAATAACAAGTGGTTTGGGCATTGGAGGTACCTATATTGTTGGGCTTCTCCCCAAGTTCATACATTTTCCACAAAAATTACATTCTCTAGGAGCTCTATGGCTTTTGTGGCATATTTTACATGTTTTGAGATGAGGAAAATAAATGATAAACACACAAACCTCTAGCTTGAAGCGTGCTAGGGCTCCCAATGCAAGTGGTAAAAGTGATAAAAAAACAGTTTTAATTCTAGATTCCAGTGAAGTATGAGACATCAAGTGATGTCTCATTTTAGTATTGCAAGAGGAATACCAAGTTGTGGTGCCTACAATATTCAAGGTAATTCTTAATAAGAGTTTACAAGTTACTTTCTATAGAGATACACTCCATTTGGGACTAAGGCCCCCTAATGTGTAGACCAAATTGGGTCATATTCTAACACTCCCCCTCAAGTCGGAGTGTATAGATCAAATATGCCTAGATCGGTTCCCAAAGAGTCATGAGATTTTTTCTGTGGTGATCTTGGTGAAGATATCAGAAAGTTTGTTGGATGAAGGTATGTGCAATGTTGTAATGAGGCCCCTTTAAAGCCTTGTCATGAATGAAGTAACAAACAATATTAATGTGCACTAATAAAATGTAGTGTCCTTTGCAATGAAGATAAGAGCAGCTATCATTGTGCATAGGCATGGGTATCAAAGTTGTAACGCCAAGTCTTGGAAAATTAATTGAACCACACCATTTACTGCATGTTTTGGCCATTGCACCATACTTGGCTTCTACACTAGAACATGAAATTACATGAGTTCTAGGAGAAAAGGTCTCCATATAAAATATCATAGGCATGAGTGTAGGTCTCCAAAGGTCCAATGAGGGACATGCCTCTTAAGGAGACGTGTGCAAGTGATGTCAAGTAGGTGGCAATGTTTGCATTCTGTGACTCCATTTTTTTAGGGAGGTGTACAGACTTGGTTTAGTGATTGAAGCCATGATCAATGCATAAGTTTGAAAGGCCTCACGGACCAATTCAAGGGCATCATCTTGCAAAATATTTTTGGGAGTATAGCCAAAGATTTTTGCAAAAGATTTTTTGGTATGTTGGGTCATGATTTTGTAGATGAATTAGCTCACTATGACAAGTAATAGGCTATCGTCTTTGAGCAGATTTATGTAGCTGACATGACATGAGGAGTATAGCCGTCAATCAAGACAATTGAGTAAGCATGGCATGATAGAGATGCCATGAGGATAGGTACCCCAAACATTGAAATGGACAAGATCTAACAGGATAGACAATGGAATAGAGTTGTAGGGAGGGTAAGTGGAGTGCTAATGTTTCCTTATTGACAAAACTTACGCCCCTCTACAACTCGACCCTCATTCCTCACTTGTCCTTGCGTCCCTTGTTCCTAGCTCATCCCTACGTCCCTCATTCCTCACTCGCCCCTACGTCTCTCATTCGTGTTCTTCTTAGTTGTTACCGTTGAAAGGTCCTACTTTTACTAGAATGTTCTGCAAGAAAGAAATCTACTTTAATCACAAGCAAGTCATCGTGGGTCAACCAACTGAACGCAGAAATGCGAAGGCATTGCCTAAAAGGTGGTTTTCAGGGAGGGAGCCCAGAACCTTTCTAAGTAATGGAACGAAGAAACTAGCCACATGTAGACGCGAAGACTTCCAAATTGAGGGCTTGGTCTGTAGAGGAGAGCCCCAAACTCAAATACAATTAACCAACATAAAAGATGTTGAGGTTTAGAAATCTAAAGATGGCCAAATCTAAAACAGCACAAAAGAGAAGAGAGGAAGTAGAACTAGAAAAAATGAGCAAGAATACTAGTAGATGAAGTTTCCAGAACTAGCTCATAGATTTTACAACTGTTTTCACACCCTAAACCAATCTTCCATTCAACACACAATCCTAGAAATGCAATGAAAAGGGGAAAAAAAGCCATGCAATTCAGGTCACAAAGAATGACAACGATGGATTAAAAATTCATGGAAAAAACAAGAACATAAAGGACATCATATAAGGGAAGGGAACATAGGTTTGGTCATTTCACGGATTTTAACAAGGCAAGGGCAACCATTGGCAATGGAGATTAGTGGATAGACAGAGGTAGGTATGAGTGATGATAAAATGTAGGGTGTATTGGTCATATGAGCAGATACCCCCAAGTCGATAATCCAAGATAACTTAGAGGTAAGAAAGGTGTGTATACCTGAAGTGGAGGCAAGGTTAACAGAAAAATGACTAAAATGTAACATTTAGAAGCACATGGTGTAGATAGAGGAGCAACAATGGTGGGAGCCATAGCAGTGGAAGCTATGGCTGACGGATATCAGCCATAGCTTCTATTCAAATTTCCCAAATTTCTTCTAGTAGTTGTCAAAAGGATGGCCTTGTTTTATAGCAAGAGGTGCATGAAGGCAAGGTTGCCTTGCCCTTAGTTTGTTCCCTTTTTCCCATGGTCCCATGGCTGACGGATATCATAGGAAGGTTAGGATTTTTGTCCTCCATCCTGACCATGTAAACCTGATGCTACTAGGATAGAGGGGCTTGGTAAGGCGGATGGAGTGAGAGATGTCAACCCAAGTAGTAAAGAAAATATAGCTTATATCATGAACTTGACCAATAGAAATAATTGACCACAAATATGAGAAATTATGAAGGCTTGAAGGCCATTGAGATATACTCTTGCCATGAGCTCCTTACAATATCATTCCAGCATGTGCAAATTGGTCATTGGTAGTTGAAAAAAGTGATTTTATGGGGGCCAGTCAACTTATTTGGTAAAAAATATAGACTAAAAAATTTCATTGTGCTAATAATGTAGGTCTTGTTTCTATGCTTAGTCTCTTGGATATGCCATAATTTGTGTGCAGGCTTAATAAACGCTAAAGTTTGAGCAATGGCAAGAGTAATGCTATGTCACATCCATATCCAAATAGCTAGTAAAGTTGAATCCATGTGGCATAACTTTGGGCAATCAAGACAGTGGAAGGCTATGTTCGGTGATGGGCAAGGCCATGGGCTTGGTGAAAATCCTCAAAGCCTCATGCCCATGAAGCATAATCATGGCCGTTGAAGATATATGCAGGATGTGAAAGGTAGGACGTGATGAAATGATAGGCGATTGGTATATGCTAGCATATATGCTTCAATTGAAGGAGCCATCAGTAGCATGACAGACGTCGAATGGGCTTGCTCAGTAGCCTAGGAGTGTCATAGTAGAAACTATGTGAGCCTGACAATGAAAAAATTCAATATGCAGGGGCAACTGCTGTCCCAACGGGCAAGGATGGCCTGATGAGCGACAACGATGGGCTTGATGAGCTGTGGGAGCCTCGAGGGACAATAAGAGGGGAGACGAAGGGAGGGGGCAGTACCTCTAGCCCTCCTAGGCAGCACTGGCGGCGACAGCAATAGTGGCATTATGGTGACAACTAAAAGAACCTTAAATTTCTTGGATAGAATATGATAGGCTCTGACACTATGTTACCTGTAAAAGTCTTTGATAATGGATAAATTAAGAAAAAAAAGAGATTAAAAGCCTTTCAATACAGAGTAGGAGATGACCAAAATAGAAATACCCCATGTGGGACTAAGCCCTCCGAATAGGTTAATCCATTTAGGCCATATTCTAGTAGTAATAGTAATACAATCTCCTACAAAGGAGCTAGGACTTTCATTACATTCTTAACAGGAGGGCAAGAGGTAGGAAATTAAACACTCTGTGGTCAAAGAACATATCCTAAGCATGACAAGATGAGATTGTCACAACAAAAATATGTGAACTTGTTTCAGGAGACAAGCCCTTTCGGCGAAAACTTAAATAACACAGCAGTAGAATCTAGGATGGATGGTATCTCCATATTTATTGGCTTAAATGATACTACATATTTTAGGAAATTCATTGGCTACTTGACAGAGCAACCTACAACTGGCCATAATGCATGTGGACTATTCAGGCAATTCATGCATAACCCTAGACATTCAAGTTTTTTCTCAAGTCCAAGGAACTTAGTGTGGATTCTTAAACTACATAGCACATAAAGATCTACAAATGAAACCACACTTTAACCCTAGATATGTTTGAGGCTAAGATGACAAGAGGTCAGCTTTGGGATTTTGATGTGCTTGCCCGCCACAAAACTGATAAATAGGGCACGGGCACAAACTGCAAAGGGATGCATGTTTTAAAAGGGATACAATGTGCACATCTTTGCACACTGTTCTGCTATTAAAATACAGTACCATATTGTATACAAAATCCACCGGTGCATTCCAAATAATTGGCATCAATCAACCTACAGATGTGAAATGGGGTATGACAATCCAATTGGCTTTCAAAGAGTTTGTGATCGCAGATCACCTATCCCTGTGATCGATTGACCATCAGGAATCTCAATCTTTCTTTCAACCCTTCCCTATACCTCTCCCACACCATCTCCATCTCCTGCTAAACTTCTATTTCTTCGTCTCCCTCAGTCTTTATTGCTATCTCTCACCCTCAACCCCCCACTCACATGCTCTTCCTCTCTCGCATGACTTAGTGCATAATAGAATGCTAGGAACAGCTAACAGAGTGAAGATAGATGTTGGGGCAGTGAGCAGATACAGCGATAGAAGCGTGAGGCAGCTGCAGCAATGTGGAAAAATCACAGTACAAGAGCAGAGAGGAGATTTTTCCACCTGCTAAACCTTTTGTAAGCAACCAACTTATGCAATTAGACTTGTATACTTCACTTAAAATGCAGTTAGATTGCTAGCAGCATTTCCAAATTATCCATAAGATATTAAGTCTTCAATGTGCCATGTTACACAGATAAAAAAAAATTAAGCACGCATATAATAGCCAAAGAAGTTTATGCAAAAGATCAATTTCACCACACATTTTTCAGACCGCCTCTTATTTGGGACCATGCCTCTTCAATGATTTTGAGAAGTATGAAATGAGTATTGTGTCAAATATTTACAATAAAGACTGGCCTAAGCGACACAAGCAGTTCACAATCTTATCTGATGACTAGTCCTTTCACGGTTTTTTTTATTTCTGCAAATTCTTTTATTTTTATTTTTTTGAAACAAACAAGGAAGGTTCCTCCAAGGTCGGTGAACTCCCCATTAGTTTTGCAAGTTCTACAAAGCCTACATGCATTCGGCCAGGCTCATCAATTTATTCCCACAGGTAGAGGGGGAAAGAAATAGTGGTTCACCTTCATCTTACCTCTTGTCTTAGAGCTCACTGAGAGAATACCCAGAGTGGAGATCTGTAGAACCCCACGATTGCTGTCCAATAAAAAATAACATCACGTAAAATTTTCTAATCCATATTTTGTTGATATTAAAATGCAATCTTCGTGAATAAAATAAATTACCTTCACTCATCCAACAATCAGACTTGTACTTTGAAACACTCTGGAGACCACTCACTTGAAAATTCAAGTAAAAGAACTCCAATTCATCCAATTCACTGAGCCAAGAGCACGTTTGAAAAAAAAGAACACGCCTGAAAAAGAAATGAGAGGAAAATGATCGTTAGTACAATAATCTTTCTCTCAGAAGATCAAAATGCTAGCTTAACGTAAAGTCATGGCTTTGGTGTACCATCGAAAGGGTCCTGCTGTAGTGGGACCAATTTTGTGTTTCAGTCAGGTTCTGATGTTAATGAGAAAACAGAGAAACAGGGATCAACCACAAACCTGACTGGCCTATTTGTAGCCTACTTCTTTCAACAAATGACGATAACTCCGACCACGTACAAGCCTATGCCATTTAAACCTGATCCGCTCATGAAGGCTCATTTGCAGCTCCTCTTGAACCAGCCTATGATACACATTAAATAGATAAAAATATAAACTAATAAAAGAGTCCACGTTCATGATAGCTCACCAGCGGACCAAACATCTCTGAATTCCTTTACTGACAGGTCGAAGGAATGAAGGATCTCGTTGCATGTATAATAAACCGACCTAAATAAAAGATTAAATGTAAAGAAGATGGTAGGTGATAAAAAAAGATTCACTTATTGTTTATTCACCTCAAGCATGGCAATAGCTGATGGATCATCCAGTATCTCGAGACTAAAGTCAGCAAGATAATTCAGCTAAGTATAATTAAAAACCATTAGGCCTTCAAAACGTTCATTTGTAAAAGAATATCAAAAGATAAAAATCGAGGAAAGATTACTCCGAATTCTGCATTGACCAGGGACTGGACAAAGTCCATAAGATTGATCTTTGCCCATAGGAGAGATTTTGAGGGGTCGTGTGATGAAGGTGGATGCCTCCAAGGAGTGCCAAAACGTAACCTACTCTCAGGAACCTTCTCATTTCGAACGTCATCGACAAATTTCTTTAAAATATCCATTGCCGAATCCATTGCAGGTTTCACAACACTCACCTTAAAACATGAAGACCGTGACCTAAGTGTGTATTTAGATCTTGAATACAAAGCTACTATAAGAGTGTACCTACTTGCAAGTATGCCAAGTATGCTTCTATGATATCCTCAAAATTGTCCCAGCTTTTACTTGGGATCCTGAAGACATGGAAAAGGTTCTTGATTGCGATGCAAATATTAACATATAAAAATGCATTGGAAGAACTGCATACTCTTGGGAATACATCCGTTGCTTCAGTGCTTGCAAATCAGAGAGATGACGTGGATTTGGCCCAAGAACTTCATCGATAACGTTCCACTATAGAAAGAGGAAACATTCAACCAGTGAGCTGACAATCTCTATAGACAAGTTCTTCTTAAGAACAGCACATTGCCTTCACCAACCATACTCTCTCTTTTGCCTTGCATTGTATCTCTCTTTCAACCACCCCAGCCCCCCTCTTTTCTTTTTTATCTTGCAGAAATTTTGCTCAACCAGTCTTTTAAAAATGGAGTTCATGAAAATGGCTGTCCTGGATCACAATCCTGTGAACTCGAACTCCAAGTAAAAATACAGGACCATATTTAGACTTAAAGCAGATAAAATTTGCAGACAAAACTAACCTCCGTTTGACTGAAGAACTGAGGAACCATGTGAAGCTTGGCTTCTTGAAGGGTCCAGCCAAATGTCTACAACCATATGAGTAATATGAAGCAACCAAAAACAACACTTGGGCTAAAACCAAGAGCGAATTAAGTGGGCTACATGTGATACCTCGCGTGATATAAACACGTTTGAGTAGCCAAAATCAACGTAGGCTTGATAAGAATAATAACTAGACACAGTGAATAAATTTATAAGGACTAACAAGATATATAAGCCTAGTATTATACGAGTAACTTAAGTACAGAAGCTAACCTATCAGATGTAACGAGTAAGATAGGAATAGACCTCTCATTGACCCCCAATGCAATCAACCTCCAGAGAAAGCTGTCATGATACATAGATGCAGAAACCATGGAATCATCATCCGCAGTGGCCTTCCGCAGTATTTCAATATTATTTATAACCAATTTTGGCTGCAAGACAAATAAGATTTCACGAAATCGCACACACCTCAAGTAACAATATGGTTAAAATCATAACATTCTTACCTGAAAGTGATCAATCTCAGCAGCTTTGGAGAGCAGCTCAACAAGAATGCAAGGCCAGTCAGTAGCAGAATTGGCTAAAGACCTAGAATACCTCCCAGTGCAATTCAGATGGCGAACAGCATTTATCCGCCATAGCCGCTGAATCTCGATCACCTCCTTCGCCAGCTTCATCGATAAAGCCGCTTCTTTAACGTATGATAACTCCTCGACGGTATTACTCTTATTCGACACCAAGGAATCCCCCAAATAAGCATCAATTTCCCTATCATCCACCTTCGACGAAAACGCGAGCAAAGCTCTAGACCAGAGCGCCGAGATCGGGACCTTGTCGTCGTTAATTTCTTTACCGATTACACGGCGAAGTGCTGTGTTCAGACCGCGCCACTTGTTCAGCGTAGAGAAAACGTCTCGCGCGCTGATATTACCGGCGCGCACTCCTTGCTCCACCAACGACTCCAGCGTCGTTTCCAGATCGGCGCAAATAGAACTCAGTTTTCGAGGTTCGCGCGCTGAGGACCATGACTCCCAGGGTTTGGTTTCGGCAGAGCCGCAATCGAGGTAAGCAGTCAGATGAGGACCTTTGTTCCACTCGTTTAGAAGACCTGCAGTGAGAGAGAGTGAGAGAGCGGGGAACAGAGAGAGATGTAAGGAGGGAGAGACGGACGGTGAAGGATGAGAGAGGTTTTCCCGACGCCGCGAGGGCCGTGGAGGAAGAGAGGCTGTTGGACGCGGTGGTGTTGCGCGTGGTTGTTGAGGACGGTTTCCAGCAACGGTCTCGGGATGATTTTCCACGGCGACAGTGCCGCTTTCTCCTTCCCCATTGAGATTCCACCCGAGCCTTCCTTCGAAACACCCCTCTCATTTTATGAAGGTTTATGTGGGGGGTTAAAAATTTTGAGGGGTTTTCGTGGCAGTCGTAGAAGTTGCCACGTCATCGATTAGCGGCTTCTTAATTTTTTGTAACTGGGAAACTTGGAATCCAAATATTCTAAAGAGCCCGTTAAGGAGGGTTTATGGACAGTCGTTCGGTCTTACTGCCCATAGACCCAGAACAGCCCAGTGCGACGGTGGTCTCTCCTCGCTCTCTCGACCTAGGTCAAGGTCATGGCTTTGACCTGACCATGAACATCAACGCTGAGCTAGGGTTCTCCAGTTCCCGTGTCCGTATCAATTTTTTATGAGAACCTAAACCTGTACCTAACTTCAGTTCGGTATCGGTGACGGTATCTTTTGGTGTTAGTTCGGTAAAATCTATACTTTTGGTGGTGTGTCATTTGAACTGAACATAAATTGTAAAAGATTTTTGTGATAAGATAATCTGAAAATATATAAATAGATGTTTCACAAACGAAATGATAAGAGATTAATACTTCTCAATAACATATATACAATACATCAAGAATTCAAGATAAAAGTATTAAATAGATAAACTTCAACTATTAAAAATATTTATAGAAATAATAGGAACAATAGAGTTTTAGGTGATCATCTCTCATAAGTCTAATTTGTAAAATCATTTATTTCTCTCTCTCTCTCTCTCCCCCACTCTCTCTCTCCAGCTCACCCTTTTTCTCCCCCTCTCGCTCTCTTTCCCTCTCTCTCTCCTTCTCTCCCTCTCTTTCCTTCTCTCCCTCTCTCTCTCTCTCACTCCCTCTTCCTCTCTCTCTCTACCTCTCTCTCTCTCTCTCTCTCTCTCTCTATCTCTCTCTCTCTCTCTCTCTCTAACCACCTTCTCGGGACAAAAAATTTCTTGCACTCGAGCGATGGGAAAAAATTTCTTCCATCGTACCTTCCTGCTCCTTCCGCGTCCATCTCCTTCATTCCTCTGACTTCTTCATCCATTCTGCTCATGCCGCCTCCATCTCATGTCTCTCTCTCCCTCATGCGGGGAAGAAATTCTATCGCGCAATGAGAGAATTTCTTCCGCCATTATTTTTTATCTTTTTTATCTTTTTTCTCTTCTTCCCTGCGCTATCTCTCTCTCTCTCTCTCTCTCTCTCTCTCTCTCTCTCTCTTTGATGGATAATTATTTCAAAACATGAACACAGGGTTCTAAGTGTACCTATCCTCCTCCTCCTTTTCCTCTAACTTGAAAAATTATCCATTCATTAAATGGATGAAGAAGACCTCTCTAAATAATTAAAGAGAGAGTAGATCTTAAGGGAACTATCTTCCCTCCTCTTCCTATTTTACACTGATCCAAAGATTGACTTGGTCAAAAGAAGTTAGCCTTATCCTTAGCTAATTAGAATCCCTTGAATGGGCCAAGTCAACCACCATCTTATCTTGAAATAGGGTCCTTAATTTCCAAACCTTATCCACCATATCATAGGTACCTTATATCATTTTAACTAATGATCTCAAAATAAAATCAGTAGGAAACCTCTTTGAATTACATCCCTTTATTTCTTTGAAACCACCCTTAGTTAGAATTTTAGGAGAGATCTAACAGAAGAAACTATCTCTTATTTTACTCAAGACAAACTTGTTGCATGAATATATCATGCTTCTATTTGTGATACTCATCATGAAGGATCCCCAAATTTGTCATGAAAGCAATATGAGGAAAGCCTTTGAAGAAGCGGAGAAGAATGCTCCCTCAATTATATTCATTGATGAAGCAGTGCCATTATCTCCACACTGTTACAACTACAAGAAAATTGCCATCAGTTCTAGAGTATGCCAGTCAACCTAAGTCCTTCTGATGTGGGATAGAAAAGAAGCGAGATCTCTATAACTTCTAAGAAGTATGAAGACTTGTTATTGTTGCTAACGACCGGTCAACTAAAGATATCTTCCACAATCATAACTACTACCAAACCGACAAGGGAAATCAAATCTCGGCTCACGTCCTTTTCCTTGCTGAGCTCTGCCCAAGCACAGAGATTGAGCAAAGAGAATTAGCCAAAGACGAGAGGGAGAAGATCCTATTCGATTAGAAGGAAAGCCTCCCGAGACTGGATACGAGAGAACTGAAGAAGCGAATGCTTCTCAGTCCTGTTAACGCCCGTCTCTTCCTCTCCTCACCTTGTTCAAGGCCCACAAGAAGAATATAAACAAGACGGAAAGAGCATATCGAAGCCTCTCCAAACGCGAACACAACGGAAGACGATGCCCCATAAGGACTAGAAGAAGACAAGAAGGATCGCCACGATTCTGAAGGGCATGAGGAATGGTCTGACTGCTATTTGATCGATCATCAAAGGTCTGACTAAATTATACGATCACCAAAGGGATGGAGACCGAATCAACCACCGTTGGCCCTTCATACCCAAATAACGACAAAAACCGAGAAGCTCCAAGAAAATTATTCAGCTACCTTTCCTCTACCTGCCGCTACTTCAAATTTGATCGCTCTAGATGATAGAAAGCTCTCAAGATGTCTCATATAAGATCAGATGAAGAATATCTCCTATCAACAACACATTGATATCGTCTTCACCGACTTGGCGAGTTTACTCATCGCCTCCTTCGAACATCGCGGATTCACTAAAAGACGAAAGAGACGGAAATTCTCAACAAGTAACTCTCATCGTTGTCCTCGGCGATAAAACATCACGATCGGAACTTCACCCAGACTAACACCCAAAGGAAGCCCAGCTCATCCAACCGATTCTGAAGTCAACGACCTCATCCTCGACCGAATAGACCTACCTTCCAGTCAACGGTCGTGACGGAGTCCACGTAAGAAGCAACAAAGAAATTTCGCAACTTACATAACCGTTGTCCACGGAAGTTACGAAGACGCGTCTCATCCCTACCACTCCTCATCTCCTTCTTCTATAAAAGAGAGATTGTAAGGGATGAAAAACATGTTATTTTTGAAGAAAAATTGGTTACATTGGTTCGTTTATACCCCTGTGTTCACCGTTCATCCTTGTGATTCTCCCGCAATCCCTCATCTCCAATTCTATCTCCCTATTTCTTTTCTCCCTCCCGTTCTTTTCGCTTTCACTCATGTACCGTTAGAGACAAAACCGAGGAATATCCATGACATTGGAGTGATTCCGCAGCATCGCCTTCACCGTCAAACTCAGGTATCGTCCTCTAAATTGACCGTGAATAATAGTTCGCTAAAACAAATCGTTAAGTCCACGTTAGATGCGTTTCTTATCTATTCCGTATTTCTTACCATTATCTGTACCGTCATAGCATTCTAATTCTTCTCTAAATCCACGCTCTTATTGTCATATCCGTTCTCTACTTCTTCCTCGCTTATTATTCTTCCTTATTATAACTATATTCACCGCGCTCTCTCCTCATTTCTACCTATTCTTCTATTTCTTACATATCCTGCTATCCTTATTCCGCATCCATTCCCTCATATACTCGACAAAATATCCTCTCACTTCCGACCTTCTCACTATCATCTTTCTTTTACTCTATCCGTGTTTCTTATACTCTCCTTCTTTAATTCATATCACACTCATCATCCGTGCATTCCTCTTTTCTATTTCTTTTACCAATCGTATTCACTGACGTATTTAAACCGTAATCCAGTTTCTTATAAATCCTAATGTCCTCCTCCTTATATAATTATCATATAGCCCTCCTTAGTTATTAAACAATACATATCATATATCCTCTATTTCTCTTCTCTTCTCATAATTAAATTTTATCATCATTATCCGTCTCTTATTTCCCATTAACCTTCTACAATATCTCATCTAATTTTCTACTTAGTTCCTTTAGTGATATCATTCATAGATCCTCCCCATATTGTAGGATTTAGATACACCTTCTAAAATATCCTACATCACTCTATCTCTCTCATTTCTCTCCTCTTTCTCTGTTCTTCTCACTCTTTTTCATAATCTCGTGTGGAAACCTCTTCCTCATCTCTCTCGTGGAATTTCTCACGGGCTAAACCTCATGATGGCGAGCGGGATCCGTCGTCATCATTGCGGGAGACCTTGACGACACGAGCTCAGCTTATCTTTCCATTCCTTTATTTTTGTATTTCCTTCTCTAAAACTTACGGGTCCAATGTGTTTAGCGGGCCCCTTTACTCTCTCTCCGTCATTTCCTAATCACATGTCCTTAGGGTTTATTGGGCCTTCCTTTTGGGCCCAAATAAGCCCTAAGATCGAACATTTCTCCCTATTTTGGGCCCTTCTCTGGGTTTGGGCCTCATATAAGGGAGTGAGGACCCCGGAGAGACCTAGATAGGTTTGGGCGGTCCCGGTCACTGTCCGGTGTTTTGGCACACCATGCGGTCCAAGTCTCGGTCTCGGTCTCTGTCCACTTCGGTCACGGTCCGGTTCGGTCTTAACTTCGGTCTCTCTTGACCATGAATATGCGTACCTGAGAAAGAGATAAATGTATCAACGTCCATTAATAAAAAAAATTTATAGTAAAAAAACCTTATCGATGATACTTGCTGATTTGAAACAAAGAAGAAGAAAGTATAATAACATGAAAATTAGTATAATAACTCCCTTTGGTTGCAACCAAGAACGGTGGCCCCGTATGTCTCCTCCTCCTTTGCTTCATATAGTTTGGAATTTGAATTTCGTGTGGTAATCCGTGTCCTAAAAAATTTCATACAAACCTTTGTACTTTTACAAGCGCTGAATAATGGGATGCTGGTAGATCCCCACGACGACAAGGCGATCACGGACACGCTTTTAAATCTTATCGCCGACAAGAATCTCTGGGCTGAATGCAGAAAAAACGGTTGGAAGAACATCCACCTCTTCTCCTGGCTAGAGCACTGCCGCACCTACTTAACCAGAATCGCAGCCTGCCGAATGCGCCACCCCCAGTGGCAAGTCGACACTCCCTTAGACGCCACCGCCGAAGAATCCTTCAACGACTCCCTGAAAAAGTTCCAGGAGTCCTCCCTCCGACTCTCCTTGGACGGCGACCTAGATAAAAAGGAAGAGAATCCAGATATCAACAGCCAGGTTAAAAAAATATTGAATAAAATTAAAAATTCCACCGGTGATGGTGGCGGAGGCGGCGGATCCATCGCCACCGCCGCCGATGGCTCACTCCGTCTGTATCCTCTATTTGCGACGGCGCCGCCGCCTCTTTGTCATAGCACTGGATTAGTACGATGATTCTGGGAATCCAGATCACCGTTTGCTTCAAGCGATTCAAGGGATCATTAAAGCCGTGAAGCTGGACTCCCAACTGGTGAGAATTTCTGGATTCGCGCTCTCCACCGCGATGACGATAGCGGAAACCTTGGAACTGCTCAAATCGGGGAGGATTCGCGTCTCGAAATTTGATGTGCTGATTTGCAGCAGTGGATTTAGCCCTTCGGTCCAAGACTGAAGGCCTGACGTGGACCGGACCGAAGTTGGACCGAGACCGGTCCGACCCATTTTTTGGAACCGACGATCTCGGTTCGGTCCGGTCGACCGACCTTCGGTCGGTCTTTCGACTTCCCTAGACCTAGAAATTGTTAGCGCCGTTTTGAGAATTTGAAGTAAGAAGTACGGTAGTATTTTTCTATTCTTCTTAGAAGAGTGGGAAGGGAGAGGAGAGGAGGAAGACGGTGAGACGAGGAGAAGGAGAAACTTCCCCTCTGATCGCTCGCGTGCACGAGAAGAAGAGGAAGAAGAGAAAGTGGAGAAGGAGAGGGGAGGTCATCGTCAACGATCTCCTCCCGCCGCCCGCGTGAAGAAGGAGCCATGGCACCCAACGACGCCCGGCGGGTTTCTTTTTAAGATATTATTTAAGATATTTTTAAATTCATCTTATATTTAAGATATTATTTAAGATATTATTTAAGTTTCATTTTAAATTCATCTTATATTCTTCTTTTAATTTATATTTTAGATGATATGATATTAAAAATAAATAAATTTGTGAGCCAATGGAGAAAATTTGAGTAAAAAAAGAGTTATATTTTTTAAGATATTAATTTCTGAATTTTCTAGATTTTTCTAGATTATATTTTGATTTTTCAGAAATTTTTAGGATTTAATTCCTTTTTAAAAATAACAAAAAGTATTTAATTATCGCGCGGGACCCACGGAGCTGATGTGACGAGGCCACGAGAGGCCACGTGGGGCCACGCGAGCCCACGTAGACGCTTGTGTGGCACTTGTGTGGCGCTAAAGTGGCACGAGGAGGTCTTCGGGCTGGCACGTGATGGGCCCACGGGTATAGTGGGCCTAGGTTAGAGTATTGGGGCGTACTAGGCCCATACGAGCAACACAAATGCTTAAAGGGATTCCACATTATATACACGTTACCTTCCTTCCTTTTCCTCCGTGTGGGACTATGTTCTATTTAATATTCTGAATTGCAGGCGACGTGGCGGAATACAGAACGCTGGATCAAAGCACGTGGATTATTGCGCATAGATCGCGTGGACCATGGTCCACCGGATCTTCATCAATGCATGTGATAATTTCTAAGCTGTCGATCTCATTAATGAAATCGAACAGCCGCGAATTAATCGGGCATTCAGCGACTCATGGAGCGACACGTGGCTTCATAAGGATGTTTCGATGAAGATCGGACGGTGGAAATCAATTAGAGTAAAATCCGCATCGTGGGCCACGATCCCACTGATTTTGCGTGATCCGATGGCCCAAATCTCATCGCGAAACAGACGGTCCACATTTTTCGTGGAAAATTTCTTATAAAACAATGTTCTCCTATCTTTGTAACTCAACTTTTGGTTGAATCGTGAAGAAATTAAGTGATTTTGAAGGAAGATCTTAAGTTCTTCGTGATTCTCTTGCTTCCTAAACTCAATTCCGCATCCATTGAAGCAAGATAACCATAAATTTTTGCAAGAAAACGATTGGAATCTCCCCTTGAACGTCGAACGCATGTCGAAGACGAAACCGGAGAAATACTCTTCAATCAACGTGAATTGAAGCCAAATCTTCACGTCAATCGGGTTACTAGTATGATTCATTCTTAATCCTTGCAATTTATATAGTTTAGAATAGATTTAGATAGATAATTAGAGTTTAGAAATCGTTAAATTCATCTTTTCGCCTAATTTTAGTTATGGATTTTCATTGATTTTCAAATAAGGATTTCTCTCTTATCTTAAATCCAAATTATTTGATTTTTATTTCATTGGATTCCTTGTTTCATCAGTTTTCTGTGAATAGAAAAATCGTAAAATTTTATTATCATTTGACCCTTCAATTTGATGTTTGACCATCGGGTGTTCATTTTTAATCCGAATTTGGGCATTGACTTGTGGGTGCAATTACTTTTAAAATACAAAGTGAAATTTTACAATTTCAGTCTTTTTGGAATCCTCTGGTTGTTAGTTTTCTATTCATATGTGAATTTCAAGATGTGGATATCATTTGGTTAGTCAATTAGAAGATTTACACCGAAGTGTTCATTTTCTAGATTTTTCTTATCTTTAATTTTTAATAAATTATAATAAATCCAATTCTTCTCGAAAAATCATGAATTTTAGATCCAAAATTTACATTTTCTCTCTAGTTTCTGAATATATAATTTTCATAATATTTTAAACTCTTTTTATTCTCTCATTTTACAAAAAGTCAACTATTGGTCAAAGTCAACGCTTTGACCTTGACTTTTGACATTTCTTGATAAAATCAGTTTTTTAATTCTTAAAATATCTTCTTTAGTATATTTATATCATTAACATTAATAAAATATCATTTTCACTTTTTAAAAACCTTAATTAAACCCAAGTTTGACCAAGTCAACTCTTTGATCAAAGTCAACTGTGTTCTCCGTGGATCTACCTGATCTTTACACTATACTTGATTTGATATCTTTGTTATTTTAAGTTAAGAGTTATAAATTTTGTTTGACCGACATTTGTGTGTTTTTAACAACCTCATAAAACGCTACGTCACGCCTTCAGCATCGGCTTCCAGAGACCTTGCCTCGTGCTGCCCGCCAGTGGATATCTGTCTACGGACTGCTCCCAGGGTTGCCTCCGCCACGTCTGTACTGCTCTCCGCATGTGAATACCACCCTTCTTGAGCTGACACACCCCAGGCTGCCGAATACTACCCGGACCAACTCTCGAGCCATTGTCTCGCCCTCTTCCAGTCAACACTGCTTGAGCCGACTCTCCACTTTGTTATGACCAACTGAGCACCCCGCCCCGCATGTTGGCATTGACCCCCTTATTTTAAAGTTTAATTACTTTTTGAAGTATTTTCGTTTACTCGTCTCCACCGCTGTCGGATGACTTAGGCAGGGTAGAACTGGTATAGGTTCGAGACTTCTGACGTGTACGTCAGGAAGAGAAACCGAAAGAGAAATCTTTCGGTGACACCGGAAGGTAACGCCGGTGTCGGTTCGGGTTTTCGGACGTCCGGTTCAGTTTTGGAGCCCTACTTATTCTGCTGCCCTCAAATGAAATACCAAATTGTGGAGCCGTGGCAGGCGCAGAAAATGGCCACGTCGTCGATGAGATCTCGCGTGAGTTTTCATTTTTCCGAGGGTTTCGGGTGCGAGAGTTGCCGGACCTTCTATTCTACCCGAGCTCTTCTAGCTCCAGGTTAGTGTGCCATTCAGCTCTGCCATCGATCAACGTCTTTGCAATACGAAGAAGTCGGACGTTACTTTTTTTTAAACGCATTGTAAGAGTATTTCTTTTTCTAGAAAATCTTTATGTCGTTTAGACCTGAGACGTTCTCTCGGTGATCTCTGATCGGGTCCGTCGTTCTATTTTCATCGATGATCTGGTTAATGGTCAACTCTTTCATCGTTGATCTCTGATTTTGCTACATCCAGCTTAAATCTTCAGAAACTGGAGAATGGGCACACGAGGAATCGTTGGGGACAAATGGTCCCAGCGCATATTATGGTTTTGTGCATTTGGAACCGCCATAAGTAATATTCTTATTTAATTGTTGTATATTTTTCTTGTGATGATTCTATCCTTGAGTTTATCTATCTTAGCGCGAAATTTACGCTAAAAAGTTTGCTTGCGTAGGCCTTTATATGGTTGCAGTTGAAAGGCAAGCACAGAACAGACAGCGGGCGATGTCTGAGGATTTGCTGGAGGCAGGCGCCGGCCAAAATTCTGGTGAGGATGTTTAGAAGAGCTTTTGGATACCACTTCTTCGTCTCTCATCGGGTTTTTCTGTTAATCATGATTTTTGTTTCTCTCTTGTTGACTGCTATTGGAACTTTGATGGTACTTGATGTTATAAATCAACCACATCACCATTTCTTAAAGCAGAGGATTGCAGAAACTGAGTCATTTTTTTATCTTGATGTCTTCAGAAATGAAGCATAGGTAGAGCTTTTTTCAGGAAATGTCTCTCTTTGTCTTGATCTCTCCTTCCCCAGTGGGGATCGGTCATTTAATACCAAAAGTCTGTTGAACTGGGCATGGCCCGTAGAACTGGAGTGTTATATGAATTTTCCTCTGTCGTAAATATGGTGATATTATAGACATGGAGAGGGAGGAGCAGTAGCGGAAGGAAGATTGGACAAGAAAGAGGTCATAAGATGGAGATCATCTGATTGATTGAGAATGCAGTCACAGCTGATCAGACAATAACTCCTCTTGACTCTGCAATCAATCATCGATCATGAGAGGTGATCGATGGTATGTGTAACTCAATGTCTAGAATTATTATATCTGGGTTGTTGGATCTACCTGGATTGGATCCTTGCATTTTATAAATAGAGAATGGGAGGGAGGCAGCCAGAGACCTCCGGCTTGTGTCCTCATCAGTCTCAACCCTGCAGGCGTTAGAGAGGACAGCACTGTCGTCCACCTCTGCTCTCAAAATCATATTCGTCATTTCAATCAATCGGGGATCATGACAATCAGGATTCCAGACATGGGGGTTCAAATGATTGAAACAATTCGCTATCATAGGATGATGTCTGTCTGACTTCTTCCCTGGATGAACAGTGGAAGAGAGAGAGCTGTCACGTGATCAATCTGATGATCTGAGAGGACAGTCCATGGAGCATTTTCAGCGGGAGATCTCTGGTCAGTAGATGATGATTTGCATGTCATCCTATCTTGGGTAAAAGGATTGAAAGTGCACCTAAAGCAGTCCCATATCGCTAGTCTTATCACGTAATGATGAGAATACAATGTCCCTCTTAAGTAAAGAGGGACACTGGTGTGCAGAGGAACCCTAGAGTTATGCATGCTCAGACTGGGCACAGTGCTGGTATGGGTGACCTCCTGAGCGGAGGGGCACCAGGATAGAGAAGAACTCTGGAGCTAAGCCTGCTCAGGCTTGGCCTGTGCAGGGATGGGTGACCTCCTGGGTGGAGGGGCACCAGGATTGAGAAGAACTCTGGAGTTAAGCCCGCTCAGGTTTGGCCAGTGCAGGGATGGGTGACCTCCTGGGTGGAGAGGCACCAGGAGGGAGAAGAACTCTGGAGTTAAGCCTACTCAGGCTTGGCCAGTGCAGGGATGGGTGACCTCCTTGGTGAGAAGAAGAGGGTAAGTGTACCAGTTGAACACCAATATCGGAGATCTTCCTTTCATGTTAAAAGAATTGATGAGCATACAAAGAGGACCATCCTCATTTAATCCCCTTGGTGCTCACCACATTTGCAAATATAATGTTGGACTGCTAGCAGATCAAGGAGGGCAAGCCTTCATAAACTGCCTCATAGATTAAGGATGACAGTAGAAAAAGATGCCTTTTTTATCGTGAGCTAACTCAAGTAACTCGACAATCCCATTCAAATTTTATCTTGAAGTTCATTCTACTACAGAGGCATCTAAGTTCATATGACAGAATGCTGTCTCTTGGTTTCTATTGATACCTTGATTCCCAATGCAGATGATATGTGTGTGCACTGTTCTCTTAATATGGTCAGTGGGCAATGAAAAGTGTGTGTTGGCAAAAGAATAACAAAGAATATGATAAGATGCTGGGTCTCCCCTGTTTGGATCAAGATAATGAATGCTGAAAAAGCAGAGCAAGAACTTCTGTTTCCAGAAAGGAGAGAAAAGAAGTACAAGAAGGGTGGGAGGATGGGTCAAGTGTTCCTCCCTAACTCTCCCAACACTGCAACTGCTTTCTTCATCCCTCCCTCCGCCCCTGGGTCTTTATTTTAGCCTCCCCTGGTGCTGATGGTTCCATCAATGTTCTCTTCTCTCTTATGTGTATGTGATGATTGGCTCCTTGCCAGAATCTATGTGATATCCAACCTTCTCTTGACAGAATGGAAGGACGGGTCAAAAGAAATGATGAAGACATTGACACCATTGTATAGTTTGCATTGAAGCTAGGCAGTGTGCCTCGACATAGCGTACATGGATCAACAACCGATTACGAAAAACTACCGCAAAAATAGATGACGAAGTAACCAAATTGTTTAATGGTATATAGTTATGCATGCTTCGGGCCCAAGATGAAGCAAGTCTTGAAAATTTTCAAAAAAACAAAAAGTCTTGAAATTTTTAAATTCTTGAAATTGACAAGACAACCAAAAGTCTTGAAATTTTCACATGGGAGATAAGTCAACCAAAAGTCTTGAAATTTTCAAAAAAACATGAACTGAATAAAAATATACTGAGATTTGTTGTCGATCCATAATTTGCTGCAATGACTGAAACATTGGTTCCATGAAAAAGAGAGAAGAAAAGAAAATAAACGGCGGACTAAGAAGATTTCAAGTACAAAATTGAAGGCGATTTGGGAAATTAAAACTATCAATAGCCATGCCATTTTTATATGTAAACTGAAAGTTTCAAGAAAATTTTGATAAAAAAACTAGTTTTTTTTTTCACCAAGCACTATCAGCTTCTTTCAGATTCTCATTATTCAGGGCCTATTGAAACAAACAACTGCCATGAGAAAACCCTAAACTACTATCAATATCCTACCACTCTTCAATTCCTTCCTGCTTGGATTTGTAGTCTATCTTGATGAATCAAGGGAACAACATTAAAGAAATCATGGGTTACTTTTCTATGAAAGAGGGGGATAAATTAGTTTCCAAAACTATTATATCCTAGCGAGTGGGCCTCCATTTGAGTAATGGGATTTATTACATTTCTTCCTTGGTAGTATTTCTCCAATGTAGTGAGGTATGTGACACATGTCCTTTAGTTTCGCACACTATCAAAGTATTCTTGTTCTCCTCGAGCTCTTGTTTCCTAAGTTTACATGTTTTTAGTGATGCCATTGTGTTCCTCGTTGTGAGATAATTGAGACACAGTTTTGCCCAAATCAAAATATTTTTCCTTAGTTTTGTTCTTTTTTTTTCTCTCTTTTCATGCCAGCAATCACATTCTCTTAATTTTTGGTAATGGTTCTTACTTTTTCATATTTTTAAGCTTCACCTTGTCTTGAAAAATTTCACATCATATCGACAAAATTTAGATCGGTTCAAGAAATGGTCTTCATGTTGCTTTTTAATGCCCCTATAATATTCCATGCATCACAGAAGTTAGTTCCCATTCGTTTCATCAGTGTAATTTTTCCAATTTTGATGGATCTATCCTGGCAGCTATGTCCTCGTTAGATTTGATTCTTGTGTGGTGTTCCATGTATGTGCTTACCACACTGGGTATCATGTGATTCTGGGAAGAATCGCCATCCTCATGGATCAGAAACTATGGGGCTCAAAAGTTGTGATGATTCACTTGCTAGAGATTTGATTCACGCACACAATGCTTTTTTTTTCTTTTAGATTTCTGAGAACTTAACCTTTTTACCTTGAAATTCCTCTGATGGGCATATCTTATAATGTTATCTCAAATTTTCCAATATAAAGAGAAGACAATCAGTGAATTGAGGATAATCCGTTGGAGATTATTTTGGGCACTCATCATGTTTAAAAATATATGGTTTGACGAAAAATCATAGCACCATCAATGGCTTTCCGCTTTGGATTTGGATGAAGGGGAAGGGCATTCCGATTCATGAAAGCATTATGGACAGACCAACCCTTGGTTGGACAAAACTTGGGGCGAGTTTGGCATAAGCAAGGAGTGTTTTCCCTATGCCTCCTGCTTCAAGCACAAAAACCCTTCAGTGCTTCAATGCCATGGGAGGAATATAACACATGGAGCGTCATTGGGTCTTGACTAGCCATGAAGCTACTTGTGCTTTGACCTCTTCTCCTTGTACCACTGCTCTACTTGCCTCCTCACTTTCTTCAATTACTCTCTTGGGAGAACCATCACGCATTCTTATATATTTAATTTCATTCTAAATTGAATTCCAAGGTAAAAAAAAATGGATATTTTCTTTAAAAAAAATTTAAATCAACCCACCAAGCTAACAAATAATCAACCAATAAGGGGAGTCTATACTAGCTTATACCTGCTTTCCTTATGATTTTGAGTAGAATTGATCTTGAGAGGTTAATGTTCATGAACCTTGATCCAATTAGAGGGGATGCATGGGTGTGAATGAATTTGTGCCTTTTAGAGGCACTTTTTGTCAGTCTTCTCTCTCATGTAAGGTTTTCTGTCAAGGTATAAGAGGGGAAACCATCCTCCTTCTCATGTTTTAAGCTGATTATCACTAATTCCACATGGCTTGTTTGACCTCTATGCTATAGCTTGAGGGGGGGAACTGTGAGTGACTATGCGCCTTTAGTGCCAATGTTGAAATTTTTTTCTTTCATATAGGGTTTTCCTCCTATGGTATAGGAGAGGAAACCATCTTTCTTCTTTTGTTTTTTAGTTGACTATCACTAATTCCACATGTTATTATGATGAATATAATTCTAGAATTGAACATGTTATTATATTGAGTCTTTTAATTGATTCCTACTGCTCCAAAATATTGAAACCTCATCTCTTCAAATGATCATTAGAGGAGGGGATTCATAAAAATATCATTAGAAAAAAAGATAAAAATACATGAAACTAACCATGAAAATTTAAACACTTTGCATTTTGTATGACGATTAAATTTTTAAGGGAATTATTAGAAAATGATTCTCTTTATCTCCTCTATTAAAAATTTTACCCATGATCCTCTTCTCTTGTATGATCATTTTCTTGAAAAAATATTGTCTATATAATTCAGTATATCTTAGTCCTGGGCAGTTATCAGATTAAGTTTCTCATGAGTATCCAATACTAGTGTTGCTAACAATACTAGTGTAATTGATACTGCCATCAGAACGGTCAAACCCTAGTGCGAGATTGACAAACCAAGGGTATGTCTCAATTTTAAATCCTCGCTCTTGCACTAATTTCCTCATTTTTATTATTTAAGTAAAACTCCTAAATGTCATTTAATCAAAGTCCCTTGAATCTATAAAGCTTCATTAAATTTGTGATGTTTTTATATGAATATTTTTACGTCTTGAATTCATTGACTTTTATAGCATATTTAGAGGATTGACTAAAAAATTATGTATTTAGCAAATTTATTAGAAACTGATAACCATCTATTGAGATTCAATGAAATTTATAGCATTTTATGATTTGCCATACTGAATATTTTGTATGAAAAATAAAGATCCAAAAAAATTCTCACGGTCATAGATCAAGCATCAACATAAAAACAAGCTCATATGAAAGACACTCATCCAATTATCCTAGGGTGAATGCTTTGAACGGAAGTATGTGCTTGGTGATGAAGGAGTTGATGCACTCCCATTGAGTGAAGATACCATGATATTTTGCACAACTAAGTATGTAAAAATCCTCTTCAACGCTGTAAAAAATAAAATGACATTTGGCATCCACTATTTGCATAGGGTAAAAACTTGACGAAGAACTATCAATGATAAAATTTTCATCATCTTTCACCTACATCATCTTCATGGTTTAATAGAGTGTCATGGTTCATGGCAGATAAGAGGTACAGCTAAGCATGGATGTGATCCTTTCTTTCCAAAATGGTCATGATATTCCTTGGTTGAAACTTTTCACTTAGTGGGCTATTGCATGGTCCGCGTAGACTTCCCTTTGTTTAATGGACATTCAGCTTCTAAGTTATCTTTTTCTCTTAAATGGGACCGTCCCACTAAATTTCAATGGCCTTCAAAGAATTTTTCAAGAACATTATCACTAAGATGATATCAAACATAAAATCATGATAACCAAGGAATGTCATATATATACTCACAGATATGACGATGCAGATATCAAGATAGCGGATGAAATGTAATGAGGATGATAACAACTTGAAATTACGAGATTGAGATAATGGTATCGAAAGAACAATGTAATGGTGAAAAATATCAAATTCAAATGAATCTACAAAAAAATGAATCAAGTTGATGATAATTGTCTCCACTTATGCAATAAACCAAACGAATTTTCAAATCATCCCCTTAAATATATTGCATTAAAGAAGTTATCTACTATTTTAAGGCTGACATAAGACCCACAATCCATATTGCTCACAATATATATATATATTCACCTTTGAAGGACTTATGCTATGATCATGATAAATATCCAATCTAAGGTATGTACACATGCTTATGGATAAACTAAAGCAAGATGGATAGAGTGAAATGCATGAAAGAAACATACCAATGAAGTGTCTATAAGTGAACTCACAGGGATATGCTCGAACACAATGATCATGTTACGTTAAGATACTATATGAACGTGACTATATGAATATAATATGTAGATATTGTGAGAATGACTCGTTGAGGTCATCTTGGGCCAAGATGGCCCTAGTGGGTTGAATTCTGTCACATTCCGCGATGTTTTCGATCACTGCCAGTCTCATCTTGGAAAAAGTCAGTGCATCACAGATAAAGAATATATTGATGAGACCATCATGCAGATGATGCACACCGCAATAGGAGACCTGGATGAGATAACCAATGCCGCTGAGGATTGTTACTGCCGCATTTTTGGATGAGATGATGTGCATCGCAAAGACGCCATCGGGGGAAACTGCCACAAATTTTTGGAATGAGACCACTCGCAAAGATGAAATAAAAGAGAACTGCATGGTATAAATCAGCAAAGACCAAACTCTGCGGCATTTTTGCAAGATGAAATTTTTCGGAATGAGACCTCTCTGTAACCACACTCAGATTTTCAAACGAAAATCATCAACTGGTATCTGCAAAGCTCCATGTGATTGCCATCCTCCATCCCACCTACGTTGGTTGTCAATCGTTGGTTGCAGCACTGGACCAACAACTCCAAAAAATAATCTAAGATATTAGCTTTCCTCACAAAAAACGCCAACAGAGCACAGACTACCGAGAAGATGAAAGCAGATAAACACCTGAGAGATGTTCAATTTCAGTAAGGTACCATGGGTAATTTTTGCTTGCCGCTCAATCACATGAGGTCTCAGGTTAAGAAGCATAATGATTCTTGCTCCATGCATCTTTGGGTCTTTTAACCCATTGGCAAGGGTGGGATTGGCAGCCTGACTAACTTCAGGAGGTGATTCCCCATATCAATCACTGTGGGGACAAGCACCTTGGGTTAGCAAACTTGAAGATTTTAAGGTTAGGAAGTGATTCTTTTTTTTGATAAAGAGGGAGAAGGGCACCCCAAAACAATACCCCCCCGTTGTCATTTAAGCAATGACGACGGATATAGATCATGAGTTATAAGGGTCCAATAGTCGAGGGGCCTAAACCACCTCGGTACCAAAAAGACGCAAAACCCCTCGCGTTGTGCTGGATAGCATCAACGGACGGGGTACAACCCTTGAATATGACCTCGTTCCTATGAATCCAGAGGGACCACAGTTAAGAAGTGATTCTTGCCATCTCAGTTAGCAGGCCAGGTCATCAGCGGAGTAGTTGGCAACAAGTAATCAGCAAATAAATGGAGGAGGTAGAACTTAGAAACATACTTCTTGAAAAATCAGGATGACTTGCGAGCACCTCCCATCAGGTCACCTCTTGTCAGCACTTGATTAGAGGAAGAAAAGTATTCCCTTATCCCATTCTGCACTTTTTTCCTCGTGACATTGAACCACTGAATTCAGGGAATAGAATTTAATTATATCTCGTTTGGTAGAAGCTCATCATTAAAGCCATGGAAAGCACAGGCAGCATTAAAACACCACAGTTTCTAATCTTCAACTCGTTGCACAGAACCCTAGACCCTAAACCTTCACAAAATTATGATACCAAGATATAAAACATAAATCCAGACAGGAAAAAGAAAAGAGGAAGGACCTAACTACATACAAGGGAGAGCAAATAATGTGAAAAGGAATGAAATTTTTCATAATACAAGCCAGGAGCAAATTAACAAGAGATTGATACCAAGTCAGTGGCGGCGGAAAGCATTGCCCTCGTCGGTAGCGGTGCCACCCTGAAGATAGTAAGTCCGGCGGCGGACACTCTCTTCAATGGTGGCACTGCCACCTTTCTCTGTACCAAACATACTCTTCCTGGTGGCATCTAGAAAGTTCTTCCCACCGTCCTGCTCTGCTTTCCTGGACATCCCTCTCGGAAGCCCTTTTTATTCGCTTCCACCGCTGCTCCTCATGAAGCTCTGCATTCATCTGCATCTCTTGCAATCGTGCTGCCCTCTCTTCCTCACTCATTCTTGGTGCGCGCTTTCTTTGCTGAAACTCTTCCACTGAATTATCATTCCTGCGTGGTGGTTGTGCTGAAGATCTTTTTTTCTCTTCCGCTCTTTCTTCTTTGTTCTTTGCAGATCGATGAACCTGGGATCGCTCTTCCATCTTCAGACTAGATTGATGATCCTTGGATCTTGATTTCTCATCCCATTTCTCTTCCATTCTATTAAAAGAAGGATCATTCTTTGAACTTAATTTCTCATCTGATCTCTCTTTAATCCTATGAGTTGAATGATGATGCTCAGATCTTGATCTCTCATCCAATTTCTCTTTCTTTGTCTGAGTAGATTGATCATGCTTGGATCTCCATTTTTCATCTGATCTCTCTTCCTTGCTACGAGTAGACTGATAACTCTGTGATCTCTCTTCCTTGCTCTGAGTCAGTTTTTGATGCTTGGATTTTGATTTCTTGTCAGAATCTTCTGATTCACAGGATTCAGATGAATACCCCCGTTGATGTTTCTTCCGTTCTTTTTTGTCTTTGCTCTTCTTCTTTTTATTCTTCTCTTTTTGTTTCTTTTCAGCTTCAACCTGGACTTGAGAATGAAGAAATTAAATCCAAGATTGACATTTCAGAAGGTCATTTCAAGTGTGGACTTACCGATTTCCTGATCATGGCCATCTGGACAGGGTTGTTCTTGATCCGAGCTAAAGCATCTTGCTCTCGTTGTCTGATTAGGAGTAGTGGATCAGAATGAAGCTTTCCGCCATGCTTCGTTTGCTGTTTGAGGTTTGTCCCCCTCAAATAGAGCTCCAGGAACTGCAGCCTAAGAAAAAAATTGAGATACATAAAATTAAGAACTGACTTTAAGGAAAACTTTAATTGCCATGATTCCGTGATGATAAGATAATAAACACAACATTTAGTACATTTCACTGATGTGCACGATGGGTCACATCAAATAAACGTTATCATCAACATACGGCAATATGACAAAGAAAGAAATCAGACGATAGTACACAATTTTATCCATCAACTAAATAATATGATCAAAGATATATCACAATCCAAAAATAAATTATACACGTCTGGGGAGAAGCAGTGGCCTCTAGTTAAAATAGCAGCGACCAAAATAAATATCAAGAGATAAAAACATAGTAATAATAGTAATATAATAATAATAATACATGAATAAACAAATAATAAATAATCAGTTACTGTCTACAATATGTGGCGCCGGCAAGCATCGAGATGAAAGTGTATACGGATTGTTGCATCAGAATAGGCCGGGAAAACACAAAGGCAACGGGTTATTTCTACAAACTAAGATGAATCATCAAGCAACGGACCAGAAAACATCGAGTGAGATGGATATACCTTAGATGTACTCGGTTCAGACGAAGCAACAGAAGATATCTCGGCTTTCGGAGGAACCTGGAGTTCCTTGAAACTCTCGGCACTCCCTTTCCCCACGCCTAATCCCGACTCATAAAGAAATTCCAGCCTCTCTTGCCTCCTGAGTAACAGAAAGGGAAGGTTTTAATATAAGCACCTTATCGCAAATTCCAAATTGCACGGAAGATAAATAAGATAAAAGAGGAATTACGTACGGAGCAAGGCCAGCGCGCTCCTGGAGGAGCCGGAACTCCGCGCGCTCCCGTTCCTCTTGGATCTGTTTGCGTAGCTCCTCTAGCTTCTTCTGCTCGACGCCGTGCTTCTGCTCCGCCTTCCACACGTTCTCGATGTTCCTCAAGCTTCCCGTATGCCATCCCTTCTTGTTCAGGAACTTCAGCGCCATTTCTCACACTCCGCGATCGCTACCCCGCAAATCAGAGAAAGAAGCGAAACAGGAAAGAAATAGGCCAGGGCGAGGGATCACGGCGCTCTAATATTTATACTGAATTGTATTGGGCCGGCAGGGGATTATTGGATAGCTTCGACATGATGTTTTACCATTTTTATTCATCAGAAAGCCCATTGGGCTCAAACTTTATTATCAATTTATCAGTTTACATAGAATTGTTAAGAGAATGGATATCAGAATTCTGGTCATTTGGTTGATGGTAGTCCCTTCAATTGAGGTATGTATGCAAGTTATTTATAGTATATTTCATAGGAATGTTCCGGATCTTTTTTCATTTACCATCATTGATCATGGGAAAGCCTATCGTAAACTTCGGCCCATTATCTTCTAAATCATTGTTAACTCTCCCGATAATTGTGCTAACTCCAAAGATTTTCCATGAATAGATGTCAGAAGTTTGGAACTTTGGTTCATCCTACTTCCACCACTTGAATTAAGTATTTAAGTATAAATATTGTATTTGATTTGGTCATCTTGGGGATTAAAGGGTGATATCTATCTATTATCTACCAATCTCCCTATATCTCTCTCTCTCTCTGTCTCTCTTTGTCTCTCTCTCTCTGTATATCTTTTTTGGGTCGATCGATATATTCATATATACGGCTATCAGTCTACTTATCTACTTATCTATGTATCTACGTAGGTATTTTTACATCTAGATATCAATCTATACTGTTATCTGTTTATCTATTTGTCTATCTACCTATATATCAATATATATAGTTATCTAATTATCTTTCCTGTCTATCCATCGATATATCAATCTCTCTTGCTATATATATATGTATATATATATATCTCTATATCTCTTTAATGTCTATTTTTTATTTATATATCTATGTATTTATCTATCTAACTTTCATGTTTATTGGTCTATCCATCTATATATATACACATATCTTTGTCTACCTCTTTCTATTTCTATATTTATAAATGTCTATGTCTATATATATATATATATATATCTATTCAACTATTGTTCTTTCCATATCCATACATATATATTTCTTGATCTATATATTTATCTATCTATTGTTTTATCAATTATTCTTTCTATTAGATAGCAGTCTACGTGTATACTTATATATCTATCTACCTACCATATTATCTTCCTATATATGCTTATATCTAAATACATGTTTGTTTGTCCATTTTTCATCATTCTATCTCTCTATCTAGATGTGTTCCTACCTATCTATATATTGATTGAAGTCATTTAATTAATTAGTAAATATTTAAGATGAGAAAATTGATGAGACCTTGATTTGATTTAGAGCATTCTAATCAACATAATATATATATAGACATACATATAGGAGGGGAAATTTCTGCAAATTGAAGTGAAAACTATGTATATATATAGATCTAGATTCTCGTGATAATTCTATCACTTCACTATAGAAAATAACTATGAAAAAAATTGATTTAATCTAATTGATTTGCCAACACATATCTTGAAATGTAAAATTAAAAATTAGTTAAATCCATTGAAAAGCATATGGAGAGCCTGATTTCCTATAGTTGAGAATTTTCAAAGCACATATTGACATCTTTAGGATGAGAAAAAAGCTCCAAGTGCCATGATCCACCAAGACGTGAACCTCCAAATCCTTGGCGACCTTCCATGATTGTGTTTCAAGAGCTTCAATATATCTCTTGAGTAATGAGTTGAACATCATAGCTAAGGCAAAGGAAAAATTGTGGGATGCAAGAAATCATAGGACATAAACTAAGAGATGGATGCTAATTACAAGAGTGTGTGCCTTTGTGAATAACAATGGGAAGATCCAGGTTAGAAAATACACTACGGGCTTTCATTGTATGTTAGGAAGTACCAAAGCCAAGTGGTGGCAGGGATAGACATGGTACTATGTGGAGGTGTCAATGGCAGACATGCTTGGTGATAGTTGTGTTTGATGGATATTATGTGACCTATAAGCCAATCACACTTCCATATATATTATTTATGTTCATTGAAATAAAATTTATTGATTGTCATTCTTGTGTGATGTTTGCAATAAAGTCCATGAGCATATGCAATGATTAAGTGAATTATGATGAGGTCATAATACAGTGATCAATAGTCTTTGAACATATGTTCTAAACATTCCTATTCATGGGATATTCGAGAGGGACATCGAATTATTAGGAAAGAATATCACAATCTGATCCAACTCATATGATGAGTTTGGCTGATCCTGAAGCCATCGATGTGGAGATACTAAGGATAGATAGTGGGTGCTCTTTGGAGAAAGAGTTCACTAAATTAATCTGTATAAATCCTTGAATGGTATTTATACCTAACTGTCAAATAGGTTGATTCATGTCATGGTTGTGTATGTGGTCCTTTGAATTTAGACACCAAAGACATCTTGTGGATGGATGATCATATTTTGATAATGACTTACAAATCCCTAGCCACAAGATCTCTAAAACGTCATATATTGGATATGACATGAAGTCCACGAAGATGATTGTGTGATCAAGATGGGATCACCCGCACTCAGTATTTGAGGAGATTGACTCAAGGAATGAGATGCGATGAAATCCTTGCCCAATGTAGTGAAATATCAAAGAAGGAGTTCCCGATGATTTCCTACACACATCAGTATTAACTTGAGTGACCGATTATGATTTTATAGTTGACCGTACCCTAAGTCATTTATGAGTCTTGTGCAAATGAAGGATTATATATATAGTAAACAATGACGGAAAGGTTCCATAAGTGAGTTCTTACATACTCCATATCTCTTAGAGTACATGGTGTAGCTTGGCACCCAACGAGCTGGCAACTCAACTTATCGATTGGGTTAAATCGATCCTTGATTAATTAATCTACTCGTGGATGTGGATAATTAGTTAAGGTTTACCAATAAGATGTTATTTGGTCTATAGAGTTATTAACTAGTGAGATATATGGACCTAGAGGGTCACACATATAAGGTCTATGGATGTTGGTGGATATATGCATAATTATGAGGATTTTTTTATGAAAAAAACCTTATACCAAATATCTATAAATAGAGGGAGAACAACCATAACTCAAGGTGCCCAGGCAAGACTTGAGGGAATTCTCTCCTTTCTTTTCTTTCTCTCTAGGTGAAGAGCTTTGAAGAGGAGATCCAACTATCCGGAGACCATGTGGATACCGCTAGAGGATAGACACTTGAATAGCTTCAATAACTTCTTCAAGGAAACCCTATAAATATGTTTTCTCATACATACTAGATGGTAGGATCATCTTTTCTTGGTGGCTTGGTATTTTAAATATCCGATTCAATCTATTATGTTACATTCGATGTTCGATTAAAATTTTCGAAAGTTTATCGACCTCAAAACCCAACAATGACTAAATATAGATAGTGGGTGCTCTTTGAAAAAAGAGTTTATTGAATTAATCCATATGAATCTTTGAACGATATTATATCTAATTGTTGATTAGGTTGATTCATGTCATGATTGTGTATGTGGTCCTTTGACTTAAGACACAAAAGACATCTTGTGGATGGATGTTGATGTTTTGATTATAACCTATGAATCCCTAGACATGAGATCTTTATAATGTGATGCATTGAGAATAACATAAAGCTCTCAAAGATGATTGTGTAGTCTAAATGGGATAGTCTGCCATTCATATTTGAGGAGATTAACTCAAGGAATGAGATGTAATGAAATCATTGGCCAAGGTAGTAGAAATATTAGAGAAGTTCTTGATAATTTCCTCCATGTATTAGTATTAACTTGAGTGAGCAACTAAGGTTTGATAGTTGACAATACCCAAAGTCATTCATGAGCCTTTTGCGGATGAATGATTATACGTGGTAATCGATGACTGTAAGGTTACATACGAAAGTTCTTACATACTCCATATCTTCTAGAGTACGTGATGTAACTTGGCACCCAACGATCTGGCAACTCAAATTATCGATTAGGTTAAATGGATCCTTAATCAATTAATCTATATTTTAACGTAGATAATTAATAGAGATTGACCAATAATGTGTTATTAGATCTACATATTTATTAACTAGTGAGATATAGGGACCTAGAATGTCACACACTATGGATATTAGTAGATATAAATATAATTATGAAGGTTTTTATAAAAATATTACATAAAAAATGTCTATAAATGAGGGAAGAACAATCACAACTCAAGGAGCACATGTAAGCCTTGCAGGAATTCTCTCCTTTATTCTTTTTCTCTCTTGGTAAAGAGCTTTGAAGAGGAGATCTGATAATTCAAAGACTGTGTGGATACCGCTAGAGGCTAGAAACTTGAATAGCTTCAAGAACTCTTTCAAGTGAACCCTATAAGTATGTTTTCTCATACATAATCTATGATATGATAATCAATTCTTAGTGTCTTGATGACTTGAATATTCAATTCAATATGTTTCCCTACATTCGATGTTCTGATCAAAACTTTGGAAGGCTTATTGACCTCAGATCCTAATATCCACCCATCCACACATTCAAATTAAAACCAAACTCACTTAAATTTAAGATTAATTAGGATTAATTTTGTATAGAGGTGAGTAAGGGTCGAATCCATGGAGAATTAAGGTATTTTCTTGAGATATTTTGAAAATCAATCAAATTGGATGCTAAATTGAGATGAGAAATTAGGATTTTTTTTTGAAAAGTAGTCTCAAATATCTATCCATAAAATTAAAAATCACTCAAATCAAATCTATGTTCATGGGAGAAATCAAAGAGCGAAGTAAGAGAAAAAAATTCCCTTATAAAGAGAGAGCAAATAACAAAATTTATTAAAATTCTTCTAATCTATGTTTTGAAATTAAATTTTAATACTAAATGACAAAAGAGATTAGGAGGAAAACACGAAATGTAACCTAAAACTAAGGTTGAACTGATCCAATTGATTGCCGATCAAGGCTTTTCATTCCACGATTTTGAAATAAAACTTTGTAGTTCAAAGTGATGATTTCTCTCTATTCTCTCAATGAAATCTTGACTTGAAACACTCCTTAGATGCTGAAATGAGTGTTAAATATGATAGAAATAATATATTTAAGGATTGAGATGTTTACAATATTTGATTGATCAAAATATCTAAGAATACATTTACCATCTAAGAGAGAGAGAGAGTTTAAATAAGATGAGAATTGGGCGAAGCCATTGGTTCGATGCTTCATCTTTGATAAATGGCTTGGATGAAATGTTAGGATGCCTATAGTTGTCATTAAGTCATGACTGTCAAATCTAAGATGAAGCACCAAGATTTTTTCATGTCACAATGTGAAGAGGGAGCGTCATCTTATCACGTATGTTTGATCTTGATCCAATGCCTCATATCGCACAAGGGACTTTTTTAATTAATAAAATAAATCAATGCCCATTTAGAGCCTATCACATACCCCTCCTTTTAAGTGAAAGTAGGGGGTTGCGATTCAATGGCGACATCGAATGCTCCTCGTTGCGTCACATCACAGGTGACCAAAAAAATAAACACACATTGATAAAATAAACATTCTCTCACATTGATAAAATTAAGGGAATTTAAAGGTATAAATGTAGTGATGCCTTAGTTAAATAAAATTGGCTCATTAAGGGCTCTAAATGATAATTACACTCTCTTAATATACATCACGTGTGTGCCATGTGTGCGCCATGTGGTGCCCTTACACACCATCGTATGGCGACATGCAAGCATGAGTGCCACATCAATTGCCACATTAGCTGCCACATCAGCTGCCATGTTAGCCTAAACTTATAAATAGTTATTTTTATTACTTTTAATTAAAATAAATTTAGAAAATTTCTTAAAAAATCTCTAAAAATTAGAAAATTTATATCTTTAAAAATATAACTCCTTGTTAATCTAATATTTTTATCATCAATTAAATAATCTATCATTCTATACAATTTAATTTAATAAATAACAAGAGAGGAAATATTTTCTTTCAAAAATACCCTCAATTTTTGAGAAAATAAAAGTAAATAATTGTAGAGTGTATATGAAAATATTTTTCTCTTTTATTTGAAATTAAAACTCAAATAAAATCTCTAATGGAATTGGGATAATCTATGTAAAATTCAAGTCTTGATTTATCCACGATTAACTCTAAAAAATAATATATTTTAAAAAAATTTTTTGATGTAAATTGCATAGAATGATGAATATGCACTCAAAGTATGATAGCATGAACAAGAATGATATGTATTATGACTTAAAATGTACTAATAATCATGTAATCTCAAGCATAAATTACATGTTATCAGACTTCACTCGTAATGGGATTCACCTTTGTGGTTATTCAACCATTTGAGAATAGATCGTCATGCATCTCTGATGTAAATATGAGAGGAGTGTTCCGGATACATGGTTAGACATCAAACCCATTTATTAAAGTAGACCTTTCCATGCCTTGACAAAAACATCATTCCACATCTACTGAAGGCATCTTCCACAAATTTGAAGATAAAGTCTATTCCCTTCCACCATACCACTTTGGGCATTCTGAAGTACAATAGTGTGCCCTCTACATGCTTTGAGCTAGAGCATTCTTTTCAGCATCCATTGTTGCTTGAACCATGGATCTAGAAATAATTTGATAGTCTCATGATATTCTCTATTTCTTTTCATTTCTAAGTGACTAAAAATATTTATGCTGGGGATGATAACAAGTAAGTCATGTACACATTTTCGTAATATTTCATAAAGTTTATTGCACAATGCTGATGAATATGTTTGTGTCATCATGTATTCTTAAAGTTTTCGCATTTGTGATGCTATATCACTTGTGGTCATTTATCATATTAGGAGTAATTATGTCTATTAATAACCTTGACCTTATAAATTTGTGACCTTTGGAGGTCGCATGTCAGAAAGGAAAATTCATGTTGGGGCAAAACGTCGAAAATTGCACGTCAAAGGACTTCTAGATATGAAGATCTTTGTTAAATTCTATTTAAAACGTACACGTTGATTCCTTATGGGTTAAAAATGCATTTCTTTACAAGGATAGAGAGAACGAAGTGATCTAGAGGGCCAGAGATCAAACCAGTCCTACCTACAAAACCTTGGGACACAAGCCGCCGAAAATCCGTCCGGCGGCGGTCTGGGTCACTTTTTCCGGTTCTTTTGTGCTGCTTCTCCATTGACAGTTTCGGTATTACTTCTGAAATTGGATTATTTATAGGAACAAAAATATAACAGTTGCTATCGATATCCATGTCGCGTGCAGACGACGAGCCCGCATCAGGTGACCGGAACAGAGAGAGAGAGAAAGCAGTCCAACCGAATTAACTACAATGCTTTCAACTAGAACAGACCACACGGGGGTCAAACGGCCTTCTTGGCCGCTTTCGCCGTTTTCTAGTCCCACGCGCATTCCGCACCCTAAGTCGCGTCTACATCGTTGACTTTATAATGCTTCCGAATAATATTATTGACTTTCGAATGGTTTTATAATGGTATCCCCCTTTCTTCTTCATCCGGGTGTATTTAGGTGCAACTGCATGGAGCATTATCGACGCCGGCGTAGAACTAACTCGGGATTTTCTATCCATCGGAAACAGAACCTCCCAATGGCGCTGTTTTTCTCCTTCAAGTCCTTTGTCTTGTTATTTTCTGTGATGTACTTTAGAGTCCACACTGAGGGACTTCAGGCGAACTTCTCGACCTTTATTGTTAATGATCATGCGAGTACAGATAACTGCTCTTCATTTTCAGGTGAGCGTGTTTTCAGCATGCGTCGTACCCTAAACCAGTCAAACATTTTTTGCATGTTGAAAATTCAAAATCAATATTGCCGGGGATCAATCTATTTTTCTTACAACAGTCTTCTTTCTGAAACCAGAGAACTGTACCGTTCTTCATGTATTTCCCTTCTGTATCTTCTTCCTTCCAAGTCTCTCTCCTGTTCTGTATCTCTATTTCCCTCCGTTTCTCATTATCGCTCTCTGTTCCTTAATTTCTAATGCGAATCGGCTACACTTTTATGAATTTTTTTATCTCTGTACAATTATTTCTGTTGAAACCTCTCACAAACTCTATCTTTACCTTTAAAACCTCCTTTAGAGATGCAAACTTTCTCTCTCTCCTTCTATCCCCACGCTACCTCTCGCCCGCTCGCTCCCACAATTCTCTCTATCCCACACAGTATCCATGTCGATCGATATATCGATCTATCAGCTACCCATTGCTACATCAATATATCTTATTCTCTATCTTTTTTTTCTCTCGTGGCGCACGCACTAGTGCTTTCTATCGTTATGTACTTTCATGTCTTGAAGAGGGCTCCTCCGGTAACTGGCCGAGTACACCCCTTTTGAATTAAGCTCCTATAAAGGGTCTAAGATCTTTACGCTCTGCTAGGTCGGACTGACAGACATTTTCTGGAGTTTCGTCTCTTTTGTTTTTCTTTTCATTCGAGCATTTGGTTTTGTGAGGTGTGAGAAAATGAAGTAACGCGAGGAGAGACGCTACACGGAGGCCATAAATATATGGCCTTGTTCTTGAGAGAGATACACAAGAACAAGGTGTTTATTTGTGTGCAAAGTTGGGTTTTTGTTCCTCATGACGGTTGACACTCTCCAGATCTTGCTTGATACTTACTGTCCTGCGTGTGACAGCCAGATAGTTGCTCTAAGCTTGGCAGTTTGGGATTGAGATTCCCAACATCCTACCTCTATGCTATAACCTATAGATGATAGCAAGCGTGCCACTTTATCTTCTCTGTGCAGGATGTCGACGTCCAACATTCCTAATGGTATTATTTCTTTTGTTTACAGCCCCCGACGGTCGTTCTCTGCAGCTCGTTCGCCGGCATGGCCCTTGCTCACCTTCCAACGATACTAAACCCAGCGTACTGGAAATCCTTGCTGGCGACTCTCTCAGAGTTTCTTCACTCCAGGCAAGACACTCTGGCAACGTGACAAACAAAAAGCTTATTACTGCTACGAATGGCCTTTCCGTTCCAGTTGTAAATGGTGTCTCCCTTGGCATGCTTGAGTTCGTCGCAACGATCGGACTCGGCTCTCCCACGGTAAATCAAACTGACAAACCCTACCTAGGGTTGAGAAGGAAGAAGAAGAGATAAAATGACATAAACCCAAAAGCATACACGAAGGGTATATATACCCAAGATGAAGAGAGAGAGAGAAGGGGTATATTAGTCTATAGAGGAGAGAGAGAGAATAATATCGCTAACACCCCCCCGCAAGTTCAATATGGATGTCGTCCATGTTGAGCTTGGATAAAGCACGTAATAAGAGGGGATTGGGCAGCCCCTTAGTCAGCACATCAGCAGCCTGGTCGGATGATGGAACAAAGTCAAGATCAAAGAGGCCATCGTCCATCCGCTCCTTGAAGAAGAAGAAGCGGTCACGTTCCATGTGTTTGATCCGACCCGTCTGACCCGGATTCTTGGCTAAAGCAATCGTCGACTTGTTGTCACAGAAAAAATGAATCGGTCCACGATATTGGACCCGAAGGTCTGATAAAATACCGTGGCCCCACTGGGCCTCGGAAGCCCCATCAGCAAGTGCACAATACTCGGCCTCAGCACTCGACCGGGACACTTTGTCCTGTTTGCTGCTCTTCCAAGTCACCAGGCTGCCAAAAAGAAAAATACAATATCCAGTAGTGGAACGGCAATCCACAATCGACCCAGCGAAGTCCGCATCGGTGTAGACCCGCACCGTCTCATCTGTGGTCGGTGAGAAACGTAGACCTTTCCCCAGGCAACCCTTCAAGTAAGCAAGAACCCGGTGGGCAGCCTGTCGATGAATCTCGTGGGGAGCATGCATGAACTGACTGAGGAGATGAACAACAAAGCTAATATCCGGCCTTGTATGCGTCAGATAAAGAAGTTTACCAACTAACTGCTGATATTGATAGTGGTTGACAGGCGGCGAATCCTCCCCGGCTCCCAATTTAACATTTGGATCAATAGGAGTACGAACAGGTGCACAATCTGCCATACCAGTCAGCTTCAGCAAGTCCACGGTGTACTTTTGCTGGGAGACGAAAATACCGCGGGATGAATAAGCGACCTCAAGACCAAGAAAGTATCTGAGAGGACCCAAGGCCTTAATCTCGAACTCCCGGGCCAGGGCAGCACTAAGACGACGAGTCTCATCAGCATCAGACCCCGTAATAAGAATATCATCAACATAAACCACAAGAATGGAGACACCAGACGGACTGTGGCGAAAGAAAAGAGACGAATCCCCATTGCTGTGGGCATACCCTTCATTCTTCATGACAGAGGAGAAACGACCAAACCACATCCGCGGCGACTGCTTGAGGCCATAAAGGGACTTGCGCAGTCAGCAGACAGTACCAGAAGGTCCAAGAGAATATCCAGGGGGATGCTGCATATACACCTCCTAGGTTAAGTCGCCGTGAAGGAATGCATTCTTGACGTCAAACTGAAGGATAGTTCACCGAGACTGAGCCGCAAGAGCGATAAGAATACGGACTGTCTCCATCTTTGCCACCGGTGCAAAAGTCTCGAAATAATCCACACCATAAGACTGAGTGAATCCGCGAGCAACGAGCCGAGACTTGTAACGCTCAAGAGTACCATCGGCATGATGCTTCTTGGTGTGGACCCATTTGCACCCGACCGCCTTCTTGCCAAAAGGTAGCGGAACTACCTCCCAAGTCTGATTCTTGAGCAACGACTGCATCTCCTCGTCCATCGCCGCTTTCCAATGAGGAGAAGCGATAGCATCGGCTAAGCGACGTGGAATGGGATCCGACTCGATGCGAGTAAGAAACAGCCGGTAGGGGGTACTCAGCCGGTCGAAAGAAAGATAGTGGGAGAGGGGGTAAAGAGGATTGCGAGTGCACTGAGGAACCCCTTTCCTGAGAGCAATAGGCCATCCCAACTTATCATCATCATCCACAAATGACAGAGATGGTGTAGTAGGAGAGGAGGACGACTCAGCAGGGGAAGGAGAAGGGGAAGGCAGAGGAGAGGAAGAAGCCAAGGGGTCCCTAGGAGATGAGGAAGACACCTCACCAGGATGGGAAGGAGCCATCTCATCGGAGAAAGGAGCCATCTCATCGGAGGGAGGAACAGGAGATGCATCGTGAGATGAGGGAAGAACTGTAGGTAAGACCGAAGACGGCTCTGAGGGTGAGAAGGAGTGAAGGGGAGACAGATCCGGAGGAGGGGAGGAAGTAGACGGAATGGTGGGCTCCACATACGGAAGAGCCAAAGGAGCCTCGTCCAGCGGGAGGCAAGACGAGGAAGAGCGAGCTCCAAAAAAGGTTTCATACTCGGCAAAGGTGACATTTGCCGAGATGAAGAACCGTTGGGAGGGAGGATGGTAGCACTTATACCCTTTTTGGAGAGAAGAGTACCCGACGAACACACAACGAAGGGCGCGTGCATCGAGCTTTGTCAGAGAAGCTGACGGGTCGTGAACATAGGCAGTGCAGTCGAAAATACGCGGTAGAAGGCCAGTCCGTAGAGGAATGTCTGGGAAGGCGGCATGCATCCGATCAATAGGACTCGTGAATGCCAACTGCTGAGAGGGAAGACGGTTGACAAGATGAGTACTCGTCAAGATGGCTTCACCCCAATAGGTCCACGGGACGTGATAATTCAGCAAGAGAGTGGGGGCCGTCGATGTCACATAGCCGATACGACGCTCGGCCATACCATTTTGTTCTGGAGTAGCCACGCAGGAGGTCTCATGTAGAATACCACGCTCAGCAAAATATGAAGCAAGATCTGAATTCACAAAATCCCGAGCATTATCGGAGCGAAAACGTTGGATACCACTTCCAAACTGAGTGTGAATCATAACACAGAAATGTCGAACTGTCGAAGTAACCTCAAACTTGGCTGTCAACAAATAAGTCCACGTGTACCGACTAGCTTCATCAACAAAGATCAAAAAATACCGCTGACCTTTCAAGCTACTTTGCGGTGCCGGGCCCCAGACATCACTATGAATACGGTATAAGGGGATTGATGTATGAGACGGTGACAAATGAAAAGAAGCACGACGATGTTTAGCCAACTGACAGGCTTCACAAACAACGGTATGAATATCCAATCCCGTACATAGCGAACAAAATAAGCGTTGAAGAGTAGAAAAAGGAGGATGCCCCAGCCGCTGATGAGTCAACTGGAGGCGACCACGCTGCTGCGCGTCCACCGAACGGATGTTGTGCTGCACTGTAAAACACTGTGACCGGCCCCCATCATCCAGCAACATCAGTCCATTTGCCCGCCTAATCGGTGTAGTCCTCCCCACCTTGTCAGATAGAAACATGCCATCAGGTTTGAGGTGGAATGAGCATAAAACAGAATCGACTAGTCGCTGTGGTGACAAAAGTATAGCTCGGAGAGACGGAACATGAAGAACATGATGAACAACTCCCAAACCGGTGACATGTACAGCACCAATCCTTGCCACTGGGAGACAGGTGCCAGCAGCAGTAAAGACTGTCCGACCCCCAAGATGTCTCTGATACGAAACAAACCGAGAGTTGAACGGAGTCATATGTTTGGTAGCCCCGGAATCCAGAACCCAAGTCGTATCCGAAACCAATGGGGAGCTAAGGGCCGTCTGTCCACAATACCATAAATTCGAAGAGGAGGAAGAAAACGTACCGAAAAAGGAGGTAGAAGATGAAGTCTGCATAGCAGTCATTGCGGACAGTTGAGCGCTGAGACGAGCAAAGTCGGCCTGGAGCTGTTCCATAGCCATGACAGAACCGTCAGCCTTGGACAAAGCGGCTGAATTGCTAGGAGCAGAGACAGACGAGTCAGCTTGGGTAAGGAGCACCTTGGACGGAGTTTTCTTCTTCCGAACAAGTTCAGGATGAAGTTTGAAGCATCGATCCCGAGTGTGCCCTACACGACGACAATGAGAGCAGACAATGTCGGCCGAAGATGACCCCTTGGAGGCGGAAGGAGTCTGTCCAAGAATGCCCGAAGAGATTGTCGGCGTGAGAAGAGCGGAGGAATCTCGAGTGGTATCCATAGGAGGGCGACCATGGAGGAGAAAATGACTTTCTTCCTCTTGGAGCTCCTTAACCAAGTCTACCAACTTGGGAAGCCCATCTTTGCAGCGGAGGGCTCGACGGCGGATGTCATCATACTCTCGGTTCAATCCACTGAGAAATCCGAGTAGGCGGGTCAGCAAAGTGTTCTGATAGGAGCGGCATTTAGGATCATCCGTCGGCAAGTAATAGTCCACCTCATCCCACAAAGTTTGATGAGCAAGCGCATATTCGGAGATGGAGAGGCTCCCTTGTCGTAAGGCATGACCCCGACTAATCAGACTGAAGAGCATCCAATAATCGCCACCACGGCCACAGAAATGATGAGCTTGATCCCAGAAGCCCTTGACTGTTTTCTGATGAGGAAAGCGATCATGAAATTCTGGGGTGAGAGAGTGAGTCACGAACCAACCAAGGATAAACTGTTCCTCGGCGTCCCATGCAACGTAGTGAGGGTGCGTGGCAGTCAGAGGCATCCCTGTACAGTGGTTGAAGAGTTGACGAGACCGCATGGTTGTCTCGACGAACCATTGCCACTTCAAAAAATTCGGTCCATTGAGACGCATGGGCTCCGGAACGGGCAGGAGCAGATGTGTGACCTTGTGTGACAGAGGTTTGTCCAAAAAAATCTGCATCAGTGAAGTCGGAAAAACCTGGAGCAGGGAGAGGATTCTGGATTCGAGCACCAGATATTCTTGCGCGAAGTGAGGTCGCAGGTCTCGTGCGCGCAGAAGAAGCAGGTCGCGCGTCTCGCAGCACGCGCCCTCCGCCTGCAGACGGTCTCGCAGTTGGTATCTCGCAGCACGCTCACAAGAGCAAGTCGCGCACAGACAGTCGCAAGAGGTGCAGGAGTTCACGGAGCAGGAGGTCTCGCGCAAACTGGAGGCGCAGAGAAGACCGTGCGCGGAAAATATTTAGAGAGCGGAAGCAAAAAGGAAGGTGATGTCTAACCTTACCTATGGATCAGAGATGGAGCTCTGATACCATGACAAACCCTACCTAGGGTTGAGAAGGAAGAAGAAGAGATAAAAATGACATAAACCCAAAAGCATACACGAAGGGTATATATACCCAAGATGAAGAGAGAGAGAGAAGGGGTATATTAGTCTATAGAGGAGAGAGAGAGAATAATATCGATAACACAAACGGTGATAATCGACACCGGCAGCGATGTGTGCTGGGTCCAGTGCAATCCCTGCGCGTCATGCTTCACTCAAACCGAACCCTTATTCGACCCTTCTTATTCCTCCTCCTACAGCCGGATTTCCTGCAAGTCTAACGCTTGCTCGAATCTGGACCTTCGAGGCTGTTACTCCGGTTCGTGCGTTTACAGAGTTCAGTACGTGGACGAAAGCAACAGCACCGGTTACCTCTCCTCCGACAGGCTCACGCTGTCTCCAGAAATCGTTTTTCAGGGCTTTCTCTTCGGCTGTGGCGTAGATAACCATGGTTTCCGCGGGGTTTCGGGCTTATTTGGGCTGGGTCAAGGCTCGTTCTCGCTGAACTGGCAGACCGCTTCAACGTGTAAGAACTGAGAAGATAGCTGAGAAGAAGACAGAGATTGAGAACCGAGAACAGAAAGAGAATAAGAAAGATAATGAGTATTGCCTTTGTCAAATGATTAATCCTTGTGTCAACTACAATGGCTATATATATAGCCGAAAGATTTCAACTTTCTAATCTTTAGAAAGTTACCGTTATAACGAGTAACTTTAAAGTCGAACACGTCGAACATGTAGGTTAAAGTACATTAGTACCCTTTCACTTATGCGCGTCTTCATTCGTCCACCTGTACACGATAATTTGTCCACGTTAGCGGCGACCGTTACATTTCTTCGGTTTGCTTGTGTAACCGTATCACTGAACCGGGTGCTTCATTTAACACCCTCCCGCAAGCTCGGCGTGGGGCGAACGGTGAGCTTGGACTTCAGTTGAAGGAAGCGACCTTTTGGTAATGGTTTTGTGAGAATATCCGCAGCTTGATCTTTGGTGGATAGGTACCCAATACGAAGCTGATGTGAATTGACTTGCTCGCGAACAAAATGATAGTCAATCTCGACATGTTTAGTCCGAGCATGAAATACTGGATTTGTTGCCAAATATGTAGCTCCAACATTGTCGCACCATAGAACCGGAGTAGTGGAGAGCTGGAAATGAAGTTCGTGAAGGAGAGACTTAATCCAAATGAGTTCGGCAGTTGCATCGGCGGCTGCTTTGTATTCAGCCTCGGTGCTTGGATCGTGCAACCGTCCGTTGCTTTCGAGAGCTCCATGAAATAAGGTTACGCCCAAGGAAGACAAGATACGCTCTTGTAGAACGTCGATCGAGAGGAGAACTTGCCCAATCTGCGTCACTAAAGACCTCAAGAGCGAGATTAGATTGTGATGAGTAATATAAAGCTGTCGAAATTGTCCCCTTGAGATAGCGTAAAAGATGTTTAACTCGTTGCCAATCGAGAGGAGAGGGATTATGCATAGATTGACGAGCACGATTAACCGCAAAGGATATGTCAGGTCTTGTGATAGTAAGATATTGAAGAGCACCTACTGTACTACGATAAAGAGTGGGATCAACCGAGTAATGACTAGTGGGAGTTTCAGAGAATGAGCAGGGGTTAGAAACAGGTTTAGTATTCTCCATGTTCAATTTTTTTAAGATAGAGATTGCATAACGTGATTGAGAAAGAAAATAACCTGTAGATGTTTTATGTAATTCAATCCCGAGAAAGAAATTCGCTGATCCTAAGTCTTTCATGGTAAAAACCTTCTTTAGAAGAGATATAATGGTAGTGATGCCAGTGTGATCAGGACTAATTAAGAGAATATCATCTACGTAAATTAAGAAAAAATAGGGAGTAGAATTGTGATATTTAAAGAATAAGGAGGAATCAGTCTTAGAGCCTTGAAAACCAATAGAAATTAAATATAAGGATAATTTTTTAAACCATTCTCGAGGTGCTTGTTTTAAACCATACAAAGATTTTTTTAATTTGCAAACAAAATTGGGAAACTGTGAGTTAATAAATCCCGGTGGTTGACTCATGTAAAGTTGTTCAGTGAGATCGCCATGTAGAAACGCATTAGAGACGTCCAATTGGTGAATATGCCACTGTTGACTAATAGCAATAGAGAGGAGTAATCGGACAGTGGTGATTTTGACGACAGGGCTAAAGGTGTCCATGTAGTCAAAACCATCTTCTTGTGCATAGCCTTTAGCTACCAACCGTGCTTTATAGCGATCGATGGAGCCATCAGATTTAAATTTCAATTTAAAAATCCATCGACACCCAATGATGTTCATAGTTTCATTTTGCGGGACAAGTGACCATGTATCGTTGTCTATTAAGGCTTGGTATTCAGTGTGCATTGCTTGTGTCCAATGTGGATCTTGCAATGCTTGAATATGAGTGGATGGTTCTACATGAGGAACTTTAGAGGATAGGAAGCAAGTTGGCAGAGGATGGTGAGTGCTGAGTTTGACGGGTTGTGTCTGAGCGTAAATATCTGCTATTGCTTTTAGCTTTTGAGGAGGTAAAGTAGGAGGAGTAATGGCAATTGGATTGGATGGTGATAGAGAAAGAGATGGCAATGGAGTTGAAGTGGAAGGTTTTTGGAACAAGGAGGAGTTAGATGGTGAGGTATGGATAGAAGGGGAGTCGACTGCTGATGGAGAATCATCCGTTTGAGGGGAGGAGCATAAATCAGCAGGGGCAATAGGATTAGTAATAGAACTAGATGATATAGGTTCAGTAGGTGTAATAATGATTGGACATGGACCTAAGATACCAGCATTGTCGGGTGGAGAGACAGAGATGGAATTTTGACTGAATGGAAAAACACGTTCATCAAATAGTACATCACGAGATATGTAAATTCTATTGGTAGTTAGAGATAAACATCGATATCCTAGGTGCATCGAACTATATCCAAGAAAGACACATTTCTCAGACCGATAATCTAACTTATGTGAGGTATACGCTCTCAGGTGGGGATAGCATAAGCATCCGAAGGTTTTTAAGAAATTATAATCAGGCAGGCGTTTGAATAAGATTTCATAAGGTGATTGATTTGCCACAAGTGGAGTGGGCATTCTATTGATCAAGAATGATGCAGTGGTGACTGCTTCATCCGAGAAGGTTGTTGGCAGAGAAGCTTGTTTAAGGAGAGCCAAAGAGGTTTCAATAAGGTGCCTATGTTTTCTTTCAGCAGTGCCGTTTTGTTCAGGAGTGTAGGGACAGGAAACCCGATGATGAATACCATGGAGTTTTAAGTATTTATTTAAAGATTGAAATTCCCCTCCCCAGTCAGATTGAAAGGCACAAAGTTTTTGAGAAAATTGTCTTTCTGCCTTTGTATAAAATTCAGTAAAGATATGAAAAACATCGCTTTTATTTTTTAGGGGAAATAACCATGTATATTTAGAGTAATCATCAACAAAGATCACATAATATTGAAAACCAAAGTGAGAAGTTAGGGGAGCTGGACCCCATACATCTGAATGGACTAATTCCAGTGGTCTAGTACTCTTATGCAAAGAGATTTTAAAGGGCTGTTTGTGTGATTTGGAATAGCAGCATGCATCACACACATAATATGAAAGTTGATGAGTCAACGGAAGTGCAAGATTTTTCAAAATATGTTGTAGAGTTCTAAAATGTGGATGGCCTAATCTGTTGTGCCATATGTCGGTGGATGCTTTCTCCCCTAGGTAGGCGTGGTGTTTCTGAATGCTATGCAGGACATAGAGACCGTCTTTATGTGTTCCTTTCAGCAGTACATGCCTTGTCTTGTTGTCCTTTACCAAGCAAAAGTATGGATGAAATTCAAGGAAAACATTGTTATCAAGAGTAAATTGATGGACAGAAAGCAAGTTTTTAGTGATGGTAGGAACATGAAGAATGTTTTTAAGGACAAAACTTTTAGGCTGAGACGATAAGACTGAATTTCCTGTAGATAAAATTTTCATACCTTGGCCATTACCGATGTAGAGTTGATCTTGCCCTGCATATGGAACCCGGTTGTGAAGATTTTCTGCATTAGGAGTAACATGATGAGACGCTCCACTGTCGGGATACCAAGTGTTTGTCTCTGGGCGTGGTATTTCATTTGTAATAATCATGTTTGCTTGTAGTGTTGGAGTGATAGTTCTGCCTGTGGCATGATTTGTCTGCCATGGAGGTTGTACAAAATCTCGATTGAATCTTTCATAACAATTAACCACTCGGTGTCCAGGTTTGAAACAGAGCTGACACCTAGGAGTATTTCTCCCTTGATTTCTACCTCGTCCACGGTTTGTTCTCCCACCTCTGTTATATCCTTGTTCAGACTGTCCTGTTTGTGTGATATGTGCTGTGGGAGGAAAGATATGTGTTTTATGTTCTTCAGATTGCCGCTGAAGATGTGATTCATATGTTTTCAAATTGCAGGCCACATCGTCAAACGTGAGTGAATCAAGAAGCGGTCTGGTGCTTGCAAAAAAAGGATTGTAAGTTGATCCTAACCCCCTCAGTAATGCAAATGTTAGATCGTGTTCATTCATCATACTACCACTTACCCGTAGCTCATCTCCAAGAGAGCGAACGAGTTGTACATAATCATCTACTGTCATAGTATCTTTTCGAAGATTATGTAGCCGTGTTTGTAATTCCATTATTCTTGATTTGGACTTGCCAGCAAAATATCTGTTTATGGCTTCCCATGCTTCTCTTGCTGTGTTTTTGCCCACAAGTATTGGGAGAACAAATTCGGACAAAGAAGATGTAATGATTGCAAGAACAACTTGATCATTTTTAAACCACGTTTTGTATGCAGGATTTGGGCAGATCCTGCCATCTTTATCCACATGAGACACCATAGGAGGATCTTGATCAAGTAAGGCTACAAGATCATATGCTGCAAGCACTGGCAGCAACTGTGTTTTCCATAAAAGAAAATTATCTCTGCTAAGTTTGAGAGAAATAGTCAAACCTGCAGGATTTATGTTGGCAATAGCAACGTGAGGGACGACAGCGATTTCCGAGGAAGAAGAGGAAGCTTCATCAACCGAGTTGCTTGGAGTTGCCATGAGACTATCTCTTGGATAAATGACTTAATGCCGTGGGGCTAATGGCTCTGATACCATGTAAGAACTGAGAAGATAGCTGAGAAGAAGACAGAGACTGAGAACCGAGAACAGAAAGAGAATAAGAAAGAGAATGAGTATTGCCTTTGTCAAATGATTAATCCTTGTGTCAACTACAATGGCTATATATATAGCCGAAAGATTTCAACTTTCTAATCTTTAGAAAGTTACCGTTGTAACGGTAACTTTCGTCGAACACGTCGAACATGTAGGTTAAAGTACATTAGTACCCTTTCACTTATGCGCGTCTTCATTCGTCCACCTGTACACGATAATTTGTCCACGTTAGCGGCGACCGTTACATTTCTTCAGTTTGCTGGTAACCGTATCACTGAACTGGGTGCTTCATTTAACACAACGGTCGGCAATGTCTTCTCCTACTGTTTGCCCGTCTCACAAATTTCAACCGGTTGGCTAACCTTGGGCAGAACCTCCACGTCAGCAGCTGCCTTCTACACTCCACTTTATCGCAATCCAAATGCGCCGTCTCTCTACTATATTGATATGTATGGCATCAGTGTAGGCGGGATTCAGCTGCCGGTATCGGCGGGTGTATTCAGAGGAGTCGGCACTATCATAGACTCCGGGACAACTCTCACGTACTTGCCGGTGGAGGCATATTCTGCCCTCAGTGAGGCCTTCCAAAGAGCCATGTGGCGCTATAATCGAATTCAGGGTTTTGGGAGTCTCGATACCTGCTACGACTTCAGCGGCGAGAGCACGGTGGAATATCCGGAAATCAGGCTTCTGTTTACGGGCGTCGACCTCATTCTTGGGTCTACAGGTGTTCTCTTCCGAGTTGGAATCTCGCAGTATTGTCTCGCATTCTCAACAAGTGGAGGGCCGAGCATCATCGGTAATTCCCAGCAGCAAGGGTTTGAGGTTGTCTATGATGTTGGCTTACAGAGAATCGGGTTCGGTGGAGGCAGATGCTGACCTGCGTCTGATTGTTGTGCACCTTGTGATTGTTCATCGACGAATATTAGTTTTATGTTTTATAGTGTATGGTTTTCTCTTAAACTCTATCTTTCCTATCCATATTATCTCTTTAGTGTATACTTTCCTATCCATATTTTTCTCTTGAAAGTGTATTTTCCTACTTCTTATCCTTACTTTGGAAAAATAATACGCCCCGTGCCATAGCTTTTTCAAGCTGTCTAAACATTTGCGGTTATATTTGTTTATGCTCACTCAATTAACTCAATATTAGCTTTTGCAGGATGAATATATTTTTCTTAAAAAAATAAATTTATTCACAATGATGCATGGGTTTTTTTATATGTTTTTTACTAAATAATAATCTGGAAAACTGGTCAATCAATTTTTCTCCTCTTTATATAAATGACTATTTAGTCTAGAATTATGCCTTCAAACTGTTGTTTTAGGTCAAACCTTGTGCCATAGATTAAGCTATGCCATCAGCATAACCTTAGTGGTCAATAACTCTATTAAATTTGTTTATTTTTTAGTCTAAAAAATATTATACACGGAAAAACTTAATGCTTGGCATGTTATCCAGTTTATATGGTAACCTATGGGTACCATGCGTGAGTGCATGCTCTTGAGAACTTCAAATTGTCTCAAACACTTGTCTAAATTGATGTACCATGCTCTTGGCACTTGCTTTAATCCATAAAAGGCCTTCTTTACTTCCATCACAAGATGTTCTTTCTGCTTCTGGATATATACATCTAGTTGTCTCATATAAAATTTCTCCTCTAGCTAACCATTAAGGAAGGCTGATTTAACATCATGCACAAGGAAGACTTCATGCACAAGGGTTCATGGTTCCATTAGTAATGAGGTATTCTTGAAGAAGATTCTAAGGACATTGCTAAGGGACTAGCAATGGTTTGAGTTGGGGGATATGATAATATGTAATTTAAATGCATTAATATCATGCATTTTATGCATTTCTTCTTTAAAATATAATCATAAATGCATGTTATCGTTATTTAAAATGATTAAATTGATAAATTTTATGTTTTAAAAGATATTCTTGATTTTTATAAAACTAATAACATTTTATGTGTATTTTAATGACATCGATTCATAAAAAATATATTATTACTTTTCAGCATTTTTCTGGATTTTTATTAGAATCTTTTTGACAATTTTTAGAAATTAAAATCCTTAAAAATGAATTTATTTTTAAAGAAAATAAAATATTAAAAGAACGGGAAAATAGAAAAAAAAGAAAAAGAGAGGAGAGAGAATCGTTCTCTCTCTCTCTCCCTCTTTCTCTCTTCTTTTCCTCTCTTTCTCTCTTCCCCTCTCTAAATCTCCCGCGCTCTCTTCTCTTCTCTCTCGCGACGGAAATTTTTCCACCGTCTCTTTCTCTCCTTCTCTTCCCCGCGCACGTGTAAGGGAGAGAGGGAGATTTCCTCTCTCTCCCGCTGTCTTTCTCTCTCTCCTCGTTACGCAAATTGCTTCCGTTGCAAGGAGAACTCCTCCTCTCTCTGCGCTCTTCCCTCCTCTCCCAGTTTTCTCTCTCTCCCCCTCTCTCGCGACGGAAATTTTTACGTTGCAAAGAGAGACGCGAGGAGGAAAATCCTCCTCTTTCTCTCTCTGCACTCTCTCCTTCTCTTCTCCTTCTCTCTCCCTCTGGAGTTTCTCTCTCTCTCTCTCTCTCTCTCTCTCTCTTTCTCTCCCTTTCTCTCTCTATCTCACTCGCGACGGAAATTTCCGTCGCGAGGAGAGATTCGCTTCTCTCATGCACGCACACGTGTGCATGCGTGAAGGGAAGGAGAAAGAATATTTCTTCCTCCTACTCCACTTCCCTCTCCTTTCCTCCTTCTCTTCCACCCTCACCATCTCCGTCATCCTCGTCCTCTACTTCTTCAGCCCCAATCTGAGGAGAGAGAAACATTATCAATGGTCCAAATTTGTCTAAAGTAAGAGCTTGATATCTGACGATCTTGATGGAAATAGGGGCTGAAATTTCGTGGGCATGATCATCTTTTCATGCTCCACGAATCTGTTGGGGCTGATTTAAGTTCTGTAACTAAAAAAATTAGGGTTATGAATGTTTTGTTGTATGCATCTAGAATAGGCTAGCCAGAAGGAAAGAAAGAAACGGTTGATCATTCATCATGTGTTGAACATCATTCTCAGTGAGTTTCTTCCCTCTTTTGTTCATTCCTTGTATTGGATGCAAGACGCCAAGTTTCGGGCGAAAATATACAGCTCTCCAAGGTATGTTTTGATTAGGGAGCATCACTAGATTATATTTTAATCACAAATATTTAGATTAGGATCATTTTCTATCCATTTCTTCTATTTTCCTTATATGTTTATCAACATTTTCTCATTTACAAAACCTAAAAATCACTTTTCCACCATCGATCAAGGGTTTTCAATCTTCAAAAGGAGTTTGGAAGCGTTTGATCGGTTCATTTCATTTTCCGCATACATTTTCTTCCTTTCATCAATCATTTCCGCTTTCTAAATCCAAAAATACCAAAAAATCTTCTGATTTTGAATATCTTAACCTTTCCTCCCTGTGGATTCGACCTCGACTTCCCACTGTTCTAATTTAAAATTCAGATTTGAAGAGTTGAGTATAAATTTGTTTGATATGTAAATTTGCGCATTCAACGACCGTATTCTTACGCTATCACCAACCTGTCCGGCATCACCTTCCCTTTTGGATTCCCCTTAGTGCCCGTTGCACAGGCGGGTTTGTCACCCCGTCCGACATCACATTTGCTCCACTAATTGCAAGATCGCCTTGAGGATCGGGTTCAATGCCGATGCATTTTATCGTGGGGCTTGAGTGTAGTCTTGTGGTTACATGACTTATGTTGATTGTCTAGGATTTGTGGAGGGTTCTTGAAGTTGTTGTTGACCAGTGTTGTCTGTTGGAGGATATGTCTTATTATTATTCCTCCTAAATCCTATATGTTGTGAAGGATTGTTATTGAAAATAGGGTTATTATAATATTTCAAGTATGAACTGAGATAGCTTGGTCATCCCTGATGACTTAGCCCTCTTGGCAGGCCTTATCTATACATGCCCTGCCCATTTATTGCCATGATGAGGCAATCTAGCTTGATGTGATTGAATCTTGAGCAATTGGCACACAGTGCCGCTTCTTGTAGCTAGATGGGTGCGAGTTCTTCACAATCATTGCAGATGTTGAGTCGGTCTAGTAGGAGATTTCGAACTTCTGCCGTTTTGTCGATCCTATCAAGAAGCATGCATGTCTCCTCTGATTTTGCGTCAATCAACTTTCCTTTTGACATAGCACTTCTTCTGAATGGTTTTGCCAAACTATGTGGCTATTCTCCCCCATTGTCTGGATTAATTCCATTGCATCATCTTCGTATTTTCTCATGAAGGTGCACCGCTTGTTGCATCTAAAAGATATCTATGTTGCAGGCCTAACCCGTCATAAAATATTTGCCATAGTTAGACAATCCATAGTTAAGACACTCCCTAGTGAGGTTTCTAAGTCGCTCCCAGGCTTTGTGAAAGGTTTTACTCGGGCCTTAGGTAAACTCGCGAATAGTCTTTTGAACAAATATGGTTTTCCCTATGGAATAATATTTTCTATGAAATTCTTCCTCCATTTCAGTCCAACTAGTGAATTATTTTCATAATTTTAAAAAAACCAATCCTTAGCCCAGTCTTTAAGTGTAGCAGGAAAGAGTTTAATCTTCATTACGTTGGCAGGGACATTATGAATCTGATTGATTTCACATACTTGGCTAAGCTCATCTACATGTCTATACGGGTCCTCAAAAGGTTTACCATGGAAGATAGGAAGGATACTTATTACGTGTGAATCTATTCTAAAATTTGCACCTCTATTAAAGGGTGCTTTAATGCGACTGAGAGGTATCTAGAGGATGGGCCTAGCACAGTCACTAGGGCATTTCCTTGTATTTTCCACGTCATTCGGGGCCATTTCTATTGCTTCTACAGTAAAAAATGACTCGGTAGAGGCGGGTGATTGTGAGGAGCATTCAAAGAGATCTATGTGTAAACGGTTATTCCACAATCTCCAGGTGGTCTGTTGTCTCATGGAAGGGTGGATCGTATATTTATATAAATACAAATAGGAAATACTTATAAATTACCAAATAATGTCAAGCAATCGTACCAGAGTCTTGGTATCCATGAGAGTTAAGCCTTCTTAACGCAAATTTTAAGAATTGATTGCTCGTAATCCATAGAAAAAGGGGAAAAAATACTTGATCTTATCGAATTAAGAATCCCAAAGATTGATTTATACTTCGAATCACTCTATGTAGGACCGATGTGAATTAATTTCAAAAAATAAACAAAAAAATCGAAGTTAACCGAGTTAAAATAAATTATTTTTACGCCTTAAATCCCCAGCAAAAGCGCCATTAGAGGAGAAGAAACTGCGAGGTCATTGAATACACGTGGACTCATGTGAAAAATTATACATAATTATAAACTCATCAATTTAGAGAAATAATCACAAATTAGATAGTATAATTTTGCGGAGAATTCAAATATTTTTGAGGTATTCTTTGAAATTCGATCAAATCGGAAGACGAAAAGAGGTGAGAAATTAGAGATTTTGATATTCTTAGAAAGATAACTCAAAAGCAAATCCATAGAATCATAAATCATAGAATTTGGACCATAACTCTTAGAGAAATCAACGAGAAAAAATTAGATAGAAAATTGGAACATGAAATTTGACTAATCTGTGATTCAAAATAGAAATCTAATGTTATAGGAAGAGAGATTAGGAGGAAATCAAGAATTCTAACTTGAGATAGCAATCAAATTAATTCAATTGCTCACCTGATCAAAGGTTTTTCATTCCGTGAATTCGAAGATGATCACCGGTATTCAAGAAATAATTTATCCCTATTCTCTCAACAAAAGCTCACTTTCAAACACTTCTTGGATGCGGAAATTGATCTAGAAGTAAAGGGAAGCAAAAAAGATCCAAGGATTGAGATGTCTAAACAATTAGATTACTCAAAACACCCAATAATGCTTTACATCGTCGAAGAACATGTCAATTTATAGGGAGATTTAGACGTAACTGTCAGATGGACATTTTATGTCAAGCGTTGACTTTGACCAACAGTTGACTTTTTGAAAATCAGAGAATAACAAGGATTTAAAATATTAAGAAAATTATATATTTAGAATCTATAGAGAAAATGGAGTTTATTGATATAAAATTCGTGATTTTTCGATAAGAAATGGATTTACTATGAATTATTGAAAATCAAAGATCAGAAAAATCCTGAAATGAACACTTCAGAGAAAATCTTGAAATTGACTAATGAAATGGTATCCAAATCTTGAAATTGATATATAAATAGAAAGCTAACAACCAGAGGATTCCAAAGAGACCAAAATTGTCAAATTGCAATTTATATTTTGAAAGTAATTGATCTCGCAAGTCAATGCCCAAATTCAGATTGAAAATGAATAGTGGTTGGTCAAACGTTAAATTGAGAGATCAAATGATCATGGAATTTTATGAATTTGGTGATGAAATAAGGAATCCAATGAAACCAGAATCAAGTGATTCGGGGTTAAGATCAAAGAGATATCCTATTTTCAAAATCAGAAAAAATTCGAACTTAAGTTGGGTGAAATTGAAGAACAAAATGACTTTAAACACAAAATTAACTTCCAAAATCTAATCAAAACTCAAATTACCGTTGGATGAATAATTGAATCTCACTACTAACCTTATTTCCGTGAAGATTTGGCTTCAATTCACGCAAAGTGAAGAGTATCGGCTTGATTTCTTCCTAGGCGGACGTTCGGTGTTCAAGGGGAAAATTCGATCGAATCCGACGATTAATCACGACGAGTCCTGCCTTAATCGGATTGCGATCAAGTCTAAGTGCAGGGGAATCATGATGAACTCAAGATCTTCATTCAAATTTGCTTAATTGCTTCACGAATCGATCAAAAGTTAAGAAAAGAAGAGAAGAACATCGGTTTTTAGAGAGGATTTCCCGCGAGAAATGCGAGCCGTTTGATTTGGTGAAAGGCCGATTGATGGCCACAATTGTATGATGATCATGGGCCATCAATGCGAGCCAATCGTGAGCCACAATCACGCAGAGATCAGGAGCCACAAGTGCGTGACGATCGTGAGCCACTATCTCACTTGGATTTCTTTTCGCCGTTCGATAGCCATCATAGGGTCAAGATGAGTCCACGTGGTGCAAGGTGATGTGTCGATCGCGTTCATTTAAACTCCTTTCAGCGCACGTGCTTGATTGATGATCGCGTGGACTCGGGTCCACGCGATCGACACCCCTTTGATTAACGTGATTGCATCTTACGTCCATAAAGATGCCACGTCACCTGCAAAAGAGAAATCAAAAGGGAACATAGTCCCACACGGAGAAAAAAGAAAGAACCGGCGCGTATAAAATGTGGGGCGGAATAATGCCCTTGCGTTACCTCCCTAATATACTCATCATGGCCCAATAAACCATGGACCCTTCACCTGCTAGCCCCCCCTGCCACATGGCGCTACCCGGGCATCCGCGTGGACTCGCGTGGCCCCTGCGACGTGTCCGCGCCACTTGTACGCCACCTGCGCGCCGCTTGGGCACGCGCGGCTCTGCCACGTGGTCTTGCGTGCCACGTCACATCTGCGCGGGTCCCGCGCGCCACGTCAACTCCGCGCGCCACGTGTCCTCCGCGGGTCCTGCGAAAAATAAACCCCTTTTTGTGATTTTAATTAAGGAATAAAATTGATAAATAAATTCTAAAAAATCCAGAAAAATCTAAAATATTCAGAAATCCATATCTTTAAAATTATAACTCCTTTTAATCTCAGATTTTCTCCATTGGATCACAAATTTCTTTCTTTTTAATATCGTGCCATTAAAATATAATTTCAAAGAAGAATATAAGATGAATTTATAATTAACTTACATCTTCTCTTAAGAAATCCTCTTTATATTATCATAACATTTTCTTATTGAAATTTAGTCTTCAAAACATCCAGTAAAGTCGAAGTAATTCAAGGAAAGTGATTAATTTCTATTAATTTAACCTTGAAAAATATTAATAATCAATAAAGCACATAATTAACCCTATATTATGCATAAATATAGACCTAGTGAAATGGCATACCAATGGAGAAAATTCATAAAAACTATGATAACATGCATTATATTCACATAAAATAAGCATGAATATGAGTTAAATAAGATAAGAATTTAAGTTATACATGCATGTTATCACACCCCCTGACTTAAATCATTGCTATTCCCTTAGTAATGGAAAGATAAATAAAGTGTAATAGGACTAACAAGTTTTAGAAAATCATGGGTTCAACATTGATAGAATCTGAAATGAATGTTCTACCTTAAATGATGCCAAGAAGAAAGTAATGTACTCGAAACTTAGGGTCACGACATTGCTCCGGCAAACACTTTAATCCACCAAAGGACCTAAGAATCCTCTCATTCTACATACTAATAAGAATATAAATAACTAATAAAAATTCATCATACCAAACCAATCGTACATTCGTCCTTGCACTATGGACATGAATGAATATGGCGCAAGAAGTAGAACAAGCATCATCCTTTTTATACATAATGGGTATAAAATAGAATCGGCTAAAACACATGGGAGGTAGCTTACCATTCTAATTCTACTTCTTTCTCTTTTTTTTCTTTCTTTCATCCTAATTCTAATTTTTCTTTTTCTTTCTTTCCTTCTAATTCTACTTTTTATTTATTCCTAATTCTACTTTCTGCAAGCCTTTTTGAAGAAAGAGATTAGATAATGTAGAATTTGAAATTTATAAGGTTTTTTATGCAGCTTATTGAAAACAACATTACTCATTTCATGGTGCTCATCTTACCCATGTGTCGTCCTTAGTAGACATGCAGCTAATTCGCCCGAAGAGGTTTTGGTATCTCTATGGATCAGGGAGCTTCACTATGTCAATAATAGTAGTGCCAATAAAGGATGATACAAGCTACGATTTGGTATGGAAAGCGGAAGGATGTGCTTGTAAGGAGTCATTAACTCAAGATTTAGAAAGAAGAATGAGTAAATGAGAAGTATAGAAAGTTTTGAGAAATCATACTATGAGCTTGAGTAAATCCTTAGATTGGACTTTATGGTTCCCCAAATGAATACCTAGATCCATAATTTCATCGACTCTACAACCTCCTCAACATAACACTTAAGGTTGCTCTTCCCATGGCTTTCTAAACAAGTGAAGGTGTTAATGTACTCTATGCTTTCATATTTCATGTGATTTTGGAAAGATCATGCTGCTGCTTACATGGTTTAAAATCAGATCATGCATATAATACCAAATGAAGGAATGCAAAATTTTTTTTAAAAATTTTAAGTTTTCTAGAAAACTCTCCCCCATACTCATTCTTTTTATTGTCCTCAATAAAAATCAGCATGCTCATGGAAAAGAGATGACAATCATTATGCAAGGCATGCAACACTAGTAAAAAGGAAAAGAGATAAAAGAAAAGCTTAGCGGGGATTTGCATCGGTTGTATTCTTCTCTTCATTTGTGGAGTTGTTTTGGGACTGAATTTATTTCCTTGATGTTCTCTCCTTCATAGCTCCTAATGAGCTTATAGAAAAATAAAAGCAAACATCAAAGCAAATAGAAAATATAAAAGTAAAAATAAATGCAAAAACAAGAAAAAAAGTAGAAAATAAATGCGAAAAAAAAAGGTTGGGTTGCCTCCCAACAAGCGCTAAGTTTTCAGTCTTTAGGTAGACGCAACTCACTCTAGCAACTAATTAGTGGCTGATATCTCAAGAAGTTGCAGCTCTTTACTATAGGGATGTGGTGGTCTTTCTTCACCAATATATGGTTTCAACCTATGTCTATTTACCTTGAAGGAATTTTTGGTCTTGGGATCTAAAATCAAGACCGATCCATTGTCAAAAACTTCAAGGACCTCATATGGACCATCCCACCTAGAACGCAACTTCCCCGGAAAGAGTTTAAGATGATAATTATAAACCCATACCTTGTCATGAACATGACAAGTTTTCCTATTAATATGCTTGTCATGAAAGGCTTTATTTTTGGCCTTATAAATCTCGACATTTTGATACGACTCATTCTGTAATTCTTGGAGCTCTTGAAGTTGTAGAAGTCTTTTTTTTTCCAGCTTGATCAAGAGATAGATTGAGCTTTTTAATAGCCCAATATGCTCTATGCTCTAACTCGACGGGGAGGTGGCAAGGTTTACCATAAATGAGCCTAAAAGAAGGCATCCCGATGGGTGTCTTGAATGCGGTACGGTAGGCCCATAGAGCATCGGGTAGCTTCTGATGGAGAATTATTTTAGAAACATGAACACAAGGGTTCTAAGTGAACCTATCCTCCTCCTCCTCTTCCTCCTCTTCCTTATTCACCAATTTGAGAAATTATCCATTTATTAAATGGATAAAGAAGACCTCTCTAAATAAATAAAGAGAGTGTAGACCTTAAGGGAATTATCTTCCCTCCCTCCTATTTTACACTGATCTAATGATTGACTTGGTCAAAAGAAATTAGCCTTATCCCTAGATACTTAGAACTCTTTGAAAGACCAAGTCAACTACCTTTTTCCTTTGATATAGGTTTCCTTATTTTCCAAACCATATACACTATATCATAGGTTCCTTGTATAGTTATAATTAATGATCTCAAAAGAAACTCAGTAGGAACCCCTTTGCTATTAAGATTCCTTTTCTCCTTGAGACCTCCTCTAGTTAGAATTTAGGAGAGATCTAAACTACTACTATTTATGGAAGCATGGCCATCAAAGACTTATCAAACCAAGCATACTTGAAAAAGACATAAAATGTGACCTTCTTTCCATTGTGAGATCAAAGAAAATACCTATGATCGCCTATGAGGAGCTTAAAGGAAGACTCAACAAGGAGAATTATCTCCCTTCTAAACCAAGTTTTGCTGAAGGTCAAAGTCTACTGCAAGTCCTACTGTCGTGGAAAATACTGAAGACAAGAGAGTTTTACGGAAACAAGAAGACGCCGACAGCCATCCATATGAAGCAAGATCACTGAGTTGCTTGAACATAACTGTCATTACCCTCTGCCGAATGGCTGATACCAGACAGCGAAGCCAAAGTTCAAGACACAATGTCTTTTACCTTCACCAGAGATGAAGTTAAGCATGCATGAATACACCGGAAGTCACTTGTCGAGCTTCCATCCAGGATGACGAAGATCGGAGACTCCTTACAGGAGCGCACCACCGGATATGACCTTGAAATCTCCACAGAAGCGCATCACCGGAGCAACTGCATATGGATGTCCACAACAGCCCACGACCACTGCAAGCCTCCCGGGACTGTCGCGAGGAGAGCTGACGACACCGACAACATAGAAGAAACAAGAACCACTCCCGAAAACACGTCATCAACACCCAACATCGAGTGCAGACACGCGGACGCTCCATGCAAGACACGAGCAGAGAAAGGAAACTACTCAGCAAACGCAGCATGTCGGCGGCATCGGAATTAATATTCGCAAGAATTGTAGTTTCCGGAATCTTCCGAGGACCAGCCCTCCTCTCTCTCATCCCTATCTCCTCGCCACCCGACTGGAAGACCTATCGGCATCAAGGTTGTTACAGCTGCTCAACAAGCCAGACTACGACCTTTCCACGGAAAACGCCGGGTCAACCCGACAACTCCACGCGTGCAGTAACTGTCACGCCGCGATGTTCTTTCACAACCGCCCTCTCTTATTTTCTCTCCTACGGAAATTACGGCGACGTGCGTAGTCTTCTACTTCCCCAGTGAACGCTACAAGATACCCCGCACGGTCAACCCGTCAACCGGCACAAAGAATAACCGCTGCTAAACGACTTCTCGACGGAAACTTCCCGTTTCTCATTCCTATAAACCGGAACCTGTGTGGGTCGAAAAAGACAGTTTTTTTATTGAATGAAAGTTGGTTTTGGTTGCTGTACCGCTTCGTGTTCATCGTCCATCCTCACACCTCCATCTTCCTTCCACCTTCTTCCATCTCCGAGTTCTATCCCTCTTTCTGATCTTCCCCCCCTTTTTCTGTCGCTTCATCATAAATTTACGTCAGAAATCTACCGAGGAAACTATTGTCGTGTGGAGACAATCCGAAGCATGGCCTTCTCTCCTTCAACAGGTATTATCCTCTCTTACCTATGAACGTGAATTAATAGTCGCATTCTCAGATCTTGAGTCCAACATTGGAACTACCATCGCCCCTTTTCTCCTCTCTTATCTATCTATTTTCGTCGCTTTCTCCATCTTCTCTTCTATCATCTATATTTTATATTCTCTCTAGTTATTATTTTATACTCTACAATCATCATTCCCTCATATATTCCTTCTTTCCTACTTGATATCAAATCATAGATCCTCATTCCTTTGTAGGAATATTCCTTAAACCTATTATCATCATACTTAGTACCACATTAAGAAATATCCTACATCAGCTTCGCTGCCTAAGTCTTCCATCCGTACGAATGATCTTCTTCAAGATGTTCTTGACTTCTCTATTTCTGACTTCTACTTGGCCATTTTCTTGGGGGTGATACGGGGTCGTGACACGATGATAAACTCCATATTTCCTAAGTAAACTCCTGAAATGAGAGTTAGTGAAATGAGATCCCCCATCACTAATAATAGCTCTAGGACAGCCAAATTGAGAAAAGATATTGCTAACAATAAACTTATTAACCAATTGATGATCGTTTGTCCTCGTTGGTATCACCTCACCCCATTTGGACACATAGTCCACCGATATAAGAATGTACTCTTTTCCCTTCGATGGTGGAAATGGTCCTATGAAATCAATCCCCCAAATATCAAAAATTTCTACCTCAAGGATGGTTTGCAAGGGCATTTCATCTCACTTTGAGATGTTTAATGCGGATTGACACTTAAGACATTCCTTGCAATACTTGATCTCATCCTTGAATAGAGTTGGCCAATAGAAGCCACTTTGTAGCACCTTCGCTCCAGTCTTCCTCGATGCAAAATGATGTAGGATATTTCTGAAAATGAGAATGTGTACGAAGATGATGTAATGAGAGAGAAGTGACTGAGAAGTGATTGATATAGGGAGATTAGCTACTGATTTTAAATATGAAATATTCCTACAAATTAGTGAGGACCTATGAATGATATTACTAGGAATTAGAGTTATAAATCAGTGAGGATAATAATGGATAGATAATTTAAAATAGATATAATTATGTGTAGGAAGAGAAGAAGTAGGAATAATGGTTTATAATTCAGAGGGATATGGTGGAGAATAACTCTGAAATGATAGGAGATTGTGAAGAGAAGAATAATGGTTAAGCGAGAACTCGGTTTATGAATAGAGAATATTGTTTATGTATTACAGAGAATAAGAATGGATATTGCGCTCAGAGGATTTGGGGATAATGAAATGGATTGAAGGGTGATAAAATAACGATTATAGAAGGGACAAAATACGATAGAGGATAGGAAAAGTTAAGACGGGAATAGACGGTAATATAGATGTGAGGAATAGGAGTAATAAATTCAATACGCGGTTATTATAATGATAGTATAAGAGAGATATTTGAAGGAGTTCTCGGATAACAGTCATGCGACGGAGAGGAGATAAAACTAGAAAAAACGTCAACGTTGGACTTATGATATGATAGAGAACTATTTCACGGTTAAAAGATGGAAGAGGATGATACCTGATGAAGTCGTGAAGTGAAGCTTGCGGAATTCTCCAAACGCTCCAGATTATCCTCGACAGGTTTCAGACTTGAAGTGGATGAAAGCGGAAAGAACAGGAGGGAGAAAAGAAGAGGAAGGTAGAACTCGGAGAAGAAGAGGATGTGGGAGGGATTGATGTAGACACGGAGATGAACATGAACACATATGAGTAACCAAATTTCATTAAAAAAACCACCATTTTCTTACAACTTTTCATTTTTATAGGGTGAAGAGGTAGCAGTTTCAGGGAAACGACGCGTGCTCTAGTATCCGTTGCGTGGAGAATTTGCAGAAATTTTGGAAATTTCTCCCCTACGTAGTTCCCGACGTTCCGTGGTAACCGCCAAAGGAGATATTTTTTCTTTTGGATCTCGGGTGAAAGTGGTGTTTTGGGGTCGTGATGCTGCTTACGTGGACCCTGCTTGAGTTTTGATAGCCCGACGTCCGATGTTCCGAACGGAAGTCAACGATCTCCCTTTTAAGATCCCATGTATATCGGTTGACGGGATTTTGTTCTCTGATCGTTTGACGGAGAGATAGTCTTTTCGCCGAAATCCTCTCATATTCTTCAGTGCTTTCGAGTTTCTTCGTTAAAGGTGAGTACGTTGATTTGTTTTTCCTTCCGATTCTCTGAGCTTCAGTTGCTGGAATCGATTCGAGGACCGACAGGAGGCTGAGGTGATGGACGGGAAGTGGGAAGTGTTCGTTGAGCAGTTTCTGTGCTTTGCATCGAGCTTTGACGTGCAGCTTCTAAAGTTGAAACCTGAAGTTAATCTAGATTTCCTTTCGATGTCCATCAGGTTGATGTCCCATGCCTGGAGTTATCGCCAACGATATCGACGAGGTGGGCGACGGGCTTGACTTGACCTTTTGTCGTTGAACTTCTTGCCTTGGTCAGTAAGTGACGCTCGAGGATTGCGCGTCACGAAGATGATATATATGGTACTTCGAAGACGAGATTCGCGTGAGGTGAGTTCAGGAAAGGTCTTCCCGAGGTGAGGTCTGCTCCCGTGGTAGTCTTCTTTCATTCTTGTTGTATTGGCGATCCGGTTGCTTCAGGAATATCCTGATTTCCTGTTGTATTCTCACGAGAGTCTTTGAGGCAAGATGAAGAGTTGGTTATTCTCTGCTTGTAGTAACCCGGCGGTAAGTTCTCGGTACCCACTTTGCCACTCAAACCTAAAGAGGCTGATGAATATATCAACAAGCGAGAACTCCACTTTGACAAGATTTGAGTCCCCCTGCCTACTGAGCTTACTGTATGCAGACGAAAGATACTGGATAGCAGGGGCATATGTCTTCCGGATATCAGAGACTTTGAATCTGGAGGAATCCATTTTTTCACTCCGAGTATCTCCAATTTCTCTCTTCTAGTATGCGTGTAAAAGTGAAAGCAGTAATTCCTCGTTCTCGGGGTTTAACTCCATGGCTTTCTCCAGTATGCTAATCTTCTTTGATGGTCTCTATTTTCAGCATGTTTATCAATATACAATGCTCCTTATGTTGAATTGTCTTCATAGTAGTCTTGGATAATTAGGAGATTGATCCTTGGACAGACTTCCTTGTGATTGACTTCTTTTAAGGATAGCTTCTTGTGAAGATCGTGGTAATGAGGAGGATAGTCGTCATGACTGCCTTCCTTAATAGTAGCTTTCCACTTGTTTTATCTTCATAACGTCTTTGTCTTGAGATAGAATCCAAAGATAGTAATTAGATCTCTCCTATAATTCTAACTATAGGTGGTATTTGATAACATGCAATCTTAACATGATAAAACATGATTATTAATGCAAAATAAGGCATAAAACATTTCAGTTATATGCATGTTATCATACTTTGAGTGCATTTCTATCATTCCATGCAATTTTATGTTATAATCTAAAAATGCATAAATTTAGGGTTAATTATGATGAATTAAAGATCAAAGATTTTATAACCTATCTTTACTTGAGATTATAAGTGGTTTTTAAAGTTAAATAATAAGAGAAATCATTTTTATGAACATTTATTTAATTTTCTAAAGTTAAAATCTTAAAGAAATGAATGTATTTTTGAAATAAGAATTAAATCTCTTGTTATTTAAATAATTTGACTTTTCAGAATGATATATAATTAAATTTCAGATCAAATGAAAGAAATTTGGATTAATTTGGAGTTGTATTTTGAAAGTTAGGAATTTTCTAATTTTTAGGGATTTTTCTGGATTTTTCTGAATTTATTTTCGATGTAATTCGTTTAAAATAAATAAAAAAGAATAAAAAAGAGGGTTTATTTTTGCGTGGGTCCCATGTGGGTGCGACGTGGCATGCAAGGCCACATGGCAGAGCCACGCGGGCCCACGCGAGCGTGTACGTGGCGCAGAGGTGACACGTGGCTACTATTTATATTTATCATATATAGGATTTATAATATATAGAGGTCTTCCGATTATCGGAAGAAAAATTTATTAACCCTTATAACCGCCTCACCTTTTAAACTGAAAGTTTCCCCTTATTTTTACCATGTGGGACTATGTTCCACATGTTTTGTTTTAAATGCAGGCCATGTGGATCAACGATCCACGCCATGTGGATAAATGATAGGTGTTGGATCAAAGGCGCATTGGAAATCCGCGCGTCGATCGCGTGGACGCACGGACCACCGATCATTGATCGCGCATGTGACTTTAAAGTGGAGTTATAACGACCACGATTTAACGCGCGGAAACGCATCACGATCGTCGGATCGCGATCTAACGGGCGTAGTTTGATGCATTTTAAAACGCATATCATGAGGATTCATCCGAAGCGTCCATCCGCGATCTAACAGCCACGATATTTTCATAACAGTTCATTTTGATGCGTTTAATCCGGACCGTTGATGAGGATTAAACGCATCAATCGGACGGTTACGCCCAATTCGCCTACAAAATGAGGCGTTCTTCGATTTTTGTAACACATTCTTGGAGGATTTCGCTTAATCGACCCATCTAAACCCGTCCATCCTTGAATCTCTCACTTCTAATCTCTTCTAGACTCGATTCCGCGTCCACGGAGTGATTAAAAGTGAGATTTTGTCGATCGATCAAGGAGAATTTGTCTCTTGAACACTGATGTTCACGTTCGAATTCGCAGAATGAATAGCTTTCGATCTAGAGATTAATTGGATCGATTCGATCGTTATCTTGGGTTAGAATATTTGTTTTCTCTCTAATCTATTGTCCTGTATCATCAATTTTTAGTTTAGGATCGTAATTTAGTTTAATTTAATCGTTAATTTCGGTTTATGTTTTTACGATTTTCAGAAATTTCATCTCACTTCGCTCTTTGATTTCTCCGTGATTACTAATCCAAATCTAGTGATTTTTGATTCCGTGGATACATCTTTGAGTTATCTTTCTAAATCAATCATTTTCCCTAATTTCTCACCTCAATTCATCATCCAATTTGATCAATTTCTTAAAGATCTCTCGAAAATACCTTAATTCCCTGTGGATTCGACCCTTATTTACCATTATAGCCCTCTATTTGTTATAAAATCCTTAAAATTGGTAAATTTCGAAATATTTTTGACACGAGACCGTGTGAAATTGATGACTTCATAGTCCCGTCTCGTAAGTATTCAAAGAGAGAAGGAATGGGATAACAAGTATGGTCCTATTGATATTTCTTGAGATCAATGTTTATAACTATACAAGGTACCTATGATATAGTGGATATGGTTTGGAAAATAAGGAACCTATATCAAGGTAGAAGGTGGTTGACTAGGTCCATTCAATGAATTCTAGGTTTCTAAAGATAGAAGGTTTATTTTCTTTGACCAAGTCAATCTTTGGATCAGTGTAAAATAGGGGAAGGAGGGAAGATAATTCCCTTAAGATCTATACTCTTTCAATTATTTAGAGTGGATTTCATCATTCACTTAATGGATGGTGAGTTTCCCAAACTCATAAGTAAGGAGGAGTATAGGTTCACTTGGAACCCTTGTGTTCATGTTTTGGAATAATTCTCCATCACAAAATGTCCTCCACATAATGATGAGTGACACATTGATAGAATATGCTCTTGCTCCTCCTCTGGAACACATTGCCGAGTAATCTGATCAGCCCCTACATGGAACAATTGGGGTTCTTCCCAAAAATAATATCGAATATCATAGGAAAAATTTCTCTTTTGATGCGTGTTCCAATACTCGGGGTCAGATTTTGTTACTAAGTAATTAACAATATGCGCAAACCAAGGTACCTTAGTCACAACGGCGAGAAGTTGTTCGTCGGGGAATGTGTCACAAATCTCATCTGAAGATGTGGTATGAAGTCGAGAAAGATGATCAGCCATGGAGTTCTTGCTTCCCTTCTTGTCTTTGATCTCCAAATCGAATTCTTGAAGAAGGAGAACCCATCGAATCAGTCGCGATTTAGCCTCTTTCTTGGACAACAAGTACTTCAATGCGGCGTGATCCGTATACACAATGATCTTGCTGCCCAAGATATAAGGCCTAAATTTCTCCAAAGCAAAGACAACCGCTAACAACTCCTTTTCCGTAGTAGTGTAGTTGAGTTGAGCGTTAGCTAATGTCTTGCTTGCATAGCAAATGGTAGTGGGCTTCTTGTCGATGCGTTGCCCCAAAATTGCACCCACTATAAAATCTGAAGCTTCACACATAATCTCAAAAGGTAAGTCCCAATTAGGACTTTGTAATATAGACACTTCCACTAATGATCGCATCAGCTGCATAAAGGCGTGCTTCCCTTCTTCCTTAATGATAAAATCTTTTTCCTTGCATAAAAGACAAGTCAGTGGTTTCGAAACTTTGAATAAAACGATATGTCCTAGGAAGCTTCTAAGTTCCCTTATCGACTTTGGGAGTGCAAGGTCTTGGATCACCTCGACCTTGGCCTTATCCACTTCCAATCCTGTGCTTGAGACTCAATGCCCAAGCACTATACCTTCTCTTACCATGAAGTGGGACTTCTCCCAACTAAGGACTAGGCGTTTCTTAACTCAAACGGTTATGATTTGCGTTAAGTGCTCTAAGCACACATCAAAAATCGGCCCGAAAACTAAAAGTCATCCATGAGGACCTCCATGCTCTCCCCTATAAAATCAGAGAAGATGACCATCATGCACCTCTGGAAAGTGGTAGGAGCATTACATAGTCCAAATGGCATACGCTGAAATGCATAAGTGCGAAATGGACATGTAAATGTCGTATTCTCCTGATCATTAGGGTGTATCGCTAACTAGTTGTACCCGGAATAGCCGTCTAGGAAGCAATAAAATCCTTGACCTGAAAGCTTGTCATGAATTTGGTCAATAAATGGCAAGGGGAAGTGGCCCTTTTTCGTCACCGCGTTTAGCTTCCGATAGTACATGCATACTCGCCACTTCGTCAGAAGACGCGTATAAAGTTCTTGGCCCTTGTCATTTGTCGTCACGGTGATCCCCGCCTTCTTGGGGACGACATGTACCGGACTGACCCATGGACTGTCGGAGATGGGATAAATGATACCTGCATTAAGATGTTAAAGGATTTCATCCTTAACGACATCCCATACCTTAGGGTTTAGCCGTCTATTGCCTCTTTAGAGGGACGAGAGTACTCCTCTAGGAAAATGCGATGAGTCACAAAGAGGAATCAATTCCCTTGAGGTCCAACAAAGTCCATCCAATTGCTTCCTTCCTTCCTTGCAAGAACGGCAATAGTCTCTCCTCTTGGTCCTGATCTAGCTAGGAGGATATAATAACCGAGTTAGCACAATGATGATCAAGAAAAGCATATTTCAACGTAGAAGGTAGCGGTTTTAGCTCGAGTGCCGTCTCACTGGAGGGAAATGGATCGTCCTAGGGTTCCTCAAAGCTCTCGTCCTCAATAGCCTCCATCGTCTCCTCGGTACAACTCAAAATATCCAAATCCTCGTAAATATCGACGGTGCCTACATCATCAGACTCATGTGAAAGATGTCGCATCAACTTGTTGATGCTCACCTTCATCGTGCTATTTCCAACCTGAAATAACTTTGCCCCTGCCCCAATCCGTGATCGCTTTTATCGTAGCTAAAAATGGTCTCAGTATGATGGGAGAGTCGGTGAAGTCCTTTGTGGATTCCATATCCACGATAATAAAGTGTACCGGAAAGTAGCAGTTTTCTACCTTAACTATCACATCCTCTACAACGCGTTGAGGTCGTCTCACGGATTCATCTGCTAAGCTCAACCCGATAAATAATGGCTGCAACTCACCAAGTGGGCAAATGTCATACACTCCGTTCGGGAGGATATTAACACTAGCCCTCGTGTCGAGGAGAGATCGAGTGAAAGTCCTGCCCCCTATCTCACAACTAATCATGAGAGCTCACGGATCACGTCGCTTACGAGGAAGCGTACTCAAAATGATAGAACTAATGGTCTCACTCATTTGGATACGTTTCGGCTTCCTTGTAGGGGTGCAAAGTCCTTTTAAGAACTAAGCATAGGATGGAATATGCAAGATTGCATCTACTAATGGGATGGTGATCGTAACTTGTCTAAAAGCCTCTAGCAATGTATCATCACTATCACTTGTAGAGACTCTTAGCCGGCTCAATAACTGAAGATAAGGCACTGGAGGTTTGTAAACCTCGGGATTGGGCTCTGCCCTACTCTCCTCATTGGGTATCTCCTCCTCATCAGAGTCCTCCTCTGGAATAATCGTAGGAGAGGGATGGTCATCCTTCTCCTCAAGCGGGTCCTTGCGGCGCTTGTGGTCCGTATGAGGATCCACTAAGACCTTGCTGCTACGTAGGCCCGAAATGTCATGTGCCTCCTCTGATGCACTATCAATGCGAACTTCGTTCACATTGTGGGTGCAGCTTGACAATGCTTGCCCTACATTCCTAGGGTTTGCTAAAGGTTGGGAAGGTAATTGATAAATAAATTCAACTCGCTTACCCTTCCTTTGCTCGGTAGAAGCATCAGAGCATTGGGCTTTAGCCCCTTCAACTCGGTCGAGTCGGTCGCTAACCTCATTCAGTTTACTCATCATTTGAGCTAATGCAGTCATGACGGGGTCAACTGAAGGTGCTGGAGGTGGGACTGCCGGTGGCGGTGTAACCACTCGTGGAAGACTGGGGGCGAAAGGTGTCAGCCTCGGGTTCCCCATATGCTGCTGTGCGGATCCATAAGGCTGATGATATGGAGTGTGATGCCCGCTCCACTGTTGCGCATAAGATGGGTTATGAAAACTAGAATAACCCTGATTCGAGTAGTTTGACCTACCTGCTTGGCTCAAACCTGGATATGTGGTAGGTTTTGCCAAAATGGAAATGGACCTTAGATTGCCATCACGGGGCAATCCAGCTCGACGTGCTCAAAACTAGAGCAATATGAACATGGAGAGACATCGACATGTGAAACTAGTAAATCCATGATTAAATTCATGATTAAATTCATACCTCATTTGTTTTTAAAAATCCATTTTGTTTAAATGCAATTTAAGCTTTTAACCATGTCATTCCTTTAGTCATAGTTTTCTATTTATTATTGTGGCCACCTCATCATGTTGTAACCCAAAGATAGGAAATCCCTATCAAAATGCACTCTTCATAGGAAGAAGACGAGTTGAGGGGAATTCTAATGCACTAAGTAGCCTCCATTGATAGGGGAATTCATAGGAAGAAGATGAGCTGAGTGGAGTGATGTACCTATTGAGAGGGTAAGGAATTATATCTGCTTGTGAGAGTGTGAGGATCTTTTCATCACCATAGCTCCAAAACCTATATATGCTCACCTGGATCACAATTGAGAAACATACTTGAGCATTACCCAATGAGCACTTCCCTAAATATGCACAAAAGGAAGTCAACGAAGAAATGGAATGTAGACAACTATTACGCACACTATAAGGAATAGTAATCATACATTTGTACACTTCAACTCTTTAGTTGTAGGATCAAAAGATGAAAGGATTTTCTAGGGAGATTTTATAGTAAATTGCTAAGACACTCGCAATTATAGAAGTTGGGCGGGGGGGGGGGGGGTGTGATAACATGTAATTTATACACAAAATTATTCATTTCTTATGCATGTTATCATATTTTAAGTATATATCTATCATTCCATGAAAATTTAAGTTATTATCTCAAAATACACTATTTTAGGGATAATCGTGAATAATTAAAGAGAAATACTTAACATTAAGTTATTCCCACTTTATTTTTTGAGAAAATAAAGTTATTTGGTTTTAATGTTAATTAATAAGAGAAAATATTTTTATATACTCATTTATTTTTCTAAGAGAAATGAATGTATTTTTGAAAGAGAAATTTATTCTCTTGTTATTTATTAAATTTGACTTTATTGTAATGATAGATTATTTATTTCTGATCCAACAAAATAAATTTAGATGAAGTTTGAGTTGTATTTTAAAATTTATGAACTTTATAATTTTTAGGGATTTTTCTAAAATATTTCTAATTTTTAATGAGTTTATTTGAATTTATTTTGATTTATTTTGAATTGAAAATAATCAAAATTGATTAAAATCGTGCACTGACATAGCAGCTGATGCGGCAAAGTGGATTACATGTCACCCATGTGGTGGCTTGTGGGCTCGTCGTGTGGCATACATGTGTGCATATTAATATGCATACATATGTGTGTGTTTTATACGCACATACACACGTGTGTATTAATATATGCACATACACACGTGTGTGCGTGCGCATGCGTGTGTGATAAGTGAGTAAAGCATCTTTTTCAGGATTTTTGCTAACTCACTAATCATGCATACCTTATAAATCTGTCCATTTGCCTTGATTTTTGCCATGTGGGACTATTTTTCCTTGTTTTTATGCACAGATAACGTGGTGCATTTTGGAGCGTGCGATCACGTGAATAAATCGCGATTGTTGATTTTCAATTAATGAAGGGGGGAGGGGTACGTGGCCCGTAATGGTTTGTCATCAAACATTTTTAGACATTTTAATCTCAACTGTTCATATGAGGAATTATACTTGTTGAGATTAAAACCGCCCACTGGACCCATGTAGACACGCATGCATCTAGAGCGTCCGATGAAGATCAAACAACAAGCGTTTCATAGTGTTTCTTCTTCATGCGCGACCTGGTGAAATCTCAATGGTCCATCTTTGATCAAACAAACATGAATTAAACGTAATGATTCGTATCCAAGCATTTCATTAGAGTCATTAATCAAAGATTAAATTCCAAATCCAACAGCTACCCCCAAATCTACCTATAAATACACATCTTCTTCGACGATGTAAACCATTTAGGGGTGTGTTGAGTAATTAAAATGTCTAAACATCTCAATCCTTGAATCTCTCGCTTTTGTCATTTTCTAGATCAATTTCTGTTCCCAAGGAGTGTTTGAAATTGAGATTTCATGGAGAGAATAGGGAGAAACTGTTCTTGAATGTCGACGATCATCTTTGAAATTGTGGAATGAAAAGTCTTTGTGATGCCAGATGGGTTGATAAATGACAGCTCATTTTTGTGCGTCGTTAAAACACAAATACGATGGTCAAACAAAATTTATAAAACCGAACTCACAAAGACAAGATAGAATAATCAAGTACTGGGTAAGTATCGGGTCGATCCACAGAGAGCAGGGTTGACTTTAATCACAGAGTTGACTTGGTCAAACTTAGGTTTAAAAGGAGTTTTAAATAAGAGAAAATAAGATTTAAGATATGGAAATGATATAAATAAGGTAAATAAGAAGTTTTAAGAATTGAAATCTCGGATTTGACAGAGAAAAGTCAAAAGTCAAAGTCAAAGCGTTGACTTTGACCGGCAGTAGGTGTTCTGCAAAATCAGAGAATCAAACAGAGTCAGAAGATTACGAAAATTATGTTTTTGGAAACTAGAGAGAAAATGGAATTTATTGATATAAGTTTTGTAATTTTTGGATAAGAAATGGATTTATTATGAATTATTGAAAATCAATGATCAGAAAATCCCCGAAATGAACACCTCAGAGGAAATCTTCAAATTGAATGCTCAAATGAAATCCAAATCTTGCAATTTATATGTCAATAGAAAGCTAAGAACCAGAGGAATCCAAAAAGACCAAAATTATCAAATTCTGATTTTTCAATAAAAAGTAATTGACCCCGAAAGTCAACGTTTGACTTCTGATGAAAGATGAACAGTCAGTGGTCAAACGTTAAATTTAAGGGTCAAATGAACTCGGAATTTGATGAATTTTGATGAACACGGAAAGCTGATGAAAAGAGGAATCTAATGAAACCAAAATCAAGTGATTTGGAATTATAATCAAAGAGATATCCTATTTTCAAAATCAGCAACTTTTCGGACCTAAAATTGGGGAAAATGAAGAACACTATGAACTAATTTACAAAATTAAAGATCTAAACCTAATAAAAATACAAATTACCTCTTGATAATCGATCGAACCTCACTACTAACCCGATTGCCGCAAGAATGGGGCCTCAATTCTCGTGGATTGAAGCGAATTTGCTCGGATTCTTCCTCGTGGACGTTCGGAATTCAAGGGGAAAATTCGATGAAATCAAGAGATGAAATCGTGATTATCATGCTTCAATGGCTGCGTCTCTACACTCTTGGAAGCAGAGGATCACGAGAACTTAAGACCTTCCTCGAAACTCGCTTAATTTCTTCACGAGTCGATCAAAAGTTAAAGAACAAAAGAAGGGAATACATGCTTTTAAAGGGGAAATTGGGCTTGAAATTGTGGGTGATGGAGACGATCGTGGAGGCGGTTTGCTGTCGTCGTGGAGGCGATTCCTTGGGCCTGGGTTGTGGCTTCAATTCCGCGACGAATCGGCTTGTGTTTAGCTTCAATTTCGCTTCCGATTTGCCACGTTTTCGCCGCGATTTTCGCCACGATCGCGCCACGATCGGGTCGCGATCGGGCGTCGATCGTGGTGTTAGGGCTTCGTCAATCACCGGCCGATCGATGGGAAACGAATCCGCTCCGATCCCACGCCCTAATCCCCTCGATCGCGGCTCGATTGCTCCGCGATCGCGGCTCGATCGCGTCGCGATCGTGGAGTTCTTCCACAGCCCCTCCACGCCGTCCGATCGAGCTTCAGGTAACTGGAGGGTCACGATCGCGAGATCGCGATCCACTTCCCTCGTCCGTCCGACGGCGATCCAACCGCGTTGATGCGACGCGCCGCCACCTATAAAAAAAAGCATAACTTAATTAAATTTATTAAAACGGCCGAACCTGGAGCACATCTGGAGTAGCCACGTGGAACGGTTAAACGGAAACCGCGTTGCATTTAAGGCACGCGGTTTCGTGCATTTAATGCATCAGACTGCGGCGCAATTAATGCGTCAGAACCAGCGACCAGTTTTATCCTATTAGGCGCATAAAAACTGTTCTTTCTTCTCATTGGTCCACGTCGCCATCGACCGTTATTCCTGAAAAAAGAGAGTATTAAATGCCTTTGTCTTATTAGGCGGCGAAGAAGACTATCTTTTTTTCTATTGGCCGCCGCCTCCTCGACTGGCGTGCCTCGATCGCTGCTCCTGAAAAAGAGAAGATCATTAAATGTGATTTGTCTTATTAGGCGGGATAAAATCCCGCCTTTTTTTTCATTGGCCGCCGCCTTTCTCCCTGACACGTCTCGATTTAATCGCGTGGACCCAAGTCCACGCGATCAACGCCGTTCTGATTCGATCCGACGCCCGCCAAGCTGCCACGTCGCCTGCAATCGGTAAGTATTGTGTGGGACATAGTCCCACACGGAAGAAAAACTGAGAATTGACGCGGTTAAATAGGGGAACAGATTCCCCTATTAACTATCGTCACTATCTCCTCTATTACCTACCTTACGTGTGGCGCCCACATGGGCACCCACGTGTGCTCGCTCTGCCGCGTGGCCCTTCGCCACGTGGCCGCGCCGTGCGCCTCCTGCGCTCCACATGGGCCACTTCCGGCCTGCCGTGTGGCCTTTGGGCCGAGTTGCCTCCGCGCGATGGCCCACTTGCCACGTGTCGCGTCGACGGTCTCCCCGCTCGCCACGTCAGCTCCGCGGTAAGCCTACCCCTTTTTTTTCGATTTTTTTAATAGAAAAATTAGATTTTAAAATCAAATAAAATTCGGAAAAAGGCTTAAAACTTCTGAACTTCACAATTTAAAATATACAACTCCTTTTTAATTGAAATCTTCTCCATTGGATCATAAATTTCTTCCTTTTTAATATTATGTCATTTAAAATATATTTAGAGAGAAGAAATCAAGATGACTTATAATTTACTCAAATCATTTCTCATTAAACATTCCAAACCATAAATTTATCTTAAAATCATCCTTCTAAACATTTACTAAAGTCAAAATGCATCTATAACACTGGTATTAACTTCTATTAATCTAAACAAAAGATTAATCATCGATTAACATGAAATTATCCCTAATTTATGCATAAATATCAACTTTAGTGAAATGACATGCCAATGGAGAAAATTCCTAAAAAGTATGATAACATGCATCATATTCACATAAAATAAGCATAAATATGTGTTAATTAGGGTAAGAATTCAGGTTATAAATGCATGTTATCAATAAACCGGACCGAGCAGCGGAACTAAGGGGAATATAAGGAAGAAGATCTAGGGTGATCTAGTATGATGAAATGCTCACTCAAGGTCCCCAACAGGCTGCCTCCTCGCACCTCACTCCGTAGCTCCTGGGGAGCGCCGAATAGTTACAATCTGAGAGACCTCCAGTCCACGTCCTCGCGGGTGTTGAGCCTCGGGTCGTCAAAGGTAGCTCGATGGTAAACAAGATGGATCGGACAACGATCTCGATATGCTCATATCACCCTACCGACTAACCTAATCTAGATCCGGAAGGTGGTGGAAACAGATATGAGAAATACTGCAAGAAATAAATGCACTTCGAAGTAAAGAGGTGAGATGCATGCCCAACCTGTAAGGCGCGTCGGAGGTTATTCCTGTGAAGCACAACCGATTGGCAGAAGTAGGCCGGGTTGGGCGATTTTGTGGGATAGGCGGAATCCTCGAGAGGGGGGGGGGTTGGGGCTGCAGTAATCATGAACCCGAGACTGGTGTAGGATGGCAGAGTGCAGGGCACGCGAGTGCGTGGTGGCACATGGTGGGCATGGGCAGCAATGCGTGGCATGGTCAACATGGCACGCGAGCGCGTGCAGAAGGGGCAAGCGCGAACGCAGGCAGGGGGGCGCGCGCGGGCACATACACGAGTAGTAGGGGCGCTGAAGATGGTAAGGCCGGCGCGCGTGGGTGATGGGGCGCGCACCTGGGCAACGGGGCGCGCGCGGGTGCTAGGGCGTGCATGTGGGCGGCAAGGCAAGCCCAAGCAAGCGAGAAGGCACAACCACGGGGGCGGGAGGGCACGGTCGCAGGCCGACAAAATGCGGCACTGGGCCGGAAAGGTGCAGCTGCGGGGTGATTGGGCATTGCCTTGCGGGCGGCAGGGCATGGCTGCGGGGGCAGCAAGGCTTGGCTGCGGAGGCGTCAAGGCTCGGCGACGTGGGCAGCGGCAGCACCGGGCAGACTCGACACTAGGCGATGGTGGCGGCTGATGAAACAATTTCATGCGGTCGTTGAATACACACAATCTCGTGTCAAAATAAGTTCTAAACTCACCAATTAAAGGATTAAATCACTATTTAAGGAGTATAGTGGTGAATAAGGGTCGAATCCACAGAGAAATAAGGGAAATTTTTTAGATATCTTTGAAATTCGATCAAATCAGATGATGAATTAGGTTTAGAAATTAGGCAATTTAATATATTCAGAAGTATATCTCCAATAGGAATCCACAGAATAAAAAATCAAGAGATTTGGATTAGAATTCGCTGAGAAATTGAAGATTGAAATTGAGATAGAAATTTGATCGTGAAATTTGATGAAAAACCAAAATTAAACTGAAATTAAACTTAATCTAAGATTCGAAATGTAAATCTAATGCTAAGTGATGAAATATTAGGATGAAAACATGCAATCGAACCCAAAGTCACGCTTGAAATGATCTAATTAATCTCCGGATTCATGGCTTTTCATTCCACGATTTCGAAGACGAAGATGGCATTCAAGCTGTGATTTCTCCCCATTCCCTCAATCAATTTCTGATTTCTTGAACTCGTCGGACTCGGAAGTGATCAAGAAGCTTAAGAAATCAAAATATTCTCAGATTGTGGTTTCTAGACAATTTGATTTGCTCAAAAATCCAAGAATGGTTTTCCGTCGCGAAGAAGAGTTCAATGTATAAGTGAATTTAGGCGTAACCGTCGGATGCATCGATTCGATGCAATCGACGGTTGAGATTATGCGTTGGTTGATGAATCAATGTGATTAAGTTGCATCCATCTGATCGTAGATGGAGTGTCCAGATCAGGCCACGTTGTGCGTGAGAGAGGAGGTGTCATTTCATCGCCTCCGTTAGATCTTCATCGTACGATGGCGATAAATGATGTGTCCATCGGGTGCTTTAAATCTCAATTTTTATACTCGAGGATGAATGGCTGAGATTAGAAGCCTTTTATCGAATCGACGTGTAATAGGATTCTTCCACGTACCCCTGTGAGTAAGTGACATCTGACGCACGTGATTCAATCATGCGATTGGATGTCTCACACGGCGCCACGACACCTGAAATTAAACATCTGTACAGATAACCCACATGGAATAAATTCTAATGATTTATCGTGTACATAAGGTACAAGATATTATGCGGTTAGCATAAATCCTTAAATGGATGCTCATAACCATTTATTAATAATACGCACACATGTCACGCGCACACACGCGTGACACGCACACACGTCACACACACACGTCACGGACACACGCGTACACATGTCGCCACGTGGCCATGCTCCGCCACATCAGCACACAGTAAATAAACACCATTTTTTATTCTTTTCAATTATTTAAAAACTGAAAATAGAGTTAAATAAGTTCAGAAAAATTCCAGAAAACTCGTAAAACTTGGAAAATTCATAACTTACAAAATACAACTTCAAATTAATTCAAACTTTTTTGTTGGATCAGAAATTGAATTATCTATCATTATAAAAAGTCAAATTATTTAAATAACAAGAGAATGAATTTTATTAAATAAATACACTTATGTATCTTATAAAATAAATTTAGAAAAATACATGACTATAAATAAAAGTCTTTTCTATTATCATTTAATCATGAAACCATAATTATGATCTTAAATATAAATAGGATTAGAATCACATTATTTAATTATGCATAATTATCCATAAAATGATGTATTTTCAGATCATAACATGAAATTATATAAAACAATAGAAATGTACTTAAAATATGATAACATGCATAGAAATAGAATAGTTAATACTTTAAATTGAACTAATAATCATGTAAATTCATGTACAAATTTCACATTATCAGCGGCCAAAATAGTTTGATCACGACAAAGAGTGGCCGCGGCAGCACGTGGGTGTGCGGCGGCGGTTGGACTCCTTCCTCAACCCTCTATGAGCAATCACTCAAGTTGGGAGTTCTCTCCTTTCTTTTCTCAAATGATGGCTATGGTTTCTAGGGTTTCTTCTCTCAAATTAATAATACATGATTATTAATGCATATTAAGGCATTAAAGATTTCATTCCTATTCATGTTATCATATTTATGAGTAATTATCTATCACTCAATAAAAAAGTCATGATAATCTCAAAATACTTTAATTTAGGGTTAATTATGATGAATTAAAGATAAATAATTTCATAACCCATCTTTACTTGAGATTATAATTAGTTTTTGAAGTTAAATAATAACATAAATTTTTTTATGAATATTCATTAAATTTTCTAAAGTTTTAAATCTTTAAAAAATGAATACATTTTTGAAATAGAAATTAACTATCTTGTTATTTATTAAATTTGACTTTTTAGAATAATAGATAATTAAATTTCTGATCAAATGAAAGAAATTAGGATTAATTTGGAGTTATATTTTGAAAGTTATGAATTTTCTAATTTTTAGGGATTTTTTTGGATTTTTTCGGAATTTTTAATGAATTTGAAGGATTTTCTGGAATTAAAAATCGATTTTCCTAATTTAAAATTAATTTTTCAGATTATTTAAAGCGCGCAGATGACGTGGTGCAATCTAGAGCGTCCGATCGATCATGATCGATCATGAGGAGCGCGATGTGATGTGGCGCATCGTGGGACGTCAGATGGTACGAGCAAGCAAAGCCATTGGTCTTCACTTAAGTGAGAGGGGGCTACATGGCGAGATCAGATTCATTGGATGAGTTTTAATCTCAACTGTTGATCAGGAGGAGTTATAATAGTCGAGATTAAACCGACGAAAAACGCATCAAGATCGTCCGATCGCGATCCAACGGCGAGGGTTTTGATGTGTTTTGCAACGCATGCCACATGGCTTCATCTCAAGCGTCGATTGGCAATCCAATGGCCATGACTTAATGGTAATGATTCGCATCCGATGCATTTCATTAGAGCCGTTGATCACAGATTAAATGGAGATTGGATAGTTACGCCTATACTGCCCTATAAATTGAGATGTTCTTCGAGATTGTCAAGCATTCAAGAACAATTCAACTTAATCAAACTATTAAGACACCAAATCTCTTGAATCTCTTGTTCCAAATTGCTTCTAGAATTATTTCCGTGTTCACAGAGTGCTTAAGATCAAGATTTTGACGATCGACAAGGGAGAAATCGATGCTTGAACTCCACGAATCGCGATTTCTGAATTTTGATGAATAGCCTTGATTCCGGCGATTGATTGGATCAATTGGATTGAGATTGTGAGTTAGAGTTTGTGTTTCATCCTAATCTATCTTCCTTTAGTATTTAATTTCAATTTAGAATCGTCATTTAAGTGAATTTCATTTTAATTTTTGGTTTTTCGTTCTTTAGATATTTGGAAAAATTATCTCTATTCAATCTTCAATTTCTCCATGAAATCAAAGCAAATTCATTGATTTTTGATTCCGTGGATTCTTCTTCAAGTCATCTTTCATAAAATATCATTTTCCACAATTTCTATCACCGATTCATCGTCCCATTTGATCAAATTCAAAGAGAACATAAAAAATTTCCCTCATTCCTTGTGGATTATACCCTTATTTACCATTATAAACTTCCTCCCTATGGATTCGACCTCGACTCACCATGTTCTAGATTTCAAAATTAAATTTGAAAAGTTGAGTATAATTTTTGATATGTGAATTTGTGCATTCAATTATCTTTTTATTATGTAGACATTATTATACCTAATTATCAATAAGGTTGATTCAAGTCATTCTCCCCTTATTTATAGACATTTGACATGTGAATTTTTCATAATGATGTGTATGTCTACGAACATCGATAGACCTTATGTGTGTGACCCTCTAGGTCCATATATCTTACTAGTTAATAACTCTATAGACCTAATAATACCTTATTAGTCAACCATAATTAATTACCACATCAACATATAGATTCATTAATTAGGTTGCTTAAATAATATTGATAGGTTGAGCTGCCAACTTGTTAGGTGCTAAGCTACACCACTTTAGGAGATATGGAGTATTTAAGAACTACCATATGGAACCTTTCCATCATTGGTTATCATATATTTATAATTCTTCATCCCCACAAGACTCATGAATGACTTAGGGTTTTGTCAATTATCAAACCATAATCGGTCACTCAAGTAAGCACTAATACATGTAGGAAATCATCAAGAACTCCTATAATATTTCTACTACCTTGGCCAAGGATTTCATCCGATCTTATTCCTTGAGTCAATCTCCTCAAATTTCGAGATCTTAACCATCTTAACCACACATTTATCTTTGAGTACTTTATGCCATATTTCATATATGACGTTTTAGAGATCTAATGGCTATGGGTTGATAAGTCATAATCAAAACATAGTCCTCTATTGACAAGATGTCTTTGTTGTATCATTTCAAAATACCACATACACACCCATAACATTAATCAACATAATTGATAGTTAGGTATAATAACCATTCAAGGATTCATACAGATCATTTTTATGAACTCTTTCTCCAAAGAGCATCTACTATTTATCGTTACTATCTCCACATTGATAGCTATACGATCTGTCATGCTCATCATATGAGTTGGATGAGATAGTGCTATTATTTCTGGATAATTAGATATCCTTCTCAAATATCCCACGAATAGGAATGTTGAGAACATTTAAAGACTAGTGATCTCTGTATTGCATATGCTCATGGACTTCATTGCAAACATCACATAAGAATGACAATGAATAAATATCCATTTTAATGAAAATAAATGAGATACATAGAATTGTGATTAGCTTATAGGCCATATAATATCCATCAATGATCGTAAGGTTCCATACGAGAGTTTTTATACACTCCTTATCTCCTAGAGTACATCGTATAGTTTGGCACCCAATGGGCTACTGATAACATGCTATTTATGCATGTGATTACATAGTTATTAATGCAAATTAATGCATTAATCATTACAAATACATGGATGTTATGATCTTTTAAGAATATTTCTATCATTTTGTGTAAATTCATGTTATGATCTTAAAATACATCAATTTATCAGTTATTATGTATAATTAGACATTATAATATTTAATATTAATTATATTTATGATCATAATCATGTTTTAAAGATGAAAATATAAGAGAAAAGACTTTTATTTACATTTATGTGTTTATATAAATTTATTTTATATAATAAATAAATGTATAAAATTAATATAAATTTATCTCTTTTAGAATGATAGATTATTCAATTCTGAATCCAACAAAACAAATTTGAATTAATTTGGAGTTATATTTTGAGAGTTATGAATTTTACAATTTTTAGGAATTTTTTGGGAATTTTTCTGAATTTATTTGATTTTTATTTCGATTTTTAAATATTTAAATTAATAAAGAAAAGGGCAAAAAAGGGGGTTTAATGCCACGTGGACAGGTGCGAGCGCCTGCGTGGCACGGAGGTGACGCGTGGCGCTGAAGTGACGTGGATCGCATTATTTTTATTTACATAATATATGATTGACATAACATATAAGTCTTCCGATTATCGGAAGATGATATCATTTAACCCTCATATATCGCGTACATTATATACGCGTTTACTTCTCTTTATTTTCCCCGTGTGGGACTATTTAACTTCCTTTTAGTTTATTTCAGGGCGACGTGGCATCGTTTCGTGCGTCGGATTCAATCACAATCAACGCGATGACGTCGATGCGGTGGACGCGAGATCCACCGGATCAAACAATCAACACATGCTTTAATTCTGGAATAAGTGAACGCATCATCACCGTTGATCAAGATTATTATAACGGTCCAGATTTGTTCGACGTGATGGATCTCCAACCTATCAACGCCACACGATCGCGATTGGACGGTCATCACGAAGAGACGTTGATTCGATCAACGGACGCACGATCGCGACCGTTGATCGCGATGAAGCTTCATCCAACGGCCACAATCAATTTTCATTTTTTTTTAAACCGTTCTTCACGATGAAGAACGTGTTCGCGATTATTCTCCAAATTCGAAGTGTTTACTTCACCAATTCGCATGCCATTTGTTTGAGAGTGTTCTTGACTCGTTTTCGCTTCAATTGAATGCTTGAAATCAAACTTTGATTGAACGAGAAGGAAGAAATCACATCTTGAACTCCACTTTCGTCTTCGAAAATTTGGAATTAAAATCCTTGCATCTGGCGATTAATTGGATCATTTTGAAGACTTCTTTGGGTTAGGTTACGTGATTTCATCTTAATCTTTCTTCATTTTGTGTTAATTTTACTTTTAACATCGTAGATTAGTTTAATTTTAGTTTAAATTTCAGTTTTTAATCGTTTTTCGAAACGAAAATTTCATCTAACTTCAAACTTTGATTACTCTTCGAATTCTTATCCAAATCACCTGATTTTTGATTCTGTGGATTCGAAATTGAGTTATCTTTCTTAATATACTAAAACGCCCAATTTCTAATCTCAATTCGTCATCCGGTTTGACCGAATTTCAAAGATATCTCTCAAATTTCCCTAATTCTCCGTGGATTCGACCCTTAATTACCATTATACTAATTAATTACTTTGATTAATCATAAATTGGTAAGATTAGGACTTTGTTTTGACACTAAGTCGTGTGCACTTAACGACCATACGATTTAGTCTCGTCAAATGGCGCCGTTGGCGGGGATAAGAATTTCTCTCCAGACTTCAAACTTCGATTTCTCTTTGAATTCTTATCCAAATCATCTGATTTTTGATTCCGTGGATTCGAAATTGAGTTATCTTTCTTTATATACTAAAACGCCCAATTTCTAATCTTAATTCGTCATCCAATTTGACTGAATTTCTAAGATATCTCTCAAATTTCCCTAATTCTCCGTGGATTCGATCCTTAATTACCATTATACTAATTAATTAAGTTGATTAATCATAAATTGGTAAGTTTAGGACTTAGTTTTGACACTAAGTTGTGTGTATTCAATGACCATACGATGTAGTCTCGTCAGCTACCAAGTTAACATATTGATTGGCTTATAGGCCATGTAGATCCTTAATTAGTTAATCTATAAGTTGATGTAGATAATTAATAAAGTTTGACCAAGAAGATGTTATTTGTTCTATAGAGTTATTACGTAGTGAGATATATAGACCTAGAGGGTCACACATATAGGTCTATGGATGTTAATGGATATAATTATGATGGTTTTTATCAAAAAATAACATACCAAATGTCTTTAAATAAGGGTAGAATGACCACAACTCAAGGTTCCCTTGCAAGCCTTGTGAAAATTCTCACCTTACTTCTCTTTCTCTCTTGGTGAAGAGCTTTGAAGAGGAGATCGAACCATCCAAAGATTATGTAGATACTATTAGAGGCCAGACACTTAAATAGCTTTAAGAACTTCTTCAAATGGACCTTATAAGTATGTTTTTGCATACATACTAGATGATAGGATCATCAATTCTTGGTACCTTCATGTTATAAACATGCGATTGAATATATTCAATTGTATTTGATGTTTCAATCAAAATTTAGGATGGTTTGTTAATCTTAGATCCTAAAATACACATATCTAAGGGCCAAAATTAAAATGAAACTCACTTAAATTCTTGATTAATTAGGATTAATTTATTATAGAGATGAGTGAGGGTCGAATCCATAGAGAACTAGGGTATTTTCTTGAGATGTTTTGAAATTTGATTAAATTTGATGATGAATTGAGATGAGAAATTAGCAAAAAATAAATTTGTAAAGAAGTCTCAAAGATCTATCCATAAAACCAAAAATTGTTCAAATTGAATTTGTATCCATGGAGAATTCAAAGATCAAAGTAAGAGAAACAAATTCCCTAGTGAAGAGAGAGAAAATAATGAAATTTATTATGAAGAAAACATGAAATCTATCCTATAACCAAGCTCAAAAGATCCAATTAATCATCAAATCAAGGCTTTTCATTCTATGATATCGAAGATGGAACTTTGGAGTTCAATAAGTTATTTCTCCCTTATTCTCTCAAGAAAATCTTGCCTTCAAACACTCTTTGGATGCTGAAATGAGTCTAAAACATGAATGAAGCAAGAAATTCAAGGATTAATATGCCCAAAATTTTTGTATTAATCTATATATCTAAGAATACATCTACTTTGGGAGAGTTTAAATAGGATGAGAATTTGGTGTAGCCCTTGGATCGATGCTTCATCTTCAATTAATAGCTCAAATGAAATGTTAGGATACAGATCATCGTCATTCAGTCATGATTGTCGGATCTGAAGTGCTAGGATTTTGCCATGTCGCTATGCAAAGAAGGAGCATCATCTTATCACGTGTGTGTGATCTTGATCTAATGCCTCATATTATAGAAGGGACAACCACATGCTTCAAATGTTTTCCACTATAATCCCATAGATGAAGGGCTAGGATTCATTCACTAATAAGATGAATCGATCCCCACTTAGAGATTTCCAAATGCCCCTCCCTTTTAAGTAAAAATGGTGGGTCGCGATTCAATTGCGAGATCAAACATGCCTCATTGCACCATATCACTTGCGGAAAAAAAAAACATAGTCACACCTTCTTAAAATTAAAGGAATTCAAAGGTGCAATGGCACCATAGTAAGTAAAATTGGCCCAGTAAGGGCACTTAATGATAATTATACTTACATAACACGCACCATGTGCACACCATGTGGTGCCCTTACACACCGCCATATGGCGACAGTCAAGCATGCACTCTACGTCAGCTATCACGTTAGGTGCCACATCAATCGCCAAGTTAGTTAAAAAAAGAATTATTTAAAATAAATTTAAAATAAATTCTAAAAATTCTAGAAAAATCCATAAAAATTAGAAAATTTATATCTTTCAAAATACAACTCTTTTTTAATCCAATTTTTTGTTTGATCAAAAATTAAATTCTATCAATATATCATTCTATATAATTTAATGTAATATAATAACAATAAATTTTTAACTCCAAAATATACTCAATTTTGCTTAGAAAATAAAACTAAATAAATGTTTATGAAAATATTTTTCCCCTTTACTTGCATTTAAAACTCAAATAGAATCTTAAATGGAATAGGGATGCTCTATTTTATATTTAACTCTATATTTATACGTGATGAACCCGTACATAATACATTTTGAGATTTTTTATTTAAAGTTCCTAGAATGATGAATATGCACTCAAAGTATGATAACATGCATAAGAATGGTATGTATTATGCCTTAAAATACACAAATAATCATCCAATCTCAAGTAAAAATTGCATGTTATCAAACTACACTCGCAATAGGTCGTCACCTTTGTGGTTCTCTAGCCATTTAAGAATGAATCGTCATGCATCTCTGATGTAAATATGAGAGAATGGTTCTGGATACATGGTTAGAAATCGAAACCTAGACATTAGGGTAGACCTTTCCATGCATCTACAAAAACATCATTCTACATCTACCGAAGGCATCTTCCACAAATTTGAAGATAAAGTCTATTCCCTTCCACCATACCACTTTGGGCATTTTGAAGTAGAATAGTGTGCCCTCTGCATGCTTTGAGCTAGAACATTCCTTTCAACATCCAGTGTTGCTTTGACCCATGGATCTAGATATAATATGATAGTCTCATCATATTCTCTCTTTTTTTCTAAGTGACTAAATATATTTATGCTGGGGGCAACAACAAGTAAGTCACACATACGTTTTCATTATATTTCATAAAGTTTATCGGACAATGCTGATGAATTTGTTTGTGTCATCATGTATTCTTAAAGTTTTCGCATTTACGATGCCAATTCACATGTGGTCATTTTTTATTTTAGGAGTAGTCATGTGTATTGATAACTTTGACCTCGTAATTTTTTACATTTGGAGGTCGCCATGTCAGAAAGGAAAATTCATGTTGGAGCACCATGGCGAAAATTGCACGTCAAAGGACTTCTAGATACGAAGATCTTTGTTGAATTCTATTTAAAAAGTACACGTTGATTCCTCCTCGGTTAAAACTGCAATTTCTTTACCAGGATAGAGAGAACGAAGTGAGCTAGAGGGCTAGAGATCAAACCAGCCCTACCTGCGAAATCTCGGGATATAAGCCGCCAAACATCCATCCAGTGGCGATCTGGGTCACTTTCTCCAGTTCTTTGTGCCGCTTCTCCATTGGGACAACCCCATCGACAGTTTCAGTATTACGTCTGAAATTGGATTATTTATAGGAAGAAAAATACAATAGTTGCACTCGATTATAAGCAATGAAGTTAAATACATGTCGCGTGCAGTATTATCCGTGCAGACGGAAGCCATAGAGGGCTTGGGATTGAGACGACCTGCCCGCAGCATCAGGTGACCGGCAGAGAGAGAGAGAGAGAGAGAGAGAGAGAGCAGTCCAACCGAATTAAACTACAATACTTTCAACTAAAATGGACCAGATGGCGTTCAAACGGCCGTCTTGGCCGCTTTCGCCGTTTGCATCCCCCACCCTAAGTCTCGTCTACATCGTTGACTTTATAATGTTGCTGAATAATATTATTGATTTACGGTATAGTTTTATAATGGTATCCCCCTCTCTTCTTCATCCGGGTCTATTTAGATGAAACTGTATGGAGAATTATCAATGCCTGCGTAGAAACTAACTCGGGATTTCTATGCATCTGAACCAGAACCTCTCAAATGGCCCTAGTTTTTCTTGTTCAAGTCCTTTGTTTTGTTGTTCTCTGTGATGTACTTTAGTGTCCACACTGAGGGACTTCAGGCGAACTTCTCGATCTTTATTCTTAATGATCATGCGAATAAAGATAACTGCTCTTCATCTTCAGGTAAGGGTGTTTCCGGCGTGCGTCGTACACCAAACCAGTAAAACATTTTTTGCCTGATGAAAATTTCAAAATGAATGCTGCCGTGGATCAATATTTTTCTTACAACAGTAGTTTTTCTGCAACCATTGAACTGTACCGTTCTTTTTGTCTTTCCCTTTGTGTATCTTCTTCCTTCGTAGTCTCTCTCATGTTCTGTATCTCTATTTCCCTCCGTCTCTCATTATCGCTCTCTGTTCCTTAATTTCTAATGCCAATGGGCGACGCTTTTATCATTTTTTCTTCTCTGTACAATTATTTTTTTTGAAACCTCCTACAAACACAATCTTTCCCTTTAAAACCTCCTTTTACCTGCAACCTTCTCTCTCTCCCCCCCTCTATCCCCAAGCTATCTACCTCTCTCTCCATCGCTCCCACGATTCTCTCCACCCCACACCTTGCCATCTATCTATCTATCTATCTATCTATCTATCGATCGATCTATCAGTTACCCATTGGTACATCTATATGTCTTATTCTCTATCCTTTTTTTCTCGCATTGGTTCACACCTGCTAGTGCTTTCTGTCGTTATGTACTTTCATCTCTTGAAGAGGGCTCTTCCGGAAACTGGCTAAATATGTAGGCACTAAGACACTTGCAAGGTTAAGAACTTAACCTTCTCTAATAGAGGCACACTCACAATGGAGAGTTTCTAAACAAAAGACTCTCTAAACTTCTTGCTTGAAGTTCATTGTTACAATGAGGGTCTCACCCTCCTTATATAGACACAAGTAGAACTCTCTAGAATAAGCTAGAGAGTTTGTGAGAGAGAGAGATATCTAGAAATATCTTGAAATGACATTCTAAGATGTC